>JAPPVO010000029.1:115425362-115653601 GCA_030407325.1 Camellia japonica
ACGTCTTAGCCTACCTGCGGGTAGCACCATCAAACCATTTTCAAACAAACAAACATGAAATGTTTTGTTCCAATTCAGGCGACCCAGTCTATACTTGTTTGCTGCGAGCATCACATAGTAACCTAGGCTAATAACCGGAATAAGAACTCACAATGTTTTCAAAATAAGATATCATGGTTAGTAGAGGCCGGTCTTTGACCGGGCGAGCGGGGGTGCTCACGAAGTGACCTTCCCCAATCGTACCCAAGTTCCCGAGCCGAGGCAACTTTGGTGATGACGGACACGTGGCCTTTGGCACCGAGTCAGGGTTTCCTAAATTTCCCATTAAAAAAATTTAGGTGGCGACTCTGTATCTGGCAAAGCAGTCCATGTTTGGCACTTCTTTCAAAAAATCTGTTTTCAAACGATTTGCCGGATTTGGACTCTTTGGTTCAAGATTAAGAACCGTGACATTTGAGTCCTTGAACTGTAGTGACCCCAATATGAACGAACGGGACTCGCACTCCGTCCCGGGATCGTTCGGGCGTCTACAGTTTCTGGCGACTCTGCTGGGGATTTAGAGAACTTGACTCGAACTCATGATATCTGGTTTTGACTACACTTGTGTGTTTCTTTGCATTGCATTTGCATTGGTGCGCCTAGGACACCGTGTTTGCCATTGCATTCCGACGTTTGCCGGAGGCTTGTCTTGTCAAGGCATGTCCATAAGGCTGACCGGCTTCGGGCTCTGCCAGATGGGAACACAAACCCCGGTTTTACCGGGGCACCCTTTTTGACCATTCGACCTAGTGCATATTCGGATCCATAGTGACCATTCCAAACTAGGACAGGTTGCTTACCCGTTTATAGGTTGTTTGAAACCGCTGCGTGCGTAGTGAAACCCTAGCTCCTGACAAAATAGGACAGGGAAACCCTACCCCAACATAGGGGTGTTTTGGCTCTCACTTATCTGTTATGTGCTTTAGAGTGCGTCTCTACAGGAATGCATGTATCAGTCTATGAGTTTGGGCATCAGGCCTGCGGGCATCAGTCAGTATCTGAGAATCAGTTGTCTGCGGATATCGGATTCAGTTTTGGGGAACAGTGATACAGGAACAGTGATCAGTGATTGAGGACAGTGTATTTTCAGCTTATCAACTGCGTGTTGTATGCCCGACTGTGTGTTGTGTGTATTTAATTTAAGCTGTTATGCTGCCCGTTTATCTGGTTATTTATTTCCTTTTCGCTTTATTATCTTTTTGCTAGGGCAGTTTTTAGCACGATTGCTTCCGAACCAGTAGATACTCCCCAAGCACTTTGGACACGAGGTCGCCGACTCAACCGATCCGAGGATCTCGTTGACGGACATCCAGTGTTCCACTCCCTACCCCCAGTTGCCAGAAGAAGGCCAAGGAGGCGCAGTGTGTCAGAGCAGGGATTACCGGGACAGAGGGCTACTTTGACAGTAAACAGCAGGTTGAGATTTCTGTGTCTGCCATAGAAGTACATTTACCGGTCATCAGATGGAACAGCAGAATACATCAGGGATGAGGCGATGATGCGCCAGATGCAAGAGAGCATGAGACAGATGCAAGAGGATGCCATCCGCCAAGCGGAATTTTCTAAACAACAAGCCGCAGTCATGGCCCAGCAGGCCGAGCTGATACTAGGCTGCAACAGCAGAATGCAGCGTCTGCTTCACATCAGGTTCCTCCTCCACCAGCGGCTCCACTACCCGAGCAGGCACCTACTGGTCAGAATACCCTGCCAAACCTCAGAATACCCTCCCGAACACCCAGAACACCCTACCCAATGTCCAAAATACTCAAGAGGACACCAACCTTCCAACGGGGCTGGCTCCGCCCCCCTTCTGCCTCAACTGTCCAAGAATCTTACACCCAACCACCCGGACTCTCCATTCGAGTTCGAGGTAGATCATACAGCTCTAAAGCTGAGTAAGTGGAAAAACTTTTCAAGAAATCGCAGGGGGTGAAGGCCATCCCAGACATCGAAGATGGGTACACTGATGTGGCCGTAACATTGCCAGACAGATTCAAGATGCCACAGATTGACCGTTTTGATGGGTCCGGAGATCCATGGTCCATCTCGGCTATTTTCAGACATCTTGAGCCAATGGGCCTAACCCGACCACAAAAGCTTTCTTTGTTTGGCAGAACTTTGTCGGGGGTGGCGGCCATCTGGTACGCAAAGTTAGAAGATGATGTGAAGAGAAATTGGGATGAGATGGCTGAGGCCTTCGTTGCCAGTACTCGTATAATACACAGATCGAGATTACAACCGTGATCTCGAAACAACGAGGCAGGAACAAGAAGAGTCTTTCTCGATTTTGTAACTAGATGGAGAGCAAAGGCATCGATGATGACCTTGAGGCCAACAGATAAAGATCAAATTCGGATGATTGTGCGCAATCTCCAACCGAAGTTAATGCAGAAAATGATCGTACTCCCTTTTCCACCTTCTCAGATTTACACGAGATGGGGGTACAGATCGAGGATGCGATGAAGCAAGGTTTGATCGACCAGGACCGGGAGCAGCCCCGAAGGACATTCAACCGCAATAACAACGCAGGCCCGAGTGGCGCTGCAAACACAAGGACTTCTGAGGTCGGTATGGTCACCACCACTCCCCCTTCCCAACCAAGGCCCGCAGCGGCCACACCCTTTTCCAGTACATCCGGGAGCAGTACCAAGCCCCGAGATTTCAGCCCAGAGGCCAAAGAACCTTCACTCCACTATACATGCCTTTGTCCAAGGCTCTCGGGGTGTTAATCAGAAAGAAGCATCTGACACCTTAGAGCCGAGGCCACTGCCAAATCCACTCCCTCCCTCTCATGACCCAGCAAAGTACTGGCGTACCACCAACAGCAGGTCATGACACCGACCGTTGTTTAGATTGCGTCATGAGATCCAAGATCTTATCGACAAGCAGGTGATCGCGCCTCCCGAAAAACCCAACGTCACAACAAATCCTCTCCCACCACACAACCAAGCCCCTCCTCCCAAAAGAGTCAACCTCATCCAAACTGGGGTCGTGTCCTACGATCCTAGTATCTATATTACTCCCTCTCACCTACCCAAGCCGGAGGTGATCCTTCCTGATTGCACTGACTTGTGCATGTTGGACACCTTCACAACCCAATCTAAGCCAGTGGTGGTGACCACCGAAGATGGAACGGGGCAGGTTTCAGAGGAGAGAGAATTGTTGAGTCTGGGATGGAACAGCCTGGGAATCTATGCTGAAGGAGCCTATGATCCAAGCGGTACATCTTATCAGTGGGCCAGTCTGAGCTGAGTGTGGGGCTGCCAGAAAAAGCTGAGCTGTGCATGATTCGGGGGGACAGACTTGAACAAGGGGCAGATGATCTGACAACAGTGGAAGGGGACTTTGCCAACTTCCAGTTCTTCAACGACCAAGAATCAGGGGATGCTGCAATCAACTGGTTCGACTATGAGGAGTCGGCAGAAGATTACCGGATGGTTAGATGATCAGCCAGACGTTGTAGAATTTCAATCAGAACAGGGCCCGGCAGGGGCGAGAGGTATCAATGATGGCCGGAAGGGCCGAGGTCAGAATCCACCGCCGGAGAGCGCCGGCGTTAAGAATTTCGCTCAGAATTTGGGGATTGAAATACAGGGAATATTGAACAACCAGCTGTACTGACGCAGTTGGAACAACAAAGGTGACGATTCCGAGAGAATCAGAAAGGCTAAGGCCCATGTGGGGGTCGAAAGTGCTGTGTGCACAGGAACAGAAATGCTGTGGGCATAAAGACTGAAGGTGCTGCGAGCACGATCTACCGGAGCCGGACAGATGTCTGTCGGCTGCCGACGGATGTGGTGGGAAGACGATGACTTATGTCTTGCCCACACAGATGAAGATTGGGCAGGTGCTCAACCAGATGATACCTGGTATATCGAGAGTCGCTCATATGACCAGGAGTGGGCGGTATTTCAAGCCCCACACCTTGGACCAACCTGAGGCATCTGGGAAAGACAAAGAAGCTGAGAAACAGAGAGAGAAACAGATTGAAGAAGAAGCTGTGCTCAAGCAATTGAAGAAGATACAAGCAGATATCTCCATCTGGGGACTGCTTATGGCATCAGGGTGCACAGACAGGCCGTCCTATCTGCCATGGACAAGGCCAAACTCTCCATAGACACTACACCAGAGCAGCTGGTTGGGTTGGTTTTTCCGGGAGGAGGTTCCCCGGCATTAACCTTTTCAGACAAGGATTACCGCCTGAGGGCACAAACCATAACAAACCTCTCTACGTCTCCGTGGAGTGTAGAGATAAATGGATACCGGTGGTACTTGTTGATACCGGGTCCGCCATCAATGTCTGCCCAGTCAGAACAGCATATGCAGTTGGGTTGAAGCCCGCGACTTCACACCAACAACTCAGGTGATCAAAGCTTACGATAATACGAGTAGGGAAGTGATGGGGATTGTCAAGATTCAAACCAAGGTTGGTCCAGGACAACACGACATCGAATTTCATGTCTTGGACGTTCCCGCAACCTTCAACTTACTCTTGGGGCGGCCGTGGCTGCACCAAGTAAAGGCAGTCTCTTCCACTCTACATCAGATGGTGAAATACCCCTATGGAAAGGGAGTAGCCACTGTGTTCGGGAACTCATCAATCCATCCGCCTCCGGAGGTATCTACGCCGGTCCTAGAAATCGAGCATGGCACAGAAGATGTATTCTTATCAGGATTCACTTTGGCTGAGGCCCGGGTAGTACAGAATATTATGGCTGTGAATGAAGGTGTGTACGTAGTGCTCAATCCGTCTACCTCATGAACAAGCTACAACATATTCCCGGGATGGGATTAGGAAGGAGCGGCAGGAAAGGAGTCGCTGCTTGGCCGAAGTGCCACACAACCCGCATACCTTTGGACTGGGTTATCTGCCCACCAAAGAAGACTGGGTGAGGAAAGGAAAGGAAATGGCCGGCAGAGCCAGAGCGAAGCAGGCTGGGAAGCCTTTTGACCTAATACACAGGCCCATTCAGGGTACCCTGAACGGACGCTTCGTCCGGGAGGGGGAGGATTTTCCATTTTGCGGCTTCCCAGAGCCTGGTTAAACGCGGAGAAGAAGCGCGTACCAGGCTTCGAAATCTTCTTGATGCAACTATCCGGGGATGACGTTGCCACAGAGCAGACAGACCCACAACTGAGGTTGAGCAGATATAAGCAGGGGATCCTGAGGGCACAGAATTTGAAATGGGGGTAGCACTGGCATGTCTCCTCTCTGATCCTCCGATCGACCAAGAGTGCTTGGGGGATAACTTCGTGGTTTCCATGATTGGGGATGAAACGGCTGCGAGCCGACCAGCAGCTATCTTGGATGCATCAATCGCACCCTCTCTCACTTGGCAGTACGAGGAGGGATTTTTGTCCAGCAGCACCGGGTCAGGTAGTGAGCCGGAATCTGATTCCACCGAGTCTTGTGAGTCGGAATCAGGTTCCAGCTCGACTGAGTCTGAGTCTGGTACTCCTGGGGATGTTAACCCGGATGCCACAGTCCTGTCAGGTCGTCTTTTTCCTTTTCTTTGAGTCTGTTGTAACAAGAATGGACGATTTGGATGAACTTAATGAGAATGAGGTGAATGTGGTTTCCGAGTATTTCTCTGTGCCCTTGATTTATTGATTAATTCAGACTTTCAAAACTTTGATGAAAACGACGAGGACGAAGTTCCTCCGGTTTTACAACGTTTAATTGAGCAAGAGCAAGAGAGATTTGTTAACCATTAATGGATGAAATCACTACCGTGAACATTGGTACTGAGGAGGACCCGCGGCTGGTCCAGATCGGGTCCACGTTGTCTTCGGAGGAACGCGAGCGCTTAGTCGCTTTATTAAAAGATTTCAAAGATGTTTTCGCGTGGTCCTACGAAGACATGCCTGGAATCGATCCTGAGATTGTACAGCATCGGATCCCCCTTGACCCCGAGGCCCGACCTGTCAAGCAGAAACTCAGAAGGATCCGCCCGGATTGGGCTCTAAGATTAAGGAAGAGGTCACCAAGCAAATCGACGCAGGCTTCCTGCTGGTATCTGAGTATCCGACTTGGTTGGCCAACATTGTTCCGGTGCCGAAGAAAGATGGCAGGATCCGGGTGTGTGTGGACTTCAGGGATTTGAACAGGCTAGTCCGAAGGACGACTTTCCCTACCGCACATCGATGAGTTGGTAGACTTCACAGCAGGGCATGCATTGCTCTCATTCATGGATGGCTTCTCAGGATACAACCAGATAGTGATGGCACCAGAAGACCGGGAAAAGACTGCATTCACCACCCCGTGGGGGACATACTGCTACGGGTAATGCCGTTTGGGTTGAAGAACGCTGGAGCTACTTATCAACGGGCCGCGACCACAATACTACATGATATGATCCACAAAGAGGTTGAGGTGTATGTGGACGACATGATTGTCAAGTCCAAGGAAAGAGAGGGCCACTACACCGCCTTGCATAAGTTTTTCCAAAGGATCAGGGAATTCCGGTTGCGGCTAAACCCTCAGAAATGTACATTTGGTGTTACAGCGGGAAAAATGCTGGGGTTTCTGATTACACAAAGAGGCATCGAGGTCGACCTTCCAAAATCAAGGCCATCTTAGAAATGCCACCACCAAGGACTGAAAAGGAGGTGCGAGGCTTTCTGGGTAAAGTGCAATTCATAAGACGGTTTATCTCAAAATTAACCTTGACTTGTGAACCACTTTTTGGTCTCCTGAAGAAAGGAAAGAAGTTCCAATGGGACGGCCGATGTCAAGCTGCATTTGAACAGATTAAAGAATATTACAGAACCCGCCCGTTTGTCACCGCCAGAACCGGGAAACCGTTGATTTTGTATCTGTCAGTAACTGAAACTACAATGGGCTGCATGCTTGCACAAGAATCAGAAGACAAGGTGGAGAGAGCCATCTACTATCTCAGCAAGAAGATGCTGGAGTATGAGAACCCGATATACACCGCTGGAAAAGGCTTGCTTAGCTTTGGTATGGGCTACCAGGAAGCTGCGGCACTACCTGTTAGCTCACTCTGTAATGTTGGTTTCACGACTTGATCCCATCAAATATCTCTTCGAGAAACCAGCGCTTACGGGTAGGCTAGCTCGTTGGTTGCTGTTGCTCTCCGAATTTGATCTCACGTACGTGACACGCAAGTCAGTGAAAGGAAGAGCAGTGGCAGAGTTCCTTGCCGACCACCCGGTTGAGGGGGATGAAGCAGTTGAGTACCTTTCCCGGATGAATCAATTCTGCATATCGACGATGAAACTTGGACGATGTACTTTGACGGAGCGTCAAATCAACAGGGTATGGGATAGGAGTGTTGCTGATAGCACCCGACAATTCCCGTATCCCTCTAGCCTTCAAACTCCGATTCAAAGTCTCGAACAAGAAGCAGAATAGAGGCGTGTATGCTGGTCTAGAAGCAGCCCTGGAACTAGGGGCAAGACGGTTGGACGTCATTGGGGATTCGAACCTTGTTGTGTCTCAAGCTAAAGGAGACTGGAAAGTAAAAGAGGAAAAGATGATGATGTATCACCAAACCTTGGATTTGCTGATTCCTCGGTTTGAGAAGCTAAGTTTTACTCATCTACTAAGAGAGAACAACAGGTTCGCAGATTCTTTAGCAACTCTATCTTCTATGATAGACATCCCGTGTGGAGTCCGGATGCGTCCAGTCATCATTGACCAGAAATTTGCACCTGCCTATGAGTCGATTGCAGCCATAGATGAAGTTCAGGACGAACACCCCTGGTATTACGACATCTGGAATTTCTTGGAGAAAGAAGCATACCCGCCAGGGGTAAATGCCAAAGACAAAAGGGCAATCAGAAGAATGGCAGTTCAGTTCATCATCTGCGGGGGTAAACTGTATAAACGGGGTCATCTGGGAATGCATAAACTGTGCGTTGATGCCGAAGAGTCAAAGCGTCTGATGGAAGCCATCCACGGGGGGAATGTGGTGCACACATGAATGGGGTAATGTTGGCACGGAAGATCCTAGACAGGTTATTACTGGTCCACCATGGAGGAGGATTGTATTAGTTTCGTCCGGCGATGCCACAAATGTCAGATTCATGCAAATCGATGAACATCCCGCCCAAAGCTGTACAACATGACTTCGCCATGGCCGTTTTCAGTCTGGGGAATTGATGTAATCGGAGCGTTACGCCGAAAGGGGTCGAATGGGCATGAGTTCATCTTGGTAGCGATAGATTATTTCACAAAGTGGGTTGAGGCCCAATCTTATGCGGTGTTGAAGGCTTCGCAGTCGCAAATTTATCAGAAACAACATCATCTGTCGCTATGGGGTCCCAAACGAAATAATTTCAGACAATGGTTCCCACTTCAAGAAGGAGGTGATTGATTTGTTGGAGAAATACAATGTGGCTTTTCATAAGTCATCTACCTACCGGCCGCAAACCAATGGAGCAGTTGAGGCCGCCAACAAGAATATCAAGCGCATACTCAGAAGATGGTGGAAACCTACCGGGACTGGCCAGATAAGCTGCCGTTTGCTCTGTGGGGCTACAGGACTTCAATCAGAACTTCTACTGGGGCGACTCCGTACTCTTGGTTTATGGGATGGAGGCCGTTCTACCTATTGAGATTGAGGTTCCGTCATTACGAGTATTGGCCGAGTGTCAAATAGCCGAGGCAGACTGGCAACAGAGCAGATTTGAGGAACTCATGCTTTTCGATGAAAGAAGGTGAAAGCACTGTACCACGTCCAAAGTTATCAACGAGAATCGCCCGGGCTTTTAACAAGAAGGTTAAGTCCAGGAATTTGAAGAAGGAGATTTGGTGCTCAAAGACAACCGAGCTCCCATCCACGACCCAAGGGGCAAGTTCAGACCTAATTGGACTGGTCCCTACATCATCAAGTCAATCTGGTCTGGTGGAGCTGTGGTTCTGATGGATCTAGATGGCTTAGAGTTTTCCCAACCGATCAACATGGACAAGTTGAAGAAATACTACCCCTGAGAGGCTCGCTAGGCCGAAAACCCGAAAGGGCGACCTAGGCAAAACTCAGAGCACAGAAAATTTGAAATTATAAAAACTGAGCTCGCAAGGTTGAAAACCCGCAAAGGGCGGCCTTGGCAAAAGTTAGAGCGCAAAAGGAGAGTGAAAATACCCGAGCGAACCTAGCCTGAACTACGTAAGGCTTGATTCCCATCTTTGGGATACGTAGGCAACTTCTCTTGAAGTTCAGCCACAATCTTTTCCCCGATCAACTTTGTCCATTTGATCATCTCAGTCATCTCTATTCATCAGCATTTATCGTGATCTCCGGTACAGTGCTATTCAGACTAGGGGCAACTTTCCGTTGCAATGAAGTGCTGCGGTACCATTCAAACTAGGGGCAACTTTCCAGTTGCTAGGATCCGGGTTGTGCATCTCAGTGACAGATCTCAGGCGTGTCCAGTTCTGATCCATATCGAAAATAGTTTTGAAAAGTTTTAATAAAAGTTGACTTTGTTCAAATTAATCTTTTTACAACTAAGACCATTTTTGGACCAAAGCGGAGAATTTTCAGTACCACAACCTTCAATTTCATTGATTTCAAAACAGAGTTCTCTTGCTCTTGCATACAATTGAAGTTGCTTTTTATTACACTCAGAAGAAAACTTGAAAGTACTAGTAAAGCAATAAATCCGGGGCATAGTCAAGTCAGGTGTCCCTGCGCCCCCTGCCAGAGCTAGTTGAAGCCTCTGATGCCAACCTAGGCCCACCTGTGCCTCTCTTGAGCCAATCCCAGCACTCGTCAGACAAAGTGCAACTGAAAAGTGGGCGGGGGGCAGGAGCTCTCTAGTCCTCCAGCTCGTGTCTGTCGGCAAGCTGTGCACCTCGACCTGGAAAGTGACCGGGTACTCAATCCCCTCCGGGGGCAAGTCTGATCATGCCAAACTGGCGCAGAATACGGAATGGGAAATAGAATACACATGAGGTCAAGCCGATCAACGATCCCAGACCTGTCGAACATGCTTAGCTCATCGCCGGGAGGTTAAGCCAAGGACAGCGCCAGCAATGTGATCGGCGACAAATTGCACATCCATTCAAACCACCATCCCTCATCAAGGGCGTCAACTAGGCGTTGTCGAAAGAATAGCCGCGGGCTGAGTAAGCAGGGCAAGAGTCCACAACACCCTAGGATTGATTGATTTGCTTGATCAGTTACAAGGAGCACGAGTCTTTTCTAAGATTGACCTTAGGTCGGGTTACCATCAGCTTAAAGTTAAAGCCGAGGATGTTGAGAAGACCGCTTTCCGGACAAGATATGGCCACTATGAATTCTTAGTGATGCCTTTTGGAGTGACCAATGCCCCTGCTGCATTTATGGATTTAATGAACAGAGTCTTCAAGCCATACTTAGACGAATTTGTAGTTGTCTTCATCGATGATATATTGATCTATTCCAAGAGTAAAGCTGAACATGAGAATCATTTGAGACTTGCCTTACAGATTTTGAGAGACCGGAAATTGTATGCTAAGTTTAACAAGTGTGAGTTTTGGCTTCCTACTATCTCATTTTTGGGTCATGTGATTAATGAAGAAGGTATCTCAGTTGATCCTAGCAAAGTTGAAGCCGTAGTAAATTGGCCGAGGCCGACTGTAGACACCCCATTTTTGACCGACCTTAAGACTCAGACGTCACCGATTGAGCGCTCGGTGGTGTTGCATATCGTGCTCGTTCAGAAGTCTCAGAGTCGCGGCCGTGCGCCCTGCCTCCGGACTTCCGAACTCTCTTCTGTGTCTTGCCTCGGTTTGCGAACCAGACTCAGTTTTCTCTGTTTTCTTTCCTGAGGGGAGGGAGAGGTCCTGAAGACCATCTCTCAGTGGCCGCGGGCTACATTTCGTGGCCATAGGCCATTTTGCCCATTTCGGAGCCCGGTTCCCAGTTTTCGGAGCTGTCAGGCCGTGTGCCTCGGTTCGGGACCACCCAACCATCTCCGATTCCTCCGGTTTTTGGCATGCATCTCATTTAATCCCTTTCGAAGAACACTGGGGTCTTAGATACCCACTTCGTGGCCGAATGCCACTTTCGGTGCTTAACGGCCTATTTTCGAGACCCCGAACTGCGTGTTTTGGTCCCCGAGCATTCGTTTTGCATCGGTTTTCGTTTATTTTTGGAAGGTACCTCTGTTTTATCACCAGGAAGATCACTGGAGGGTGGGAGGCCAGCAATTGTCTCAGCAAGCATGTATGCTCTTCCGGCGCCCCCCGGCGCCCGTTTTTCTCACTTCCGGGCTAATGTTGAACACCCTAGGGCCATTTTCTTCAAGCCAAAACCACATATTTGTGTTGTACACACATGGGAGGACCCTAAAAACATATGGCCGGCCAGTAATTATTTGTTCCATTTTGAACCCTCTTTGAAAAGTGGCTTGTTGTTTCTCCTGTTTCAGAGTTGCCAATTTGCAACCACAGGGTCTTGTTCAGCACACTTGGGAGGCCACCAATGTGTGGTGGCCGGCCAGCTTTTTTTTTGTTTCATTTTTACCCCTTGGCCGACCGGCCACCTGCAGCAAAAGTACATGGCCGGCCGGCCACCTGCAGCAAAAGTACATGGCCGGCCATGCTCCTTGGAAGGTGTGTTTCACAGCTGTATAGCTGTATCCCCCAAAAGATCTGATTTCGGGGGATATTTTTTTGTGCAAGGGAACTTAATCCCTTAAGGCTACACTTTTCACACACTTTTGGAGGACCACCCTTGCATGCATACATCTCTCTCCCTCTCCCTCAAGAGTTAAAACACTTGCTTTGAGCTCAAGAACACATACACACATACATCTCTTTGATTCTTCTCAAGTTTAGTGCCATTTCTTCATCATCATCAAGCACCACCATCACCACTCCATTTCCAGCAGCAAGGAGAGGTTCTTAAGGGCTTAGAAGCAACATTCCTCAAGCCAAGAGGTAGCAAAAGTGAGGTCTTCAAGGGTAAGTCTCAATCCCTCTCTTTTGTAGCACTTTCTTGCTTCTTTTCTTAAGCCTACTTGCTTATTGTTTTGGGCTCCGACCTTAACTGAAACTAGGTCTATTTTGAGCCATTCTCCATGTTTGATCAAGGGCTCAACCCTGTTTGAGCCCTCTATGGCACACTTGCTTCAATATCATCTTGTATGTCAATATTTTGCATGATTTGTTTGGCCTATGAGTGATCTGTTTTCGAGCATAATGTAAACTGTTAGTGGGCCTATTTTCAGCCCCTCTTCAACATTGAAGAAGGGCTCAACCCTGTTTTCCCTCTCTATCATGCACTTGCTTCATAATCTCTCATATTTACCGTAAACTTGCATGATTTGTTTGACCTACATGTAGTCTGTTTTGGAGCATGTAATGAACTGTGAGTAAGCTTATTTTGTGTGCCTCTACAACATTGTAGAAGGGATCAACCTTGTTGGGGGTCTCCATGTTATACTTGTCATTATACCCCTCTTTGACCCCCATTTTTGCATGCTTTTTTAAGCTTATCTAGCTTCTGTTTTCGGCCATCATCAGAACTGGAAAGAGTCATATTTTGATCTTCTTGACATATTTCATTAAGAGTCTTTTCTGGTTTGATGAATGTTTGGGGTACCTCATGTTATAGCCTTATGTATCCTAATTCTTGCATGACATTTTTAGCATGTTTTCATACTGAGTTGGGGGATGTAATCTACTGTAAATGTTCATATTTTTAGTCCCTCATCAGTGTTGTAGAAGGGTACTTTTCCATTTGGGCATCGCATGTATCACTTGCTTCAATACCCCTCTCTTGGCCCGTATTTTTGCATGCTATTGTTGCCCTATCTATGCTTGCTATTTAGCCCTTTTTGTGACTGAAAAATTCTTGTCTTGGGGCTGCCTTGCTACTATATTTTCATTCCATGTCCATATTGTGCACGCATTGCATGGCTATAGGCCATTCCGGGCGCTTAAATATCGCATTTCGGGACCATTCCGTGCATTTGGTGTCATTTCCCCGCCTTTCGGGACTGTTTTGCATCATTTGTGAGTGCTGAAATTCCATTTGCATGTTTGCATATCATTCTCCATGTCATCACATTGCGTATGTCATCGCCTCGGTTTGCGCGCCCGTGTGCACGCATTTCGAGGCGCTTCATATTCATCCGTCGGCCTCTTATGTGAGTGTGGCTGAGGTCCACTCGTGTTAGTGTAAGTCCAATTTGCATTGCGTATGCCATTTCATGCCTTAGGGCCATCGCTTCGGTTTGCGTGCCCGTGTGCACGCATTTTGAGGCATTTCATTTTTCATCTGTCGGCCTCCCGTGTGAGTAGGTTTGAGGCTCTCTCATGTTGGTGTAAGCCCATATTGCATCGCATACCTCAGTTTAGTCCCGTTGCATTTTCGTATGCCATTTTCTCGGTTTGCGTGCCTGTGGGTACGCATTTCGAGATATCTTATTTTAGTCTCATTGTATATCATGTTTCATGTCATTTCATGCCTTAGGGCCATCGCCTCGGTTTGCGTGCCCGGTGCACGCATTTCGAGGCACTTCATTTCATCCGTCGGCCTCTTATGTGAGTGTGGCTGAGGTCCACTCATGTTAGTGTAAGTCCATTTGCATTCGTATGCATTTCATGCTTAGCATCGCCTCGGTTTGCGTGCCCGTGTGCACGCATTTCGAGGCATTCATTTTCATCTCGGCCTCCCGTGTGAGTGGTGAGGCTCTCTCATGTTGGTGTAAGCCCATATTGCATCGCATATCTCATTTTAGTCCGTTGCATTCCGTATGCCATTTTCTCGGTTTGCGTGCCCGTGGGCACGCATTTCGAGACATCTCATTTTAGTCTCATTGTATATCATTTCCATGTCATTTCATGCCTTAGGCATCGCCTCGGTTTGCGTGCCCGGTGCACGCATTTCGAGGCACTTCATTTTATCCGTCGGCCTCTTATGTGAGTGTGGCTGAGGTCCACTCGTGTTAGTGTAAGTCCAATTTGCATTGCGTATGCCATTTCATGCCTTAGGATCATCTCGGTTTGCGTGCCCGTGTGCACGCATTTCGAGGCATCTCATTTTCATAGCATTGTGCATGCTAGGATTGTATTTAGTTGCATTCATGCATATCATGCATATTGCATCGTGTTCGGGATAGGAGTTAGCCCGGGCACGGGAAACGAGGCACGTTTCGTACTCCGAGTGACGGAACGGGTCTCAATTCCCAAGTCACCGACACTCCGGATTACCCATGATGGAGTTAGGTTTTGTTGTAGCATTCATCTGCATTCATCCTATATTGAGTTGTGCAATCCGACTCCTCGGCCATCATGCATCGAGATGCGTGATTGGTGGCACGAGGATCGAGGCATGCATATATTTGTGAAATACATTGCTATGCCCCTTTCCTGCTCTCTGTTGCAGCAAAATAAGAATCAGCAACTTTTCGGAGTCTGGCACGCATTTCGAGAAACATTGCAAACAGAGGCTAATTGGGGCATCCCAGTGGATTTCCAAAGGCAGCCCAGCATACATCATTCAGCGAAGTGAGGCAGCCCCTGGCTTGCATGCCAGTTTACAGCTTTCTTAGTTAATTTGTTAATTAATTAGGAATTTGTATATTATTCGGACTGTATATTTCGGACTGTATTATTCTTTCATTTCGGACTGTATTATTTATTCGGACCCTCTGCGCGAGGGCATAATTGTAATAAGTGTGGGTGAGTGTGATGTATGTCTTCCAACCCCACGTCTTTCTTCCCTTTTATTTACCCGCTTATGATGGTTAGATATAGGGCATATTTCAATTAGCATACAGTATGACAGCATGTTTGCATCATTCATCTGTTTTGCACGCACCGGGCTCGGCGCATCATACAAACTGCATTTGTATTTCAATTCCAAATTGAATACGTGTTAGTGTAGCATTCCATATGCCATGTTTAGAATAGCCGAGCCTGCTATAGTTGCATTTTGCATGTGTTGCATTAGGCATTCTGTATAATTAGGATCATGCATGATTTCTAATGTTCTTTTTTGGCTTGGAGTACTCGGTGAGTTTTATGCTTTAGCATCCTTGCATGCGTGTGAGTGTGCCATGAATAGCATGCTTACCATGAGGCTATGTGCTTATGTGATATAACTGCCTTGAATGCCTGTGGGTGGAGGTTGGTTACTTGATTGGACAATTCATCAAATGTTTGTTTTAAGCCCACTAGATAGTGGCAAAATCATGTTTTCTAAGCCCACCTGAGGGTGGCAAATCCACGTCTTAGCCTACCTGCGGGTAGCACCATCAAACCATTTTCAAACAAACAAACATGAAATGTTTTGTTCCAATTCAGGCGACCAGTCTATACTTGTTTGCTGCGAGCATCACATAGTAACCTAGGCTAATAACCGGAATAAGAACTCACAATGTTTTCAAAAAGATATCATGGTTAGTAGAGGCCGGTCTTTGACCGGGCGAGCGGGGGTGCTCACGAAGTGACCTTCCCCAATCGTACCCAAGTTCCCGAGCCGAGGCAACTTTGGTGATGACGGACACGTGGCCTTTGGCACCGAGTCAGGGTTTCCTAAATTTCCCATTAAAAAATATTTAGGTGGCGACTCTGTATCTGGCAAAGCAGTCCATGTTTGGCACTTCTTTCAAAAAATCTGTTTTCCAAAACGATTTGCCGGATTTGGACTCTTTGGTTCAAGATTAAGAACCGTGACATCGAGTCCGAACTGTAGTGACGCGAGGTCCCCCGCGTTGGGCTTGTTACAGTTTCTGGCGACTCTGCTGGGATTTAGAGAACTTGACTCGAACTCATGATATCTGTTTTGACTACACTTGTGTGTTTCTTTGCATTGCATTTGCATTGGTGCGCCTAGGACACCGTGTTTGCCATATGCCATTCCCGAACGATTTGCCGGAGGCTTGTCTTGTCAAGGCATGTCCATAAGGCTGATCGGCTCTGGGCTCTGACAGCATGGGAACACAAACCCCGGTTTTACCGGGGCACCCTTTTTGACCATTCGACCTAGTGCATATTCGGATCCATAGTGACCATTCCAAATAGGACAGGTTGCTTACCCGTTTATAGGTTGTTTGAAACCGCTGCGTGCGTAGTGAAACCCTAGCTCCTGACAAAATAGGACAGGGAAACCCTACCCCAACATAGGGGTGTTTTGGCTCTCACTTATCTGTTATGTGCTTTAGAGTGCGTCTCTACAGGAATGCATGTATCAGTCTATGAGTTTGGGCATCAGGCCTGCGGGCATCAGTCAGTATCTGAGAATCAGTTGTCTGCGGATATCGATTCAGTTTTGGGGAACAGTGATACAGGAACAGTGATCAGTGATTGAGGACAGTGTATTTTCAGCTTATCAACTGCGTGTTGTATGCCCGACTGTGTGTTGTGTGTATTTAATTTAAGCTGTTATGCTGCCCGTTTATCTGGTTATTTTTTCCTTTTGCTTTATTATCTTTTTGCTAGGGCAGTTTTTAGCACGATTGCTTCCGAACCAGTAGATACTCCCCAAGCACTTGGACACGAGGTCGCCGACTCAACCGATCCGAGGATCTCGTTGACGGACATCCAGTGTTCCACTCCTACCCCCAGTTGCCAGAAGAAGGCCAAGGAGGCGCAGTGTGTCAGAGCAGGGATTACCAGGACAGAGGGCTACTTTGACAGTAAACAGCCAGGCTGAGATTTCTGTGTCTGCCATAGAAGTACATTTACCGGTCATCCAGATGGAACAGCAGAATACATCAGTGGTAGAGGCGATGATGCGCCAGATGCAAGAGCATGAGGCAGATGCAAGAGGATGCCATCCGCCAAGCGGAATTTTCTAAACAACAAGCCGCAGTCATGGCCCAGCAGGCCGAGCTGATCACTAGGCTGCAACAGCAGAATGCAGCGTCTGCTTCACATCAGGTTCCTCCTCCACCAGCGGCTCCACTACCCGAGCAGGCACCTACTGGTCAGAATACCCTGCCAAACCTCAGAATACCCTCCCGAACACCCAGAACACCCTACCCAATGTCCAAAATATCCAAGAGGACACCAACTTCCAACGGGGCTGGCTCCGCCCCCGCTTCTGCCTCAACTGTCCAAGAATCTTACACCCAACCACCCGGACTCTCCATTCGAGTTCGAGGTAGATCATACAGCTCTAAACTGAGTAAGTTGGAAAACTTTTCAAGAAATCGCAGGGGGTGAAGGCCATCCCAGACATCGAAGATGGGTACACTGATGTGGCCGTAACATTGCCAGACAGATTCAAGATGCCACAGATTGACCGTTTTGATGGGTCCGGGGATCCTATGGTCCATCTCCGGCTATTTTCAGACATCCTGAGGCCAATGGGCCTAACCCGACCAAAAGCTTTCCTTGTTTGGCAGAACTTTGTCGGGGGTGGCGGCCATTGGTACGCAAAGTTAGAAGATGATGTGAAGAGAAATTGGGATGAGATGGCTGAGGCCTTCGTTGCGCAGTACTCGTATAATACACAGATCGAGATTACAACACGTGATCTCGAAACGACGAGGCAAGAACCCAAGGAGTCTTTCTCCGATTTTGTAACTCGATGGAGAGCAAAGGCATCGATGATGACCTTGAGGCCAACAGATAAAGATCAAATCCGGATGATTGTGCGCAATCTCCAACCGAAGTTAATGCAGAAGATGATTGTACTCCCCTTTCCAACTTTCTCAGATTACACGAGATGGGGGTACAGATCGAGGATGCATGAAGCAAGGTTTGATCGACCAGGACCGGGAGCAGCCCCGAAGGACATTCAACCGCAATAACAACGCAGGCCCGAGTGGCGCTGCAAACACAAGGACTTCTGAGGTCGGTATGGTCACCACCACTCCCCCTTCCCAACCAAGGCCCGCAGCGGCCACACCCTTTTCCAGTACCCGGGAGCAGTAACCAAGCCTCGAGATTTCAGCCCAGAGGCCAAAGAACCTTCACTCCACTATACATGCCTTTGTCCAAGGCTCTCGGGGTGTTAATCAGAAAGAAGCATCTGACACCTTTAGAGCCGAGGCCACTAAAAATCCACTCCCTCCCTCTCATGACCCAGCAAAGTACTGTGCGTACCACCAACAGCACGGTCATGACACCGACCGTTGCTAGATTGCGTCATGAGATCCAAGATCTTATCGACAAGCAGGTGATCGCGCCTCCGAAAAACCCAACGTCACAACAAATCCTCTCCCACCACACAACCAAGCCCCTCCTCCCAAAAGAGTCAACCTCATCCAAACTGGGGTCGTGTCCTACGATCCTAGTATCTATATTACTCCCTCTCACCTACCCAAGCCGGAGGTGATCCTTCCTGATTGCACTGACTTGTGCATGTTGGACACCTTCACAACCCAATCTAAGCCAGTGGTGGTGACCACCGAAGATGGAACGGGGCAGGTTTCAGAGGAGAAGAGTTGAGTCTGGGATGGAACAGCCTGGGAATTAGCTGGAGGAGCCTATGATCCAAGCGAGTACATCTTATCAGTGGGCCAGTCTGCTGAGTGTGGGGCTGCCAGAAAAAGCTGAGCTGTGCATGATTCGGGGGGACAGACTTGAACAAGGGGCAGATGATCTGACAACAGTGGAAGGGACTTTGCCAACTTCCAGTTCTTCAACGACCAAGAATCAGGGATGCTGCAATCAACTGGTTCGACTATGAGGAGTCGGCAGAAGTTACGGGTGGTTAGATGATCAGCCAGACGTTGCAGAATTTCAATCAGAACAGGGCCCGGCAGGGGCGAGAGTATCATTGATGGCCGGAAGGGCCGAGGGTCAGAATCCACCGCCGGAGAGCGCCGGCGTTAAGAATTCCGCTCAGAATTTGGGGATCGTAAATACAGGGAATATTGAACAACCAGCTGTACTGACGCAGTTGGAACAACAAAAGTTTGACGATTCCGAGAGAATCAGAAAAGCTAAGGCCCATGTGGGGGTCGAAAGTGCTGTGTGCACAGAAACAGAAAATGCTGTGGGCATAAAGACTGAAGGTGCTGCGAGCACGATTATACCGGAGCCGGACAGATGTCTGTCGGCTGCCGACGGAATGTGGTGGGAAGACGATGACTTATGTCTTGCCCACACAGATGAAGATGGGCAGGTGCTCAACCAGATGATACCTGGTATATTGACGAGATCGCTCATATGACCAGAAGTGGGCGGTATTTCAAGCCCCAACCTTGGACCAACCTGAGGCATCTGGGAAAGATAAAGAGGCTGAGAAACAGAGAGAGAAACAGATTGAAGAAGAAGCTGTGCTCAAGCAATTGAAGAAAATACAAGCAGACATCTCCATCTGGGGACTGCTTATGGCATCAAGGGTGCACAGACAGGCCGTCCTATCTGCCATGGACAAGGCCAAACTCTCTAGACACTACACCAGAAGCTGGTTGGGCTGGTTTTTCCGGGAGGAGGTTCCCCGGCATTAACCTTTTCAGACAAGGAATTGCCGCCTGAGGGCACAACCATAACAAACCTCTCTACGTCTCCGTGGAGTGTAGAGATAAATGGATACCGGTGGTACTTGTTGATACCGGGTCCGCCATCAATGTCTGCCCAGTCAGAACAGCATATGCAGTTGGGTTGAAGCCCGCGGACTTCACACCAACCTCAGGTGATCAAAGCTTACGATAATACGAGTAGGGAAGTGATGGGGATTGTCAAGATTCAAACCAAGGTTGGTCCAGGACAACACGACATCGAATTTCATGTCTTGGACGTTCCCGCAACCTTCAACTTACTCTTGGGGCGGCCGTGGCTGCACCAAGTAAAGGCAGTCTCTTCCACTCTACATCAGATGGTGAAATACCCCTATGGAAAGGGAGTAGCCACTGTATTCGGGAACTCATCAATCCATCCGCCTCCGGAGGTATCTACGCCGGTCCTGAAATTGAGCATGGCACAGAAGATGTATTCTTATCAGGATTCACTTTGGCTGAGGCCCGGGTAGTACAGAATATTATGGCTGTGAATGAAGGTGTGTACGTTAGTGCTCAATCCGTCTACCTCATGAACAAGCTACAACATATTCCCGGGATGGGATTAGGAAGGAGCGGCAGGAAAGGAGTCGCTGCGTTGGCCGAAGTGCCACACAACCCGCATACCTTTGGACTGGGTTATCTGCCCACCAAAGAGGACTGGGTGAGGAAAGGAAAGGAAATGGCCGGCAGAGCCAGAGCGAAGCAGGCTGGGAAGCCTTTTGACCTAATACACAGGCCCATTCAGGGTACCCTGAACGGACGCTTCGTCCGGGAGGGGGAGATTTTCCATTTTGCGGCTTCCCAGAGCCGTGGATAAACGCGGAGAAGAAGCGCGTCCAGGCTTCGAGATCTTCTTTGATTTACAACTATCCGGGGATGACGTTGCCACAGAGCAGACAGACCCAACAACTGAGGTGAGCAGAATAAAGCAGGGGATCCTGAGGGCACAGAATTTGAAATGGGGGTAGCACTGGCATGTCTCCTCTCTGATCCTCCGATCGACCAAGAGTGCTTGGGGGATAACTTCGTGGTTTCCATGATTGGGGATGAAACGGCTGCGAGCCGACCAGCAGCTATCTTGGATGCATCAATCGCACCCTCTCTCACTTGGCAGTACGAGGAGGGATTTTTGTCCAGCAGCACCGGGTCAGGTAGTGAGCCGGAATCTGATTCCACCGAGTCTGTGAGTCGGAATCAGGTTCCAGCTCGACTGAGTCTGAGTCTGGTACTCCTGGGGCTGTTAACCCGGATGCCACAGTCCTGTCCAGGTCGTCTTTTTCCTTTTCTTTTGAGTCTGTTATAACAGAAGAATTGGACGCTTTGGATGAACTTAATGAGAATGAGGTGAATGTGGTTTCCGAGTATTTCTCTGTGCCATTAATTTATTGCATTAATTCAGACTTTCAAAACTTTGATGAAAACGATGAGGACGAAGTTCCTCCGTTTTTACAACGTTTAATTGAGCAAGAGCAAGAGAGATTTGTTAGGCCATTAATGGATGAAATCACTACCGTGAACATTGGTACTGAGGAGGACCCGCGGCTGGTCCAGATCGGGTCCACGTTGTCTTCAGAGGAACGCGAGCGCTTAGTCGCTTTATTAAAAGATTTCAAAGATGTTTTCGCGTGGTCCTACGAAGACATGCCTGGAATCGATCCTGAGATTGTACAGCATCGGATCCCCCTTGACCCCGAGGCCCGACCTGTCAAGCAGAAACTCAGAAGGATCCGCCCGGATTGGGCTCTTAAGATTAAAAAGGTCACCAAGCAAATTGACGCAGGCTTCCTGCTGGTATCTGAGTATCCGACTTGGTTGGCCAACATTGTTCCGGTGCCGAAGAAAGATGGCAGGATCCGGGTGTGTGTGGATTTCAGGGATTTGAATAAGGCTAGTCCGAAGGACGACTTTCCCTTACCGCACATCGATGAGTTGGTAGACTTCACAGCAGGGCATGCATTGCTCTCATTCATGGATGGCTTCTCAGGATACAACCAGATAGTGATGGCACCGAAGAAGGGAAAAGACTGCATTCACCACCCCGTGGGGGACATACTGCTACCGGGTAATGCCGTTTGGGTTGAAGAACGCTGGAGCTACTTATCAACGGGCCGCGACCACAATACTACATGATATGATCCACAAAGAGGTTGAGGTGTATGTGGACGACATGATTGTCAAGTCCAAGGAAAGAGAGGGCCACTACACCGCCTTGCATAAGTTTTTCCAAAGGATCAGGGAATTCCGGTTGCGGCTAAACCCTCAGAAATGTACATTTGGTGTTACAGCGGGAAAAATGCTGGGGTTTCTGATTACACAAAGAGGCATCGAGGTCGACCTTCCAAAATCAAGGCCATCTTAGAAATGCCACCACCAAGGACTGAAAAGGAGGTGCGAGGCTTTCTGGGTAAAGTGCAATTCATAAGACGGTTTATCTCAAAATTAACCTTGACTTGTGAACCACTTTTTGGTCTCCTGAAGAAAGGAAAGAAGTTCCAATGGGACGGCCGATGTCAAGCTGCATTTGAACAGATTAAAGAGTATCTACAGAACCCGCCCGTGTTGTCACCGCCAGAACCAGGGAAACCGTTGATTTTGTATCTGTCAGTAACTGAAACTACATGGGCTGCATGCTTGCACAAGAATCAGAAGACAAGGTGGAGAGAGCCATCTACTATCTCAGCAAGAAGATGCTGGAGTATGAAACCCGGTATACACCGCTGGAAAAGGCTTGCTTAGCTTTGGTATGGGCTACCAGGAAGCTGCGGCACTACCTGTTAGCTCACTCTGTAATGTTGGTTTCGCGACTTGATCCCATCAAATATCTCTTCGAGAAACCAGCGCTTACGGGTAGGCTAGCTCGTTGGTTGCTGTTGCTCTCCGAATTTGATCTCACGTACGTGACACGCAAGTCAGTGAAAGGAAGAGCAGTGGCAGAGTTCCTTGCCGACCACCCGGTTGAGGGGGATGAAGCAGTTGAGTACCTGTTCCCGGATGAATCAATTCTGCACATCGACGATGAAACTTGGACGATGTACTTTGACGGAGCGTCAAATCAACACGGGTATGGGATAGGAGTGTTGCTGATAGCACCCGACAATTCCCGTATCCCTCTAGCCTTCAAACTCCGATTCAAAGTCTCGAACAACGAAGCAGAATACGAGGCGTGTATCGCTGGTCTAGAAGCAGCCCTGGAACTAGGGGCAAGACGGTTGGACGTCATTGGGGACTCGAACCTTGTTGTGTCTCAAGCTAAAGGAGACTGGAAAGTAAAAGAGGAAAAGATGATGATGATCACCAAACCTTGGATTTGCTGATTCCTCGGTTTGAGAAGCTAAGTTTTACTCATCTACTAAGAGAGAACAACAGGTTCGCAGATTCTTTAGCAACTCTATCTTCTATGATAGACATCCCGTGTGGAGTCCGGATGCGTCCAGTCATCATTGACCAGAAATTCGCACCTGCCTATGAGTCGATTGCAGCCATAGATGAAGTTCAGGACGAACACCCCTGGTATTACGACATCTGGAATTTCTTGGAGAAAGAAGCATACCCGCCAGGGGTAAATGCCAAAGACAAGAGCAATCAGAAGAATGGCAGTTCAGTTCATCATCTGCGGGGGTAAACTGTATAAACGGGGTCATCTGGGAATGCATAAACTGTGCGTTGATGCCGAAGAGTCAAAGCGTCTGATGGAAGCCATCCACGGGGGAGAATGTGGTGCACATGAATGGGGTAATGTTGGCACGGAAGATCTCAGACAGGGTTATTACTGGTCCACCATGGAGGAGGATTGTATTAGTTTCGTCCGGCGATGCCACAAATGTCAGATTCATGCAAATCGTATGAACATCCCGCCAACAAAGCTGTACAACATGACTTCGCCATGGCCGTTTTCAGTCTGGGGAATTGATGTAATCGGAGCAGTTACGCCAAAGGGTCGAATGGGCATGAGTTCATCTTGGTAGCGATAGATTATTTCACAAAGTGGGTTGAGGCCCAATCTTATGCGGTGTTGAAGGCTTCGCACGTCGCAAAGTTTATCAGAAACAACATCATCTGTCGCTATGGGGTCCCAAACGAAATAATTTCAGACAATGGTTCCCACTTCAAGAAGGAGGTGATTGATTTGTTGAGAATACAATGTGGCTTTTCATAAGTCATCTACCTATCGGCCGCAAACCAATGGAGCGGTTGAGGCCGCCAACAAGAATATCAAGCGCATACTACAGAAGATGGTGGAAACCTACCGGGACTGGCCAGATAAGCTGCCGTTTGCTCTGTGGGGCTACAGGACTTCAATCAGAACTTCTACTGGGGCGACTCCGTATTCTCTGGTTTATGGGATGGAGGCCGTTCTACCTATTGAGATTGAGGTTCCGTCATTAAGAGTATTGGCCGAGTGTCAAATAGCCGAGGCAGACTGGCAACAGAGCAGATTTGAGGAACTCATGCTCTTCGATGAAAGAAGGTTGAAAGCACTGTACCACGTCCAAAGTTATCAACGTAGAATCGCCCGGGCTTTTAACAAGAAGGTTAAGTCCAGGAATTTGAAGGAAGGAGATTTGGTGCTCAAAGACAACCGAGCTCCCATCCACGACCCAAGGGGCAAGTTCAGACCTAATTGGACTGGTCCCTACATCATCAAGTCAATCTGGTCTGGTGGAGCTGTGGTTCTGATGGATCTAGATGGCTTAGAGTTTTCCCAACCGATCAACATGGACAAGTTGAAGAAATATACCCCTGAGAGGCTCGCTAGGCCGAAAACCCGAAAGGGCGACCTAGGCAAAACTCAGAGCACAGAAAATTTGAAATTATAAAAACTGAGCTCGCAAGGTTGAAAACCCGCAAAGGGCGGCCTTGGCAAAAGTTAGAGCGCAAAAGGAGAGTGAAAATACCCGAGCGAACCTGAGCCTGAACTACGTAAGGCTTGATTCCCATCTTTGGGATACGTAGGCAACTTCGTCTTGAAGTTCAGCCACAATCTTTTCCCCGATCAACTTTGTCCATTTGATCATCTCAGTCATCTTATTCATCAGCATTATCGTGATCTCCGGTACAGTGCTATTCAGACTAGGGGCAACTTTCCGTTGCAATGAAGTGCTGCGGTACCTTTCAAACTAGGGGCAACTTTCCAGTTGCTAGGATCCGGGGTTGTGCATCTCAGTGACAGATCTCAGGCGTGTCCAGTTCTGATCCATATCGAAAATAGTTTTGAAAAGTTTTAATAAAAGTTGACTTTGTTCAAATTAATCTTTTTACAACTAAGACCATTTTTGGACCAAAGCGGAGAATTTTCAGTACCACAACCTTCAATTTCATTGATTTCAAAACAGAGTTCTCTTGCTCTTGCATACAATTGAAGTTGCTTTTTATTACACTCAGGAAGAAAACTTGAAAGTACTAGTAAAGCAATAAATCCGGGGCATAGTCAAGTCAGGTGTCCCTGCGCCCCCTGCCAGAGCTAGTTGAAGCCTCTGATGCCAACCTAGGCCCAACCTGTGCTTCTTCGTTGAGCCAATCCCAGCACTCATCAGACAAAGTGCAACTAAAAGTGGGAGCAGGGGCAGGAGCTCTCTATTCCCCATGCTGCGGCCTGCCGAGCCAGCTGTGCGCCTCGAACTGGAAATGTAGCCGGATACTCTATCCCCTCTGGTGGGCAAGTTGATCATGGCCAAACTGGCGCAGAATACGGAATGGGAAATAGAATACGCAGTGAGTCAAGCCGATCAATCGAATCCCAACCTGCCGAGACATGCTGTAGCTCATCGCCAGGAGATTGAGCCAAGGACAGCGCCACGCAATGCGATCTGCCGACAAATTGCACATCCATTCAAACCACCATCCCTCATCAAGGGCGTCGACTAGGCGTTGTCGAAAGAAATAGCCGCGGGCTGAGTAAGCAGGGCAAGAGTCCACAACTTGCAATTTATCCATCAACCATATCTGGGGAGGGATGAAAAATGAGAGAATAAAGAATAGAGAGATGTACGATGAGAGAAAAGTAAGAAAAAGGTTTTTGTGAGAAAAACCGAGCCTGAGGGCCGAGTGATGTGAGCAAATACACATGTGAGCTTGGGTGGGAAACATTACCTGCAGCAGCAGTGGACTCCCTGCAAATCTAGTCGTCTCCCGGCGACAGAAAGCATCCAAGCCCATCAGCGTTTCCGCCAAGGTCATGGCGATGCAACTCTTTCTTTCTCTCAACCCTTGGGCCACTTCAATCAGACGGATGTCGGATCCTCCAAAGCTCGAGGCAAACAGAAAATGAGATAACAGGCATAAACAGAGGGCGTGTTGCCGGAAGCCTTGCCAATGATGGTCGCCGCGGTCACCAGCATCGGAGAATCGGTAAATCAAGCTTGGGATATCCAACATCCCGTTACAAATCAGGGATCGTGCATCATGTGCGTTGAGTCCACACATCCGCCCTAGGGTTTGGGCATAGCCAAAATTGAGTTGAGGCAAGATTTCCTCACCTCGCTCGGATTCTATCAAAACTTGAAAATCTTCAAAAGTGGGACATACCTCTTGCCCTCCGAAGCTGAAGACATGCGTCACCGGGTTCCAAAACCTTGCCGCGGCATAGAGGAAAGGAAGATAGCGGAGTCCGGCCAGCGTGAATAGTGCATTCAAGCCGAAACCCCGGAAGTTCAACTTTTCCGAGCCGTCTAGAGAAGAAATCCAAGTTGTGAGATTTTCTGCGAGAAATGCCTCCATTTTTGTGAGAAACGGTGATGAAATGAATTAGTTCCAGGGCTGGGGCTTTTATAGGGGGTAAAACACTATTCAAAGGACACGTGTCAAAATTCTGGGGTTGTGGGGGAGGTGGCCGGCCGGCCATCTATTCTAGTAGGCCGGCCACCCTCTAGTCTCCAAATGCAAAATGTGTTCGGCCACGCATTGGTCCTGTTTTACCCTCCGGAAAGAAGTTTGAGGCATTTCTACGCATCGGGGATGTCGAAGGCCTCCATTTCTCTCAGTTTCGGATACGTTCCATCATCCAGATCGTCCGTCCGAAGTGCGCTTTGTTGTATTTTTGCTTATCGAGTTGTTGCTTTGTTTATCGAGTTGTAAGTTTTGTCGAGCTGTCGCATTTTGTGTTTTGAGTTATTACCTTTTGTTTACGCAATTTTGTTAAGTCTTGTTTATCGAGTCGTTAACATTGTTGTACTTTGCTTATCGAGTTGTAAACTTGCTAAGATTCTGTTATTTCTTAGTGAGTCGAGTTATTTGATTTGTTGCGTCGGTTCATTACCTGACCTGGTAAATACACAAGGCACATTCCATTCAATTCCATTTTTGTGCAAAATGATGCGATGCGATGCTAAGAATTTCAAATACAAACATCTTTTCAAAAGCTGTTTCATTCCATCATGTTTTACAACAAAAAAGGTACAAGTTTTACAGGATATAAAACTGCCTAACAATGTGCAAAGTGCTACAAACTACTAGCAAAAAGTAAAATAAAGCAGGAAATAGCATCAATATCCTCGGGAACGGGAATGAGGAGGCCCCTCATCCTCTTCTGCGGGACAACCTCTGCACCATCATCACCATCCGGGTCAGAGCTATCATCCTCCGGATCCCCCTCAGCCTCGCCTCCACTCCCGGAACCAAGACCGGAGCCTCCTCCCCAGCAGATGTCTCTGACTCACGGTCTGCGACCTCCTCCTCCTCCTCAATAATGGGTGCCCTGCGTCTGCGAGACGACCCTGCTCCTCGAGCTCCTCGGACAGGCCTAGATGGCCCTGCTCCCTGAGAAGGCCTGGATGGCCCAGCTCCTCGAAAGGGCCCAGATGGCCCAGCACCTCGACCTCTCTGAGAAGGCCCGGGTGGCCTGGCCTGCGACGGGAGCATACGGGAGGCATCTGAAAGTGAAGAGTTCAATGCATCAGTTCAAATATGAAAAGCAGATACAAGTACAATATGTGAGTGGGGTGTGTGTCAGATGTGCTCTACACAGACTATCAATACAGCAGAATGTTCAAAACCAGTATGTTATCAGAATATGCTAAATACGGGAAAGATGGACAGTACCTGCACTCCCATGATGGCTAGCTGTGCCTCTCCGTAGGATCATGCCCTCGAATGTGGCCAGCATCCCGAGCAGCTCGTCCGTGTACTCAACTGGAGGCTGCAAGTACAAATGCAAAACTATCAGTAAAGGAATGAATGTCCAAATATCTGACTGATAAATCAAAGCTGTAAAACATACCGGGGGTGAATCAGGGTCTCTGACATATCGTGGTCAGGAAGAGGAGGCTCTAGGGACCTGGTAAGGAGTCCCGAACCGCCAACTCGTCAACTCGGTCGGCATGTCTGGCCACCCAGCATGAGGATGAAGAGACGGAGGGATCGGAGGAATCGAACTACCCTCTAGATGCACCAGCCCTGCTAGAGGAGGGATATCCGTAGCACGGGCACGACTCGAAGATGGTACATCAGTAGGCCTCAGTGTCGGAGCACGCACTCCCGTCAAGGGGGCATCAGATATATACGACGATAGGTGGCGTAGTCCCCTCCATGAGATGTAACAAAGCATCGTGCCCTGCATAGCACTAGTGACCTCTGGGAAGAGTCTATCCGCAGTCCGCATAGTGGCTGGAGGTACAGCAGGAGGGTCCTGAGAATCGTACCCCCACACCTGGCGCAGAAAGCGTTCCCCCAGGAACCATGCCCTACCAACTGGTCCTTCGAGCAGGAACCTATACTGGGAATTACTCGATCCTCCGGGATACTGATATCGGAGACCATCACCTAAGACCGCCCAGGGCTGCCAAGTAATCTGCGGATAACCAGTGCATAAATCAATCAGAAATCAGGAATATACAGGGCAGATCAAAGATGAAAATGAAAGGAACTGAGAGTTCTGAAATACCTCTGTCGTCCGCACAGTATCAAAATACTGTCGCAGGTAGAAGAGAGTCTCTCGAGGTCTCGGTCGGTGCTCGCCCTCGAATACCAGTGAAAACGGAGCCATAAGAACCCTGCCACCTCCATCTCCGGGCTAACGGGAAAATACGTACACCCATAGCTGAGAAAAGCAGTGCGGAATGTGAATACAAAGTGCTAGGCAAAATACAGATGTAAAGTGCGCCGTGTGTGCAATGAACAAGTAATGAGAAGCAGAAATGTAAATCAAGGGACAGAACGTACCTCCCAGGCTCTCCAGTAGCCGCCGAGTAAGTCTCCCCGCCCGCGAGAGGCTGCACTCATGCAATAGAGGGTAGCCAGGCCAGCGCCACCCCAGTCATACCGATGACCTGTGATAGGTCCCTAGGGCACTCAGAAGATACAATCCAACAGTGTTCCCCCTATCGGCAAACAAAGTGGTGCCAAAGAGGAACATGAGGAAACCTCGGGTGTACTGCTCAATCTCCTCAGGAGACTCAGGCTCCATCTCTGGCCTCCGAAACGGGAAGAGAACCAGGTGTACCGGACTCTCCCGGAAGCTCTGTCTACAGGTGGGCGAGCCCCCAACAGATGTATCCATGCGCCTCCCACTCACCCATATCCTCGTCATAAGGTATGGGCCAACCGCCTGTGTCTAGGCCGGTGAGTACGGCAAAATCCAGCGGGGTCATGGTCATATCCCCGGTGGCAGAAAAATGGAAAGAATTGGTGGTGTCCCACCATCTCTCCACCAGAGCAGCTAACAATGTCCTGCTGGCAGGACACGTGTAATCCCATGCAGAATGGTCCAAACCCTGCTAGATCAACCAATCCCGGACGGCCTCTGGAGCTCAGCGTACCACTCTCTCGCGGGTAGAGCCATATCCTCGTACAGTACGAGAGCCAACCTGCATTCAGAATGAATACATGTGTTCAGTGCAAATGAAATGAAAAGCTGTGTGCAAATGAAATAATAGTGTGGGCTGTTGCAAATCTAATCAGTGGGCTGCGTGTTCACTTTATTTATATCTGGGCTGCGTGTTCAGTAAATCAGTGTTTTGGGCTGCGTGTTCAAAATCCTAATCAGTGGGCTGCGTGTTCAGTAAATCAGTGTTTTGGGCTGCGTGTTCAAAATCCTAATCAGTGGGCTGCGTGTTCACTTTATTTATATCTGGGCTGCGTGTTCAGTAAATCAGTGTTTTGGGCTGCGTGTTCAAAATCCTAATCAGTGGGCTGCGTGTTCACTTTAATTTAAATCTGGGCTGCGTGTTCAGTAAATTTGGTATTTGGGCTGCGTGTTCAAAATTTCAAAAATCAGTGGGCTGTGTGTTCACCTTAATTCAATTTGGGCTGCGTGTTCAGAAAATCAGAGTTTGGGACCGTGTGTTCTACTCTTAATCAGTGTGGGTTGTGTGTTCACCATTAACTTGGACTGCGTGTTCAGAAAATCAGAGTTTGGGACTGTGTGTTCTACTCGTAGTCAGTGTGCGCCGTGTGTTCACCTTCAGAATCGGGCTGTGTGTTCGACAAATCAGTGTTTGAGCCGTGTGTTCAATTCTTAACTAATGTGTACCGTGCGTTCACAATCAATCAGTCAATGGGCCTAGTGTTCAGCAATTCAAGTGTTTAACCTACATATTCGGGGTGCAAACAAAGTACTACGTCATAAGCTAAAACTGTGTGTTTAAGCATGGCAAAGCTACAAAGTGCACGGAAAATGCAGGAAATAAAGTAAAATACCTCTCGTGCCTCATGAGAGAGATGCTGCTCCGGCTCTCGTAGAAGCAAATCCCCGGGTGCCCGGTCATTGAAGTCAGTGAAATGACGGAAAACCGCCCGCGGGAGCACATGTACCGGTGGAGCGTATCTCCAGGGGATAAAAGGGCGGACCCTCGGGGGCAATGTCATGATATCAAAATCGTCCCCGGCACCTGGAGGACCTCCGCCGTGAGGGAAATTACCTGCCATTTCAAGAAATCTGCAAAAAGGAGCAAAAATGAGCCAAAATTGGAAAAAGTCAACAAAAGTCAACTCCCGAGAAAATCTTCCAAATATTGAGACAAACTTACCTCAAGTGGTGAAAATGAGAAAAGAAGCTCCGAAATCAAAATTTAGTCGCCTCAAAGTACTTAAATCTAAAGGATTTCGCGAAAACAACTTGCAAAAAAGGCCGAAAAGCGCGTATAAAGTGCAGATCTGAAAGAAAAAATGGTTTGGGAAGCAAGAGGAGAGAATTTCACACCTGGGGGAGTGATTTCGGATGGAATGGATGAGTGTATATATAGAAATGAGGCAAAAGACCAAAATGCCCCTACTTTTGGACTGATGGCCGGCCGGCCACCTTTCCTAGCTGGCCGGCCATCTACTTTTTTGCCCCTGGCCGGTGGCCTCTCCTAGGGCAACCACCTGGCCGGTGGTGTTCCCCACTCCCCCCTCTAGCTCTCTGCAAATTTTGAGGAAGATCGGAGTTCCCGGGACCTGAGAAAGTTCAAGAAAAGTGCGCTTTCTGGCGCGAAATTGCTCCGCCGGAACTTCAGCTGCAGTTTCTGACATGTGTCTCGTCATCACTCATCAAAATCAAGGTGTATCCTTTTTGAACATGTTATAACCTCTCCGGGAGGTGAATCAGAGGTCGCGATCAAGTTGCCTTCACCGAAATGCGCGTTTTCTTACTCATTATTTCGCAACCGACGGGCACCCTGGTTTATGCTCGTTTCGCGTTGTTGTGCACATAACTTGCATTCTCATAAACATTTTACATTGTCATGCATGATTTCTTGGTGTATCATACCTCTGTGCTTGAGCATGCGTTGTCACGCACGTTCCTTTCTCGCATTGTGATGCATTTACTCGCCGACACTGCGTGTGTCAAACTATCGCAACCGCAGGAATCACTTTGAATATATGTTGTAGCATATCGTTCTTGTTGAATTTCTTTCTTTTGCAGGCACGATATTGTATATACGGTTCATTTGAGGCTGGTGCGACCAGACGAATCGCGCAGGTATCGTATCTCTTCCGTGTGAGACGCGACGAGAACCGAATGATTCTCCGCATTCCTAACTGCATGAAATGTAGTTGTTGCATTGCATTCTTGCTTAAAACTGTTGCATCTATTTGCGAATACTTGCCTCATTCCAGCTTGCTGCATTTGCATGATCATTTGGCTCTGTGCATGTCGCTTTGCATTTTGCCCCCCCTGCCTGCGGGCACGCCTGTGGGCACATCTCTTTTCATCTTGTATGATTGTCTAAGTCTTCGGCCTTGTCAAAAATGAGTCGTCTTTGGGCTTTGACATTCACTCCCGTCACTTGTGACTTCCGAGTTCTGTCAAAGAGGGGCAACTGTAGACACCCCATTTTTGACCGACCTTAAGACTTAGACGTCACCGATTGAGCGCTCGGTGATGTTGCATACTGTGCTCGTTCAGAAGTCTCAGAGTCGCGGCCGTGCGCCCTGCCTCCGGACTTCCGAACTCTCTTCTGTGCCTTGCCTCGGTTTGCGAACCAGACTCGGTTTTCTCTGTTTTCTTTCCTGAGGGGAGGGAGAGGTCTAGCAGATCATCTCTCAGTGGCCGTGGGCTACATTTTGTGGCCGTAGGCCATTTTGCTCATTTCGGAGCCCGGTTCCCGGTTTTCGGAGCTGTCAGGCCGTGTGCCTCGGTTCGGGACCACCCACCATCTCCGATTCCCGGTTCTTGGCAGGTACCTCTGTTTCATCATAACGAGGGACACTGGGTCTTAGATACCCACTTCGTGGCCGAATGCCACTTTCGGTGCTTTACAGCCTATTTTCGGGACCCCGAACTGCGTGTTTGGTCCCCGAGCATTCGTTTTGCATCGGTTTTTGTTCATTTTTGGCAGTACCTCTGTTTTATCATCAGGAAGATCACTGGAGGGTGGGAGGCTAGTAATTGTCTGAGCGACCTGTTATGCTCTTCCGGCGCCCCCCGGCGCCCGTTTTTCTCACTACCGGCTAATGTTGAACACCCTAGGGCCATTTTCTTCGAGCCAAAACCACATATTCGTGTTGTACACACATGGGAGGACCCTAAAAGTTCATGGCCGGCCAGTAATTCTTTTTCATTTTTGACCTCTCCTAAAGTGGATTGTTGTTCCTGGTCAGAGTTGCCAGATCCAACCATAAGGTCTTGTTGTACACACATGGGAGGACACCAACCTTTGGTGGCCGGCCAGTAATTGTCACTTTCCCATTTTGCCCTTGACCGGCCGGCCATAGGGGGTAGCCGGCCGGCTATGGGGGGTGGCCGGCCGGCCACCTGCAGTAAAGTTACCTAGCCGGCCTGCTTCCTTGAGATGTGTGCACTCCAGCTGTGCTTCGATTTTCCCCAAAAAATATCTCATTCGGGGGACCCATTTGGAGGGAAATAAGGGCTCATTTCCCTCCATTCAAAAGAGGGCTCCTCTCTTCTTCTCTTGCACATATTAGTGTCCTCCCACCTCAAGAACACAAGCTACAAGGATTGATTAAAGGATATACATACATACAACTCCATTTTTCTTCAAGTTTTGAGGCCTTTTCTTCATCATCACCAAGCATCACCATCACCAATCCATTTCCAGCAGCAAGGAGGAGTTCTTAAGAGGCTTAGAAGAAACTTTCTTCAAGGAAAAGGCAGCCAAGAACTTGTCTTCAAGGGTAAGTCTCAAAATCCCTCTTTTACACCACTTTTTTGCCTCTTTTCTTAACCCTATTTCCACACTGTTTTGGGCTCCGACCAGAACTGAAAGTGGTCCTCTTTTGAGCTATTCTTGATGTTTTTTTAAGATCTCAACTCTGTTTGAGCCCTCCATCTTGCACTTGTTTCAATATCCTCTTATATGCCTTTATTTTGCATGGAATATTTGGCCTATGTGTGATCTGAATTGGAGCATCTCATGAACTGATATTGTGCTTATTTTGAGGCCCTCTTCAACATTGAAGAAGGGCTCAACCTTGTTTTCATGCTCCATATGCAAGTTGCCTTGAATCCATGTTTTGCCCTTGTTTTTGCATGCTTTTTCTAGCTTATGAGTGATCTGTTTTCGAGCATGAGGTAAACTGTGAGTGGGCCTATTTTGAGCCCCTCTTCAACATTTAAGAAGGGCTCAACCCTGTTTTGCCTCTCTATCATGCACTTTCTTCACAATTCCTTCAATTTACCGTAAACTTGCATGATTTATTTGACCTACATGAAGTCTGTTTTGGAACATGTCATGAACTGTGAGTAAGCTTATTTTGTGTCCCTCTACAACATTGTAGAAGGTATCAATCTTGTTTGGGGTCTCCATGTTATACTTGTCTTTATATCTCTCTTTGACCCCCATTTTGCATGCTTTTTTAAGCTTATCTAGCTTCTGTTTTCGGCCATCATCAGTACTGAAAATATCCATATTTTGATCTTATTGACATATTTCATTGAGGGTCTTTGTTGGTTTGATGAATGTTTGGGGTACTTCATGTTATAGCCTTATATATCCTCATTCTTGCATAGCATTTTTACCATGTTTTCATACTGATTTGGGGGATTTCATCTACTGAAAATGTGCATATTTTTGGTCCCTCATCAGTGTTGTAGAAGGGTACTTTTCCATTTGGGCATTGCATGTATCACTTGCTTCAATACCCCTCTCTTGGCCCGTATTTTTGCATGCTATTGTTGCCCTATCTGTGCTCATTATTTCGCCATGTTTTGTACTGAAAAGAATGCTATTTTGGGGCTGCCTTGCTACTTTTTTGCATGCCATGTACCAATCATGCATGTTTAGTGTGGCTATAGGCCATTCCGGGTGCTTATTATCGCATTTCGGGACCATTCCGTGCATTCGGTGTCATTTCCCCGCCTTTCGGGACTGTTTTGCATCATTTGTAAGTGCTGAAATTCCATTTGCATGTTTGCATATCATTTTCCATGTCATTTCATGCTTAAACGCATTGCCTCGGTTTGCGCGCCAGTGGGCACGCATTTCGAGGCGCCTCATTTTCATCCGCCGGCCTCTCATGTGAGTGTGGCTGAGGCTCACTCATGTTAGTATAAGTCCATTTTGCATTCTGTATGCCATTTTTGCATCATTGCACTCCGTATGCCATTTTCTCGGTTTGCATGCCCGCGGGCACGCACTTCGAGACATCTCATTTTAGCCTCATTACATATCATTTTCATGACATTTTGCATTCCGTATGCATCGCCTCGGTTTGCGCGCCCGTGGGCACGCATTTCAAGGCACTTCTTTTTTTATCCGACGGCCTCTTATGTGAGTGTGACTGAGGTCCACTCGTGTTAATGTAAGTCCATTTGCATTGCGTGTGCCATTTTATGCCTTAGGATCATTTTCTCGGTTTGCGTGCCCGTCTGGCACGCATTCCGAGACATCTCATTTCATAGCATTGTGTATGTTAGGATTGTATCTTAGTTGCATTCATGCATATCATGCATATTGCATTGTGTTCGGGATAGGAGTTAGCCCGGGCACGGGAAACGAGGCACGTTTCGTACTCCGAGTGACGGAACGGGTCTCAATTCCCAAGTCACCGACACTCCGGATTACCCATGATGGAGTTAGGTTCTGTTGTAGCATTCATCCGCATTCATCCTATATTGAGTTGTGCAAATCCGACTCCTCGGCCATCATGCATCGATATGCGTGATTGGTGGCACGAGGATCGAGGCATGCATATATTTGTGAAATACATTGCTATGCCCCTTTCCTGCTCTCTGTTGCAGCAAAATAGAGAATCAGTAACTTTTCGGAGTCGGGCACGCATTTCGAGAAACATTGAAAACAGAGGCTAATTGGGGCATCCCAGTGGATTTCTGCGCAAAGCAGTCCAGCATACATTATTCATCAGAATCGAGGCAGCCCCTGGCTTGCAAGCCAATTTTACAGCTTTCTTAGTTAATTTGTTAATTAGTTAGGGATTTGTATAATATTCGGACTGTATATTTCGGACTGTAATATTCTTTCATTCGGACTGTATTATTCTTTTGGACCCTCTACGCGAGGGCAAAATTGTAATAAGTGTGGGTGAGTGTGATGTATGTCTTCCAACCCACGTCTTTCTTCCCTTTTATTTACCCGCTTATGATGGTTAGATATAGGGCATATTTCGATTAGTATACAGTATGACAGCATGTTTGCATCATTCATCTGTTTTGCACGCACCGGGCTCGGCGCATCATACAAACTGCATTTGTATTTCAATTCCAAATTGAGTACATGTTAGCTGTAACATTTCACATGCCATGTTTAGAATAGCCGAGCCTGCTATAGTTGCATTATTGCATGCGTTGCATTAGGCATTTTTGTATAAATTAGGATCATGCATGATTTCTAATCGGTTTTCTGTCTTGGCTCGGAGTACTCGGTGAGTTTTATGCTTTAGCATCCTTGCATGCGTGTGAGTGATTGCCATGGATAGCATGCTTGCCATGAGGCTAACTGCTTATGTGATATAACTGCCTTGAATGCCTGTGGGTGGAGGTTGTGTTGCTTGGATTTGGACAATTCCACAAAATGTTTGTTTAAAGCCCACTAGTGGCAAAATCATGTTTTCTTAAGCCCACCTGAGGGTGGCAAATCCGCGTCTTAGCCTACCTGCGGGTAGCACCATCAAACCATTTTCAAACAAACAAACATGAAGTGTTTTGTTCCAATTCAAGCGGCCCGGTCTATACTTGTTTGCTGCGAACATCACATAGTAACCTAGGCTAATAACCGGAATAAGAACTCACAATGTTTTCAAAAACAGATATCATGGTTAGTAGAGGCCGGTCTTTGACCGGGCGAGCGGGGGTGCTCACGAAGTGACCTTCCCCAATCGTACCCAAGTTCCCGAGCCGAGGCAACTTTGGTGATGACGAACACGTGGCCTTTGGCACCGAGTCAGGGTTTCCTAAATTTCCCGAAAATAAAATATTTAGGTGGCGACTCTGTATCTGGCAAAGCAGTCCATGTTTGGCACTTCTTTCAAAAATCTGTTTTCCAAAACGATTTGCCGGATTTGGACTCTTTGGTTCAAGATTAAGAACCGTGACACAAATCGAGTCCGAGCTGTAGCGAGGTCCCCCGCGGGCTTGTTACACATGGTAGATAGGACGGCCTGCCTGTGCACCCTTGATGCCATAAGCAGTCCCCAGATGGAGATGTCTGCTTGTATCTTCTTCAATTGCTTGAGCACAGCTTCTTCTTCAATCTGTTTCTCTCTCTGCTTCTCAGCTCTTTATCTTTCCAGATGCCTCAGGTTGGTCCAAGTGTTGGGGCTTGAAATACCGCCCACTTCTGGTCATATGAGCGATCTCGTCAATATACCAGGTATCATCTGGTTGGTTACCCCCCAGTCTTCATCTGTGTGGGCAAGACATAAGTCATCGTCTTCCCACCACATTCCGTCGGCAGCCGACAGACATCTGTCCGGCTCCGGTATGATCGTGCTCGCAGCACCTTCAGTCTTTATGCCCACAGCATTTTCTGTTCCTGTGCACACAGCACTTTCGACCCCCACATGGGCCTTAGCCTTTCTGATTCTCTCGGAATCGTCAAACCTTTGTTGTTCCAACTGCGTCAGTACAGCTGGTTGTTCAATATTCCCTGTATTTACAATCCCCAAATTCTGAGCGAAATTCTTAACGCCGGCGCTCTCCGGCGGTGGATTCTGACCCTCGGCCCTTCCGGCCATCATTGATATCTCGCCCCTGCCGGGCCCTGTTCTGATTGAAATTCTACAACGTCTGGCTGATCATCTAACCACCCACAACTTCTGCCGACTCCTCATAGTCGAACCAGTTGATTGCAGCATCCCTGATTCTTGGTCGTTGAAGAACTGGAAGTTGGCAAAGTCCCCTTCCACTGTTGTCAGATCATCTGCCCCTTGTTCAAGTCTGTCCCCCCGAATCATGCACAGCTCAGCTTTTTCTGGCAGCCCCACACTCAGCTTAGACTGGCCCACTGATAAGATGTACTCGCTTGGATCATAGGCTCCTCCAGCATAGTTCCCAGGCTGTTCCATCCCAGACTCAACAATTCTGCTCTCCTCTGAAACCTGCCCCGTTCCATCTTCGGTGGTCACCACCACTGGCTTAGATTGGGTTGTGAAGGTGTCCATCATGCACAAGTCAGTGCAATCAGGAAGGATCACCTCCGGCTTGGGTAGGTGAGAGGGAGTAATATAGATACTAGGATCGTAGGACACGACCCCAGTTTGGATGAGGTTGACTCTTTTGGGAGGAGGGGCTTGGTTGTGTGGTGGGAGAGGATTTGTTGTGACGTTGGGTTTTTCGGGAGGCGCGATCACCTGCTTGTCGATAAGATCTTGGATCTCATGACGCAATCTATAGCAACGGTCGGTGTCATGACCGTGCTGTTGGTGGTACGCACAGTACTTTGCTGGGTCATGAGAGGGAGGGAGTGGATTTGGCAGTGGCCTCGGCTCTAAAGGTGTCAGATGCTTCTTTCTGATTAACACCCCGAGAGCCTTGGACAAAGGCATGTATAGTGGAGTGAAGGTTCTTTGGCCTCTGGGCTGAAATCTCGAGGCTTGGTTACTGCTCCCGGAGGTACTGGAAAAGGGTGTGGCCGCTGCGGGCCTTGGTTGGGAAGGGGGAGTGGTGGTGACCATACCGACCTCAGAAGTCCTTGTGTTTGCAGCGCCACTCGGGCCTGCGTTGTTATTGCGGTTGAATGTCCTTCGGGGCTGCTCCCGGTCCTGGTCGATCAAACCTTGCTTTCATCGCATCCTCGATCTGTACCCCCATCTCGTGTAAATCTGAGAAAGTTGGAAAGGGGAGTACAATCATCTTCTGCATGAGTTTCGGTTGGAGATTGCGCACAATCATCCGGATTTGATCTTTATCTGTTGGCCTCAAGGTCATCATCGATGCCTTTGCCCTCCATCTAGTTACAAAATCGGAGAAAGACTCCTTGGGTTCCTGCCTCGTCGTTTCGAGATCACGGGTTGTAATCTCGATCTGTGTATTGTACGAGTACTGCGCAACGAAGGCCTCAGCCATCTCATCCCAATTTCTCTTCACATCATCTTCTAACTTTGCGTACCAGATGGCCGCCACCCCCGACAAAGTTCTGCCAAACAAGAAAGCTTTTGTGGTCGGGTTAGGCCCATTGGCCTCAGATGTCTGAAAATAGCCGGAGATGGACCATAGGATCCCGACCCATCAAAACGGTCAATCTGTGGCATCTTAATCTGTCTGGCAATGTTACGGCCACATCAGTGTACCCATCTTCGATGTCTGGGATGGCCTTCACCCCCTGCGATTTCTTGAAAAGCTTTCCAACTTACTCAGCTTTAGAGCTGTATGATCTACCTCGAACTCAATGGAGAGTCCGGGTGGTTGGGTGTAAGATTCTTGGATAGTTGAGGCAGAAGCGGGGGCGGAGCCAGCCCCGTTGGAAGGTTGGTATCCTCTTGGATATTTTGGACATTGGGTAGGGTGTTCTGGGTGTTCGGGAGGGTATTCTGAGGATTTGGAGGATTTGGCAAGGTATTCTGACCAGTAGGTGCCTGCTCGGGTAGTGGAGCCGCTGGTGGAGGAGGAACCTGATGTGAAGCAGACGCTGCATTCTGCTGTTGCAGCCTAGTGATCAGCTCGGCCTGCTGGGCCATGACTGCGGCTTGTTGTTTAGAAAATTCCGCTTGGCGGATGGCATCCTCTTGCATCTGCTCATGCTCTCTTGCATCTGGCGCATCATCGCCTCTACCACTGATGTATTCTGCTGTTCCATCTGGATGACCGGTAAATGTACTTCTATGGCAGACACAGAAATCTCAACCTGGCTGTTTACTGTCAAAGTAGCCCTCTGTCCTGGTAATCCCTGCTCTGACACACTGCGCCTCCTTGGCCTTCTTCTGGCAACTGGGGGTAGGGAGTGGAACACTGGATGTCCGTCAACGAGATCCTCGGATCGGCTGAGTCGGCGACCTCGTGTCCAAAGTGCTTGGGGAGTATCTACTGGTTCAGAAGCAATCGTGCTAAAAACCTGCCCTAGCAAAAAGATAATAAAGCGAAAAGGAAATAAATAACCAGATTAAACAGGCAGCATAAATTAAATTAAATACACAACACACAGTCGGGCATACAACACGCAGTTGATAAGCTGAAAATACACTGTCCTCAATCACTGATCACTGTTCCTGTATCACTGTTCCCCAAAATCGAATCCGATATCCGCAGACAACTGATTCTCAGATACTGACTGATACCCGCAGGCCTGACTGATGCCCGCAGGCCTGATGCCCAAACTTATAGACTGATACATGCATTCCTGTAGAGACGCACTCTAAAGCACATAGCAGATAAGTGAGAGCCAAAACACCTATGTTGGGGTAGGGTTTCCCTGTCCTATTTTGTCAGGAACTAGGGTTTCACTACGCAACACGGTTCCAAAAACCTATAAACGGGTAAGCAACCTGTCCTAGTTTGGAATGGTCACTATGGATCCGAATATGCACTAGGTCGAATGGTCAAAAAGGGTGCCCGGTAGACGGGGTTGTGTTCCCATACTGGCAGAGCCGTAACCGGTCATCCTTATGGACATGCCTTGACAAGACAAGCCTCCGGCAAACCGCTCAGGAATAGCAGATGGCAAACACGGTGTCCTAGGCGCACCAATGCAAATGCAATGCAAAGAACAAGTGTAGTCAAAACCAGATATCATGAGTTCGAGTCAAGTTCTCTAAATCCCCAGCAGAGTCGCCAGAAACTGTAACAAGTCCGCGGGACCTCGCTACAGCTCGGACTCGATTTGTGTTACGGTTCTTAATCTTGAACCAAAGAGTCCAAATCCGGCAAATCGTTTTGGAAAACAGATTTTTGAAAGAAGTGCCAAACATGGACTGCTTTGCCAGATACAGAGTCCACCGATGCTTTTATTTTTTTTGGGAAATTTAGGAAACCCTGACTCGGTGCCAAAGGCCACGTGTCCGTCATCACCAAAGTTGCCTCGGCTCGGGAACTTGGGTACGATTGGGGAAGGTCACTTCGTGAGCACCCCGCTCGCCCGGTCAAAGACCGGCCTCTACTAACCATGATATCTTATTTTGAAAACATTGTGAGTTCTTATTCCGGTTATTAGCCTAGGTTACTATGTGATGCTCGCAGCAAATAAGTATAGACTGGGCCGCCTGAATTGGAACAAAACACTTCATGTTTGTTTGTTTGAAAATGGTTTGGTGGTGCTACCCACAGGTAGGCTAAGACGTGGATTTGCCACCCTCAGGTGGGCTTAGAAAAACATGATTTTGCCACTATCTAGTGGGCTTAAAACAAACATTTGATGAATTGTCCAATCCAAGTAACTCAACCTCCACCCACAGGCATTCAAGGCAGTTATATCACATAAGCACATAGCCTCATGGTAAGCATGCTATTCATGGCAGTCACTTACACGCATGCAAGGATGCTAAAGCATAAAACTCACCGAGTACTCCAAGTCAAAACAGAAAACCGATTAGAAATCATGCATGATCCTAATTATACAGAAATGCCTAATGCAACGCATGCAATAATGCAACTATAGCAGGCTCGGCTATTCTAAACATGGCATATGGAATGCTACAACTAACACGTATTCAATTTGGAATTGAAATACAAATGCAGTTTGTATGATGCGCCGAGCCCGGTGCGTGCAAAACAGATGAATGATGCAAACATGCTGTCATACTGTATGCTAATTAAAATATGCCCTATATCTAACCATCATAAGCGGGTAAATAAAAGGGAGAAAGACGTGGGGTTGGAAGACATACATCGCACTCACCCACACTTATTACAATTATGCCCTCGCGCAGAGGGTCCGAATAAATAATACAGTCCCAAATGAAAGAATAATACAGTCCGAATGATATACAAATTCCTAATTAATTAACAAATTAGAGAAGAAAGACTGTAAACTGGCGTGCAAGCCAGGGGTGCCTTGATTCTGATGAATGCTGCGAGACTGGGCTGCCTTGCGCGGAAATCCACTAGGATGCCCCAATCAGCCTCTGTTTGCAATGTTCTCGAAATGCGTGCCAGACTTCGAAAATTTACTGATTCTCCATTTTGCTGCAACAGAGAGCAGAAGAGGAGCATAGCAATGTATTTCACAAATATATGCATGCCTCGATCCTCGTGTCACCAATCACACATCTCGATGCATGATGGCTGAGGAATCGGATTGCACAACTCAATATAGGATGAATGCAGATGAATGCTACAACGAAACCTAACTCCATCATGGGTAATCCGGAGTGTCGGTGACTGGGGAATTGAGACGCGTTCCGTCACTCGGAGTACGAAACGTGCCTCGTTTCCCGTGCCCGGGCTAACTCCTATCCCGAACACGATGCAATATGCATGATATGCATGAAATGCAGCTAATATGCAATCCTAGCATGCACAATGCTATGAAAATGAGATGCCTCGAAATGCGTGCACGCGGGCGCGCAAACCGAGGCGATGATCCTAAGGCATGAAATGGCATACGCAATGCAAATTGGACTTACACTAACATGAGGGAGCCTCAGCCACACTCACATAGGAGGCCGACGGATGAAAATGAAAGGCCTCGAAATGCGTGCACACGGACACGCAAACCGAGGCGATGGCCGTAAGGCATGAAATGGCATGGAAATGATATGCAATGAGACTAAAATGAGATATGCGATGCAATACGGGCTTACACCAACATGAGAGAGCCTCAACCCTACTCACACGGGAGGCCAATAGATGAAAATGAAGCGCCTCGAAATGCGTGCACACGGGCACGCAAACCGAGAAAATGGCATACGGAATGCGATGAGACTAAAATGACATACAGAATGCAAAATGGACTTACACTAACATGAGTGAGCCTCAGCCACACTCACATAAGAGGCCGATGGATGAAAATGAAGCGCCTCGAAATGCGTGCACACGGGCACGCAAACAGAGAAAATGGCATACGGAATGCGATGAGACTAAAATGACATACAGAATGCAAAATGGACTTACACTAACATGAGTGAGCCTCAGCCACACTCACATAAGAAGCTGATGGATGAAAATGAAGCGCCTCGAAATGCGTGCACACAGGCGCGCAAACTGAGGCGATGGCCGTAAGGCATGAAATGACATAAAATATGATATACAATGCATGCAAACGAATTTTGGCACTGAAATGTGGGGGAAAACAGCCCCGAAACATGGCCAAAGCGCACCCGAAGCATGGAATGATCCCGAAATGCAATATTAGGCGCCCGAAATGGCCTATAGCCATGCAATGCATGTACAATATGGACATGGAATGAAAATAAAGTAGCAAGGAAGCCCCAAGACAAGCATTTTTCAGTCATAAAAAGGGCTAAACAGCAAGCATACGTAGGATTAAGCAAGAATGCAAAAATGGCCCCGCAAGAGGGGTATTGAAGCAAGTGATACATGCGATGCCCAAATGGAAAAAATACCCTTCTACAACACTGATGAGGGACTAAAAATGAACAATTACAGTAGATGACATCCCCCACTCAGTATGCAAACATGCTAAAAATGCCATGCAAGATTGAGGATACATAAGGCTATAACATGAGGTACCCAAACATCCATCAAACCAGAAAAAGACCCTTAATGAAAATGTCAAGAAGATCAAAATATGACTCTTTCCAGTTCTGATTATGGCCGAAAACAGAAGCTAGATAAGCCTAAAAAAGCATGCAAAAATGGGGGCCAAAGAGGGATATAAAGACAAGCACAACAGGAGAACCCCAACAAGGTTGATCCCTTATACAATGTTGTAGAGGGACACAAAATAAGCTTACTCACAGTTCATGACATGCTCCAAAACAGACTACATGTAGGTCAAACAAATCATGCAAATTTACGGTAAATATGAGAGATTATGAAGCAAGTGCATGATAGAGAGGCCAAACAGGGTTGAGCCCTTATTCAATGTTGAAGAGGGGCTCAAAATAGGCCTACTCACAGTTTACATTATGCTCGAAAACAGATCACTCATAGGCTAGAAAAAGCATGCAAAATATTGACATACAAGATGATATTGAAGCAAGTGCACCATAGCGGGCTCAAACAGGGTTGAGCCCTTGAAAAAACATTGAGAATAGCTCAAAATAGACCTACTTTCAGTTAAGGTCGGAGCCCAAAACAATGAGCAAATAGGCTTAAGAAAAGAGGCAAGAAAGTGCTACAAAAGAGGGAAATGGAAGCTTACCCTTGTAGACAACACTTTTGCTACCTCTTGGCTTGAGGAATGTTGCTTCTAAGCCTCTGAGAACCTCTCCTTGCTGCTGGAAATGGAGTGGTGGTGGTGGTGCTTGATGATGATAGAGAAATGGAACCAAACTTGAGAGAAATGAGAGAGATAGAGATGGATATGTGTATGTGAGCTTGAGAGAATTTTTCTAACCCTTTCTCTTGAGTTGGGAGGACAACTATATGGGCAAGAATGGGGGAAAAATGAGGAGGAAAAGAAGGAGGAAACTTCCTCCAAGCTTCCCTCCAAAAATATCCCCCCCGGATACAGATCTTTTGGGAGAAAAAGGTGCACAGCTGTAAAGTACACAGCATGGGGATCATGGCCGGCCAAGTGTTTTTGCTGCAGGTGGCCGGCAGGCCACCCCTATGGCCGGCCGGGCCAAGGGTCAAAAAGGCCAAATGATTTAGTGGCCGGCCACCAAGTATTGGTGTCCTCCCAGGTCTCCTCAACACAAACCATGTGGTTCAAATTGGCAACTCTAAACAGGAGAGAGAATAGGCCAATTTAAAAGGGGTTCAAAAGGTTCAATTGGAGTTATTGGCCGGCCATGTGTTTTTAGGATCCTCCCATGTGTGTACAACAAATAATGTGGTTTTGGCTTGAAGAAAATGGCCTAGGGTTGTTCACATTAGCCCGGAAGTGAGAAAAACGGGCGCCGGGGGGCGCCGGAAGAGCATAACTGCTTGCTGAGACAATTGCTGGCCTCCCACCCTCCAGTGATCTTCCTGGTGATAAAACAGAGGTACCTGCAAAAATGAACAAAAACCGATGCAAAAACTGATCGGGGACCAAAACACGCAGTTCGGGGTCCCGAAAAGGCTGTTAAGCACCGAAAGTGGCATTCGCCACGAAGTGGGTATCCAAGACCCCGTGTCCCTCGAAAGGGAGTAAATGAGATGCATGCCAAAAACCGGAGGAATCGGAGATGGTTGGGTGGTCCTGAACCGAGGCACACGGCCTGACGACTCCGAAAACCGGGAACCGGGCTCCGAAATGGGCAAAATGGCCTACGGCCACGAAATGTAGCCCACGGCCACTGAGAGATGGTCTACGGGACCTCTCTCTCCCCTCAGGAAAGAAAACAGAGAAAACCGAGTCCGATTCGCAAACCGAGACAAGGCACAGAAGAGGGTTCGGGAGTCCGGAGGCAGGGCGCACGACCGCGACTCTGAGACTTCTGAACGAGCACAATATGCAACATCACCGAGTGCTCAATCGGTGACGTCTGAGTCTTAAGGTCGGTCAAAAATGGGGTGTCTACATGTACATCCCTGTAATATTGCTTCCCATCGATTGGAAGCCCTTTCAACCATTTATAACTCAGTCTGCACCTGGGACACATCCTCTGCATTATAGCTGCTTCCAAGGAATCATCATCCAGTGCTTCTTCATCAGAGTGTTCCTTCTGGTGTGAGAAACCTTGTCCAATAGCTGGTGGGTTTCTAGTGTCCTTCTTGGTAGTTGTCTAGTTGGCAATATGCATCTGCACATTGACCTCTTCCAACTCTTACAGAGATAGATTCTGGAAGTTTGGTACAACCACATTAGCTGTGCTTTCTCCAACTTCTGGAAACGGATTACTGTCAATCCCCATGGCCTTTTCTGTTTTGGCTGGAAATTTCAAACTTCCTTTCCGAATTTGTTCTTGGATCCTGTCTCGAAAAACAATGCAATTTTAGTCGAGTGAGACCAGAGTTATGCCATTACAATATACTTTTCCTTAAGTTCATCTGGAGATGGAATTTTACTCCTTTAGGTACTTAAGGAAGTTGGCCGCAAGCAAATGATCAAAAATGTCATCTTTTTTTGTTAAGTCAAAAGAGTACTTTCTATGAAAGTCTTTCTTTTTAAACTGCTGGTCAATTGTTGTATCCTTATGAACTAATGCCTCACAGATCACAGGTTCTTTGCCCACAATCTCTGCTGCATCGATCTCATAATTAGGATCTCTATAATTTGTCTTGTACGATGCATTATTTCGATCTTGTTCCTCCTCTAGTAATGCTTCGTATCTAGACACCTTATAGGTTAGTTCCACCAAATCTCTGAATTCAGTTGAGTCAAACTTCTTTCGAAGCCTGAACTCTAGGCCGTTTTGAGCCAATCTTACGAATTCTGATTCTGGCAGGATGACTCTACATTTATTTCGAGCCCTTTTAAATCTGGCAATAAACTGAGTAGCCTTTTTTTCAGGCCTTTGACTCAATCTAGCCAAGTTTGCCATAGAAACCTCTGGCTCCGATTGGAAGAATTGGGCATGAAATGCCTCTTCCATTTGTTGCCAATTTTGAATGGAGCCAGGTGTAAGGTTGATGTACCATACAAATGCTCCCCCGGATAAAGAATTCGGGAATAATCTCAGTTTCATATAGTCATGATTAGTAAATTCACCACATTGAGCAGCAAACCTAGCAATATGCTCTATTGTTGACTGATTTCCAGTCCCATAGAAAAGAGTAAAATCTGGTATCCTGAACCCCCTTGGGTATTCATGTACCCTATCTACCCATTCTGGGTATGGTTTTCTGTATACAGGAGTCTGGACCCCCCGAGCCATTGGTCCACACATCTCCCTAACAATATTAGCAATTTGGTCCCTAGAGACCATATTTTGTGCCTGCTGAACCATTACTGGAGGGACAAACACAGGATTTGGTGGACAAACTTGTGCTTGTGGTCCTCTTGGTCCATAAGGTGGTACATTTGGGACTGGTTGCCCCTGTGGTGCAGGTTGCTGTTGGGGGTGTGGATAACCCCTTTGAGCCTATCCTGCGAAAGGACCTGCGAAAGGTGCTGGAACAGGTGTTGTGTCCCTTCCATTTGCAGGCCAACCTTCTAACCCCCCGGGTATAAATTCGAATAAGGGATTATTATACCCCCTAGTGCCAGGTATGGCTTCGAACATGGGATTTGTAACCATTCTTACGCCAGTTTCTTGTACTTGACCAGATCCACCAACTTGTGTGGCTTCATTGTTAAGTACTGAGGCATTTTGGCCTGCTATAGGCCTCGAAATGGGTTCATACCAAGACTGAGGTGATGGTCTTTCATAGTTTGATTACTAGTTTGACCATTAGAATGTCCATTAACTTGCATAGGCTGTTTGTCTCTAGCTAATCTTTGCTGAGGGACATTAAAAACTTCCTCTGTGTGTCTTGTGTTTGTTGGTTGGTGGTTATTCATTCGATCCAAAAAGGATGTTGCCCACATTTCCATTGTGTTCATTAATTGTTGTCCCATAGCATCTACTAGGCCATCTCATGGATTTGTTGGCTGAGTAGATGGAACAGTGGATGGTCCAATTCCTTGGTTTCGTCCAATATTATGAACATATGGTTCTTGTCCCGAAGTACTGGTCTGTTCGACCATAGGTTCTGATAACATGAGAGTTTCCACAGGATATGTTACCACATTATCCTCTGGATTAGGTATTTCTACCTCTCCTTTTACGCCTTCTTCCAAGCGTTCATTTTCTCCTTGTCGTCTTCGTCTAGCCATTTTAATTAGTCCCACCGGGCGTGCCAAAAATATATGTTGGCTCTTTGGCTTTCGAAGGGTATTTTTGTAAAATGCGAGCGTGCCAGCAAGGATCAATCAGTCCTTACAGAAATTATAATTGCCAACCAATTATCAGACGATTGTGTTTTAGTTCTTTCAGCCTCAATGAAGAGGACTTTTACTGGTGGCTTGACTTAGGAGAAATTAAGCAAAATAACAGATGAATGACGAACAAATGAAGTATTTCATTAAGATGAAAACTTAAAATGATCCAAACTCAGCCTCGTAGAGGTTTATAGCGATAATCTACTCGAAACTACTCCTATGAACGAAGTGCAGTGCAGGAATTTGAAGTGGAGGAATGTAAAGAACAGGTATTTAAAGTGCAGGAAATGTAAAAACTGGAAATGTAAAACTGGAAAAGAAAATATGAAGTAAATGACTGGTTTTTTGGATCTGAGTCTGGGGGTTTTTTCTGGGGGCTTCCCTGCTATTTATATTTGTCAAGGATGACCTTCGAACTGCACTTCAAACCGTCGAACTGCTCCTCCATGATCGCTGACCATGTTGCCTTATAAGTAGTTCCACTACACCATCGTTTGCAGTTAGGCTTCCCTCATATATTTGAATTTGAATGTGAGTAACCGTTGAAGCCACGTCACCTTGCATTTCTTTACTGATCTAATGCTACTCAGATCACGTGAGAACCAATATTAACTGCCACGTGTATGATCAGGATCAAAGACTTGACTAGTCTTCCTATATTACCCTTACTCTGCCACGTGTCGAATTGTGATTGGCTTTTACAAAATATGTAGCCAACAGTATTCCTCTGTTACGTGCAAAAAGTAATACTCTCAAAACATCTTTCATATTGCTTTAATATCTAGGTTTATACTCGATTATTTATATCATATAATTATTAGTTCAACAATTTTTACTTGATTTTGATATGGAAGAGTTGACAATCTATGGAACTTCAAACTCAAGCAATGGTGACAGCAAAATCAGTGATGAAAAGGTAAAATCGTATAGTAATTTTTTTGTTTTTTTGCATTTTTTTAGTCAGAGACTTAGTGCCGAATTTTATCAATTAATTCGGAAATCATCTGTCGAAATAACATTAATATTTTGATACAAAAGTTTCGAATATTTTTTATATATTTCGACACTTTAATTTTGAGTTTTTAATTTATTTCGGTTTTTAAGTGCCGAATATAATTAATTTTTTCGGCTATATAGTGCCGAAATTGTTTATTATTTTCGTTTTTTTAGTGTCAAATTTTTTTATTTATTTCGGCTCTGTAAAACCAAATAAAATTTTTTCCCTCTCCTTTTTAGATGGCATGCACTGAAGAACCTGAGGTTTGATCGGATATTATGGTGGATTGTACTAGTCATTTTACAGCTAAACGGGTAACTTTTAACATAAAATTCGTAAGTTCATAATTTGTATTAGTTTGTTCTTATGAAAGTCGTGGATCTTCGAAGATGGAATATGGAATTTTTGTGGAATAAAGTATCACTTAACCTTTTTTTTGGGCTTCGATGAATCCTCTTTTTAGAGAGATTTCAATTTTTTACTAGTTAGAGATTGGTTGTTGGTATGACATGTAGAAGGTTTTTGATGTAATTTTGTTTGGGTTATGTATTTTCTTTTTTTCTTTTATTTATTTTTGATATTCTTTGTAGAAGATGCCTTATCCTTGTTTCTTTTTGTTCATTAATAAAATTCTTCGTTGTTGACAAAAATAAAAATAAAAATAAAAATCATAAAATTTCATTATAATTTTGAATAAAATGTAGAGATTTTATTAGAAATTACTATTTCAAAAGGCCATCGTTATAATAAGGTTTTTTCAGTCAAAAGTTTTTCAAATAATTGGCGTATGTTTAGGTCAAATAAGTTGTTTTAAGTTGAGGTCAAATGGTTTAATGGCTAGTTCAAAAACAAATAAAACAAAATGATTTAATGGCTAAAGTCCTTCAATTTATATATTTTTTTATTGCGAAAATAATAAGTTAGACATTTTATTCATAAATCCTCATTATTTTTTGCAACTCTCTCATTCTCTCATAATATCTTTCTCTATTCTCTTTAGCGGTTCACTGTTTGCCACCATCTCCATCGTTCACCATCTCCTCTTATCGCACTCACAAGAGTTAGTTGTATCTCTCTCATTCATATCACAGTCTCAGATTTATTATTAGCGATCTCAAATTTGAGATTGGCGAGTTTAGATGTGAGCCGTGTTTTGTATATCCGTAATATTAGATGGATAAAGTAGTTTAGAATAACTTTGACAGTAAGTTTTAAGAAGTTGGGGAGCTAGTAACTATTTTTTTGTTTTTTAATTATCTCATTTGCAATATTGAAGAGAACTTCTTAGGTAATAATAAGTATGTAAAGTTTGGTAGAAGTATTGATATTGTTGGTGTTCATGGACAAGAAAATACCAAGAGATAGATGGTTGATGATGGCAAGATTAGAATAGAATGTAATAGTAATAATCTTGAAAATTCATCATAATTTTGAATAAAATGTAGAGATTTTATTAGAAGTTGATTGTTTCAAAACGTTATGGTTATGAAGGTGGTTTTTTGGGCTAAAAGTCTCTCAGATAAGATGTTTTGAGTTTAGGCCAAATGATTTTAATGGCTAAGGTCTTTTAATTTATATATATATAGGGCACAGCTTCTCTCCAGTCCAAATCTGGATTAGACGGTACTGTCCGGCCTTTGGGGGCCCACTACGGGTCGTGTTTCGATAATCTAAACCGTTCAATGTGTAGAACTCGTCGAGTATTATATGCCTGTAAAAAATCACGTTGATCGGATATCAATAGCTATATGATCAAAACAGTTTTTTGTAAGCCGTTTATTTTTCGCCGTCCATTTTTTTTCATAAAAAACTGATTTGATCATATAGCTATCGATATCCGATCAACGTGATTTTTTACAGGCATATAGTACTCGACGAGTTCTACACATTGAACGGTTTAGATTATCGAAACACGACCCGTAGTGGGCCCCCAAGGGCCGGACAGCACCGTCCAGTCCAGATTTGGACTGGAGAGAAGCTGTGGCCATATATATATATATATATATTTTTTTTTGGGTCCCTCTAAATGTACCTAAAAAATTTGGTTGAGCACCTCATTTTCAAAAAAAAATAAGGAGTAAAATCCATTTTATCCCTTGTGGAATGATCCAATAGTACTTTATCTCCCTATCTTTTAAAAATAGTTGCATACCTCTCATGTGGTTTTGGTCTAAAATGCTATTTTTGGACTAAATGGTGGTTTGAAATGTTCTAAATAAGTGTATTTTTTGACTTTTTATATATAAAAAAAAAAGTGTAAAAAAGTAAAGAAAGTGATAGAAAAATAGAGATAAGATGTTGATTGATGTAACCCAAATAAGTGTATGTAGGTAAAAAAAAAAGTACATTTTTTTAGTTTTACCCCAAACACTTGCTAAAATGCTATAGTTACATTTTCCATCCAAACTAATAGGAAGTGTCTCACATGCCTATTTTGAGAGTGGGAAAGGAAAAAAAAAAGGTAAGTCAGTTAAATTTCAATGTAATAAAATCAAACTTACCTTGTTTTACATTTTTTTTAAATCTAAATTTATTATTTAATAACATTTTAAATTAAACATACATATATATATATATATATATATAATATTAAATTAACCTAAATACTTCATTTATTATTATAAAAATTAATCATCAAACTATTTAAATCTAATTTTTAATTTTTAACCCAAATTTTTATTTAATAACATTTTAAAATAACATAAACATACATATATATATATATAAAACAAATTAATTCATAAAAATATCTTAATTTAATTTCTCAGCTTTAATTTTAACACAATTTATTATTTAATAATATTTTAAATTAAACATGTATATATATATATATAACAAATTAAGTCATAAATTAATTAAAATTAAAAATTAAGTTTATTAAAAAATATTAGAAAACCGTAATTTCTTAAATTAGTTGTGTTATGTTTCAATTTTTTTTGCTTAGTTATAGAGGTAAATTTATTTATTTATTTGCAAAGAGAGCCAAAAATAGAAAAACACATAAAGGGTATAATTGTCTTTTTATTGTTAACATTAATAGTAAAATTACATGGGGGGCATAAGGAAATTCTATTTCCACTCACTTGATAAACTCAGGGAATACACTTAATGAAAAATTAACTTAATAACAATTATATCCTAATTAAAAATTACTATAATAGACATCTATCGACACCCCTAATATTATATACATAAATTTTCTATACACATCTTTTAGAAATAAAAATATCTCAATATACACCTTTTGAATGAAAACAATTAAACCCTAATTTTTCTATTGTGGTCACTTTACTTGTTACAAGCTCTGTACTCCTTTGTTACTTGCAAAGAGTAATACTCTCAAAACATCTCTCATATTGCTTTAATCTCTAAGTTTATACTCAATTATTTATATCGTATAATTATTAGTTCAACAATTTTAACTTGATTTTGATATGGAAGAGTTGACAATCTATGGAAGTTCAAATTCAAGCAATAGTGACAGCAAAATCAGTGATGAAAAGGTAAAATCGTATAGTAATTTTTTTGTTTTTTTGCATTTTTTTAGTCGGAGACTCAGTGCCGAATTTTATCAATTAATTCAGAAATCATCTGTCGAAATAACATTAATATTTCAATACAAAAGTTTCGAATTTTTTTATATATTTCGACACTTTAATTTTGAGTTTTTAATTTATTTCGGTTTTTAAGTGCCGAATATAATTAATTTTTTCGGCTATATAGTGTTGAAATTGTTTATTATTTTCATTTTTTTAGTGCCGAATTTTTTTATTTATTTCGGCTCTGTAAAACCGAATGAAATTTTTTCCCCCTCTTTTTTAGATGGCATGCACAGAAGAACCTGAGGTTTGATCGGATATTATGGTAGATTGTACTAGTCATTTTACAACTAAACCGGTAACTTTTAACATAAAATTCGTAAGTTCATAATTTATATTAGTTAGTTTGTTCTTATGAAAGTTGTGTGACATTATATATAGGTTTTCGATATCAAAGATGAATTGCTCACTTGGGTATGTGACATTGGAAGGATAAATGGCTTTGTTATTATTATAAGGACATCAGACTATGGTGGTGGTCGTAAGAGACCAAGAATTTATCTTGTTTGTGAGTGGAGTGGGAAGTATAGATTGCGTAAAAAGTTGAAAGATGGCTCAAAAGACTTATTGAGACAAACTGGTACGAAGAAGTGCGAATGTCCATTTGATTTGAGGGCATTCAAGTTGAAAACAAATTATGAATGGACATTGAATGTAGTTTGCGGGCTGCATAATCATCCAGCTGCGGAGCATCTCTAAGGACATTCATATGCAAGGAGATTGTCAGCTAATGAAAAGTCGATGTTAGTAGATATGTCAAAGAGCCTAGTAAGACCAAAAGAGATACTCATTACACTCAAACACTTTAGGCAACCGTGACATGGATGGACATCTTTGCAACTCTGGTACGAGTCCCAAATAACCTTTAACAATAACAATTGTAAATTTTGTATGATACAGAGTTTCAAATTTTGAAAGACTTTTTAACTTACATCATGTACACCCAACCTATCAAGCTCCTTTCGAAAAGCCTGCAACTGTGTCTCTTCAGTAGACTTTCTCCAAGAAGTCCAATGATAAACATGTGACATGTCTCGAGTGTAATTCATATTCAAATGTGGTCGGAATCCACGAAAGTGCTCATAAATCCATCCCTCAAGGAGTGTCATGTAACTGGTTATTTGTTTCACGCCGGACCTGCTAGCGTACCCCATCTGTCTATATAACTATGCCAATGCAGCAACACCCCAAGCATGTGAAGATACAGTCGTCAAATCAGACAACAAACTCAAATAAACAATGGGGACCCTAGTACTAGTCTTGTCACTGAAAAGTGTACAACCCAACAAAAATAGCAAGCATGCTCTACCTGCACATGCAATTCTTTCCATTGAATCATTGTCTGTGACATTATGAAAGTGTGCCATCAACCACTCAAGCCTCACTGAATTGCCTTTAGCACTACATATCTCATGTCTGACCTCTTGCTCATCAATTTCCAAGGTATTAACTACTAATGCAATGACCCGCCTTTCTGACAACTTACGCATACTAATAGATTTGCCTACAATGGGAAGCCCTAGGATAGTGGCGACATCGTCCAATGTGATAGTCATCTCTCCAACAGTCAAATGGAAGATGTTTGTCTCCGGTTGCCATCTCTCAACAAAACTGGACACTACAATTTTGTTGATAAAGCGGTACGTGCAACGAGCTAATTGTGCAAGTCCTGACATCTCCACAATGTTTACAAATGTAGCGTTGTTTCCTTGTTCCCACCACGGCCACGAATGAATTTTAGACAAGTGATTATGAAACTTCAAGGGCCCCCTTTCATCAGCACCATTCCAAATAGCTGCGGCAACATGACTTTTAAAACTTTTAAGGATTGACGGATCAGTTGGCCCTCCCGAAAATGGCTGAGTAAGGATATATTCATCAACAATGTCAGCATCATCACCAGTAAGGTCATCATCTATAGCAATATCATCCATAACTGGTGCATCATGTATAGGATCATCATCCATGGCAATGTGCGTGTCATCATCATGCACTCGAGCATGTCTACATCTATGTCCACATCTCTCTAATTCACGGAGTCTTCTGTTCAAAGCTGTTACTGACCGACGTTCACTGGGACCGGTATCCATCTGCATAAGGAAAGTAATTCTCATCAACCCAATATAATGAAACAGAATAAGCACTCCCAAAAAAGGATCACATCAATGCGGGTAATAAGTAGCCTAATCATGCAATGAAATCTAATACGCAGTTATAGATCATTAAATTCACAATTTGGATGATGTGAAATTAACAAAATAAGTTAAATGCATAACCTTACTACTTATGAAAGATTGAGACTAGGATTTGTTGAAAAATTACAATGTAAATATGGATATAACAAAACTATTTGTATTCTATACAGACCATTCACCAATTAGTTTGGTTGATGTTCACAACATGCGAAAAACAAATTAACTTCATTTCGGCCAATTTACCAAGGCAACATTGTCATTAATCAATACCAACATCATTTTTCAAAGGACTGCCCATCGTTTGTCTTTATACATGCCATTGATTGTAAATTTGTTACAACTGTAAGTATACAATCAAAGACCAAATTTGGTACCAATTTCAATGCTTTGAAAGGACAAACCCCAAAGGGAAAATAACTCAAGCTTTAATATTCTATATAATGCAATTGTTTTGTTCAGCTATTTAGCCAACAACATTTTTGAAGACCCAACTATTAAGCTAATAATATCATGTGGAAATACCAATACTACACAGATTTTTGTTTCTATTGTTATGCATTGAATTTCGAAAAAAAAGCAAATACATAAACATATTGTAACAACGCCCGCGGGGGACCTCGCTACAGCTCGGACTCGATTTTGTGTTGCGGTTCTAAATCTGAACCAAAGAGTCCAACTCTGGCAAATCGTTTTGAAGAAAAACAGATTTTTTGAAAAGTAGTGCCAAACATGGACTGCTTTGCTAGATTACAGAGTCACCACCTAAATATTTTTTTGATGGGGGAATTTAGGAAACCCTGACTCGGTGCCGAAGGCCACGTGTCCGTCATCACCAAAGTGACTTGGCTCGGGAGCTTGGGTACGATCGGGGAAGGTCAGCTATGAGCACCCCCTTTCGCCCGGTCCGAAGACCGGCCTCTACTAACCGTGATATCCGATTTTGAAAATATTACATGCTCTTATTCCAATTATTAGCCTAGAATTACTATGTTATGCGCACAGCAAACAAGTATAGACTAGGTTGCCTAATTCGGAAATAATCATTGCATATCCGTTTTGTCTCGAAAAACGTGCCGGTTTGCTACTCGCAAGTAGGCTAAAATACGGATTTCAATGAGTTACTCCAACTCAAGCAACCCAACCTCCACCCACAGGCATTCAAACAGTTTATCTCACATAAGCACTTAGCCGCATGGTAAGCATACTGTCATGGCAACATTCACACGCATGCGAAGTGCTAAAGCGTAAAAACTTACATCGTACTCCGTGCCAAAAACAATAACCCGGTTAGCAAACATGCATGACCTAGTTCATGTTAAGTGACTAATGCAACACAGGCATAAATGCTTTCTAGAGTAGGCTCGGTAACCCTAAGCATGGCATGTGAAATGTTACAACTATCATATTCAAATTGGAATTGAAAATACGATGCAGTTTGTATGATGTACCGAGCCCGGTGCATGTAAACAAATGCATGGATGCACGCATGCATTGCATAAGGTATGCTAATTTAGATGTGCCCTAATCTACCAACATAAGCGGGTAAATAAAAGGGAAGAAAGAAATGGGGATTGGAAGACATACACACACCCACGCACACTTATTACAACTTTGCCCTCACACAGAGGGACCGAAAGAATAATACAGTCCAAAGAATAAATGAATAAATTATTACAAAATTCTAATTACTAAAATTAAATCAAGTAAATAAATAAAAGAAAGGGGGCCTCAGCCCTGCCTCGGGATGCGTGAATGATGCATGCTCGTTGCGACTTGCCCGGAAAAGCCTACACCGTAGCACTGCTGCTTCTGTTTCTACTGCCCTGCCTCTCCAAAAATTCCCAAAGTCCCAGGGAACCTTCCTTATGCCCTGCTGAGTGCCACCGGCTGGAGGAAACTACCACCGGCTACTTGCGGTGGCCATCGGCTGCAAAATATTCTACCGGCCAGAAATACAGTGCCGGTCGGCACTATTTCCTGCCGGTCGGCACAAAATTCCTGCAAAAGACAGTTTGACAGCAACAGCAGGCAGCAATGCATGGTATTGGATTTTTGGGCATATTTATGCATGGCCAATGCTCCCTATCATGCATGGGACTCAATGAAGCATGGCTCTTAGTTCTAGGGCTATCGATTGTGCACCTTGGTGCATGATAGCCTAAGATACCAAGGTTGCATTTCAATGTAAAAATGCATGCAACACAAACATGAGAATTAAGTCCCTATCATGTTAATATCAAGGGCCCTAATGACATGGGAATTGAGGTGTGTTTTGTCACTTAAGGTACAAACACCCCCCATTTCTCACACTTGGTTTGACACCCCAAACCAAGTAATGAAATGCAATTCAAGCAAACATGCATCAACGATGTGTTATGGAACTAGGATGTTGACACGTTAAGTACCAAATAACCAACACATTAGTCATGCAAAATTACATCTAAAACCCCCCACATGGCAACCCCAAAATGCCTTAAGTATGCAAGCATGCACAATGCCAATTCCTAGACATACTAGAACACACCCTTAGAGCATGAAATAGGCTACATATACAAACATTTAAACATGATTTATGGACTGAAATAAGGTCACAAATGATGCCAAATCATGAGGATGACCAATGTTGAACATGCTAGGGACCAAAGTACATAAGGCTTACAAGCCTAAAATACAAAGCAACTATGTCAAGCACACCATGCATGACAAAATCAGTGGCTCATAGCCCTAAAACATGGTAAATCAAGACCAACATCTTCAAGATGCTAAGCTAAAAACATGGAGATACATAAGGCTAAGCACATGGCATGTTTCTAAGCAAAATGGAATATTACAAAGCAAGTATGGGAAGCATGTTAAGGGCCACGAAACCAACCTTAGATAGAGATCAAACATGACTTAAAACACCCCAAAAAGTTCTGAAATGAAGCCAAATGCAAGCATGCACACATGCTACTTCATGAGCCAAAAATGGAGGCCAAAGAGGGGCAAAGGGGAGAGGGGTATCCCTCCCTTATTTGAGACTTCAAAACACCTCCCTCACCACTGAAAACCCACTGGTTTTCAGTGGTGAGAAGACCAAAAACAATGAAGTTAGACAATGCTCCAAAAAAGGGCACAAAAGGGCCAAAACAAGGCCTAAAAGAGTGAGGCTTCACTCAAATACAAAAGTGACCTTAATGAAAGTTCTTGAGCAAGTAAAAACAAGGTTTTTTTATGTTAAACACAAATCCAAAATCACAAAGCAAAAGGGGTAGAAAGTAGTTGCAAGAATGGGGAAACTAAAGCAAAAAGTTTACCCTTGAAGATCCAATGAAGAACAGGTGGAGCAGCCCTCCTCTAGTGATCAAAACCAGTCCAAAATCACACAAAACAAACCTCCAAGCCTCCCAATCTCGGATTAAGGTGTAGTAGTGTGTGTAATGGTGCAAAAGTAAGGTGAAATCACACTTTTTGGTCCAAAAACACACACATAAGAGGAGAGAGAGGGAAAATATAGAGAGAGGAGATATATGACAGAGGTATAGATACACAAGCTCTGGTTTTTCTATCTCAAATGGCTAACCCTTGAGCAATGGAGAGGGGTGGTCTTTAAATAGGCCAAGACCAAGCCAAGACTTAATGGCTAAGCAAAGGAAAAGGCTCAAAGGCGTCAAGGAGGTGCAAGGCTTCTTGGAGAAGCCAAAACAGCTGGCCAAGCTTCTCCAAGAAGCTTGGCCAAAAGGGGTCAAGCTTCTAGAAGCTTGAAGGGGTTCAAAGGGCAAGGGGGTCAATTCTATGCACGGGGAGGGGTGATGGTGTAATCCAGCTGGCACAGCTGGCATGCACCATCCTCAGGGGGGTTCAGAAGGGTCACCGGCCAGCCAAAAACGTCACCGGCACAAAAAAGTGCCGGTCGGCAACATATAGTGCCGACCGGCCAAAGTTTTTGAGAAAATAGTGCCGACGGACAAAAGGGAGTGCCGGTGGGGTGTGGTGGCAGCCGGTGGGATTCAGGGATGGCTAACAAGCCTCCCCCTACCCTCAAATGTAAAAACACAAGTGTTTGGTGCCAAAACCGAACACGAAGCAGTCGAGTCAAGAGGTCCTGAAACGAGGCGAGCTGCCGAGGCCTCCGGGAACTCGAGACGAACACAATCATGGATAATCACCGGGTGTCCAAGCGGTGACGTCCAAGTCTTGAGGACGGTCAAAAATGGGGTGTCTACACATACCCATAAAATAAAATTGCTGGAAAAGAACCTAAAGAAAAATCTGTGCAGTATTAGTATTTATAAAATTCTTTTCCAATAATTTTATTTTATAGGTATGTTTATGTATTTATTTTTTTTTCGAAATTCAATGCATAACAATAGAAACAAAAATCTGTGCAGTATTGATATTTCCACATGATATTGTTAGCTTAGTAGTTGGGTCTTTAAAAATGTTGTTGGCTAAATAGCTGAACAAAACAATTGCATTATATAGAATATTAAAACTTGAGTTATTTTGCCTTTGGGGTTTGTCCTTTCAAAACATTGAAATTGGTACCAAATTTAGTCTTTGGTTGTATACTTACAACTACAGCAAATTTACAATCAATGGCATGTACAAAGACAAGTGATGGGCAGTCCTTTGATTGTTTGAAAAATGATGTTGGTATTGATTAATGACCATGTTGCCTTGGTAAATTGGCCGAAATGAAGTTAATATGTTTTTCGCATGTTGTGAACATCAACCAAACTAATTGGTGAATGGTCTGTATAGAATACAAATAGTTTTGATATATCCATGTTTACATTGTAATTTTTCAACAAATCCTAGTCTCAATCTTTCATAAGTAGTAGGGTTATGTATTTAATTTATTTTGTTAATTTCACATCATCCAAATTGTGAATTTAATGGTCTATAACTACGTATTAAATTTCATTAAGGTGGCATGGTTAGGCTATTTATTACCCGCATTGATGTGATCCTTTTCTGAGAATGCTTATTCTGTTTCATTATATTGGGTTAATGAGAACTACTTTCCTTATGCAGATGGATGTCGGTCCCAGTGAACGTCGGTCAGTAACAACTTCGAACAGAAGACTCCATGAATCAGAGAGATGTAGACGTGGATGTGCTCAAGTGCATAGTGATGACACGCACATTGCTATGGATGATGATCCTATACATGATGCACCAATTATGGATGATATTGCTATAGATGATGACCCTACTGGTGATGATGCTGACATTGTTGATGAATATATCCTTACTCAGCCATTTCCGAGAGGGCTAACTGATCCATTAATCCTTAAAAGTTTTAAAAGTAAACATTGTAGAGATGTCAGGACTTGCACAATTAGCTCATTGCACGTATCGCTTTGTCAATAAAATTGTAGTGTCTAGTTTTGCTAAGAGATGGCAACCGGAGACAAACACCTTCCATTTGACTGTTGGAGAGATGACTATCACATTGGACGATGTTGCCACTATCCTAGGGCTTCCCATTGTAGGCAAATCTATTAGTGTGCGTAAGTTGTCAGAAAGGCGGGCCATTGCATTAGTAGTTAATACCTTGGAAATTGATGAGCAAGAGGTCAGACATGAGATATGTAGTGCTGGAGGCAATTCAATGAGGCTTGAGTGGTTAAGGGCACACTTTCATAATATCACAGACAATGATTCAATGGAAAGAATTGCATGTGCAGGTAGAGCATACTTGCTATTTTTGTTGGGTTGTACACTTTTCAGTGACAAGACTAGTACTAGGGTCCTCGTTGTTTATTTGAGTTTGTTGTCCGATTTGACGACTGTATCTTCATATACTTGGGGTGCTGCTGCATTGGCATACTTATATAGACAGATGGGGTACGCTAACAGGTCCGGCGTGAAACAAATAGCTGGTTACTTGACACTCCTTGAGGAATGGATTTATGAGCACTTTCGTGGATTCCGACCACACTTGAATATGAATTACACTCGAGACATGCCACATGTTTACCGTTGGACTTCTCGAAAAGAGTCTGGTAAAAAGACACAGTTGCAAGCTTTTCGAGAGGAGCTTGATATGTTGGGTGTACATGATGTAAGTTAAAAAGTCCTTCAAAATTTGAAACTTTGTATCATACAAAATTTACAGTTGTTATTGTTTGTAGGTTATTTGGGACCCGTACCAAAGTTGCAGAGATGTCCATCCGTGTCACCCAGTTACGTTCTTCCACGGTTGCCTAAAGTGTTTGAGTGTAATGAGTATCTCTTTTAGTCTTACTAGACTCTTTGACATATCTACTAACAATGACTTTTCATTAGTTGACAATCTCCATACATATGAATGTCCTTGGAGATGCTCCGCAACTAGATGATTATGCAGCCCGCAAACTACATTCAATGTCCATTCATTGTTTGTTTTCAACTTGAATGCCTTCAAATCAAATGTCGCACTTCTTTGTACCAATTTGTCTCAACAAGTCTTTTGAGCCATCTTTTAACTTTTTACGCAATCTATACTTCCCACTCCGCTCACAAACAAGATAAATTATTGATCTCTTACGACCGTCACCATAGTCTGACGTCCTTATAATAATAACAAAGCCATTTATCCTTCCAATGTCACGTACCTAAGTGAGCAATTCATCTTTGTTGCCGAAAACTTATATATTATGTCACATAACTTTCATAAGACTAAACAAACAAACTAATACAAATTATGAACTTACGAATTTTATATTAAAAGTTACCTGTTTAGCTGTAAAATGACTAGTACAATCGAACCTCAAGTTCTTCAGTGCATGCCATCTAAAAAGGAGGGGGAAAAATTTTCATTCAGTTTTACAGAGCCGAAATAAATAAAAAAATTTGACACTAAAAAAACAAAAATAATAAACAATTTTAGCACTATATAGTCGAAAAAATTAATTATATTTGGCACTTAAAAACCAAAATAAATTAAAAATTCAGAATTAAAATGTCGAAATATATAAAAAAATTCGAAACTTTTGTATCGAAATATTAATGTTATTTCGGCAAATGATTTCCGAATTAATTGATAAAATTCGGCATTGAGTCTCCGACTAAAAAAACGCAAAAAAAAACATTACTACACGATTTTACCTTTTCATTACTGATTTTACTGTCACCATTGCTTGAGTTTGAACTTCCATAGGTTGTTAACTCTTCTATATCAAAAAGAAAGTAAAAATTGTTGAACTACTAATTAAGCGATATAAATAATCAAGTATAAACTTAGAGATTAAAGCAATATGAGAGATGTTTTGAGAGTATTGCTCTTTGCAAGGAGTACAAAGTGCTTAACAAACAAAGTGACCACAATAGAAAAATTAAGATTTAATTGTTTTCATTCAAAAAGTATATATTGAGATATTTTTGTTCATAAAAGATGTGTATAAAGAATTTATGTATATAATATTAAGAGTGTTGATAGATATCTATTATAGTAATTTTTAATTAGGATATTGTGGGAGCCGAATAAATAGAGGAACGAAATCTGGTATACCCGAGGAGCCGGGAACTGAACGGCTCCATTCTGCTCAACTGGGACGCCGAATACGTTCTTAAGGCCGAATAGACTTGAGAAGGCATATCAGGAAAATGAAAGAATAATAAATAAAAAGTAGACTCTGGCCCCGAGGCCCAGGATGGATATAAATACAAGAGCTTCAGATTTGTAAAGGTATAAGAATCACTTCTAAAAACTTAGTGAACAAGCTTTCTTGAGAGAAGAACTGACTTGTCCGTCGGAGTGCTAATTCCGGCACCCCCGACCGGAGTATTTGTATCTTTGCAGGTGACTAGCTGAGGATCATTGGCATCTTCCAGGATCTGAAGAGTATTTCCAAACCACTTCCCCACAATTGGCGCCGTCTGTGGGAATACTCAAATATATCCATGAAAGACGTGACTGAAGATCCTCCGATAGCCACCGACAAGACCGCACAGAGAGACGACTTCACTCCGGCAAATACGCTCGGAAAGGAAACCGTCGCGCAGCGATGCGCCTCGAACTCTAACTCACCAACGACTTCAACGAAGGAGACGATACAAGCGACCATAGAACAAGCCCGACAGACCCAACAGAGTTTGGACAACATCATCGCTGAGAACGAACGCCTTCGCCGCGATTTGGCCTTAGAAAAAGCAAAGTCCAAACGGGCAGGGCTCAAGGTTCTTGAGCGATTCCCAAGGGCAGGTCCTCAACGACCTCGAGGCCAACAGCACAATGCCGACGGTCGCCGCGCCTTAACCGATTACCTTGAGGAGGTGACAGAGGACACGCGTCGCCCAAGAGGCGTCCCGCTTAACACCGTACATATGATATACAGCCTGCCGATAGCCCCGACTGTACATGCAATCCAGTCACTTCCAGGCCCCCAGCATCAGCTCACACCAACAAAGCGACCCCGGCTCCGAGAAGCGCCAAGCATCACCTTCGACGACTCTGATTTGAGCGGCGTAACACTCCCTCACGTAGATCCTCTGGTTGTCGCGCTACGCGTAAACAGGTTCACCGTCGAACGCGTCCTTATCGACCAGGGAAGCACTTCGGAGGTTATGTACTATAAAACCTTCGTCAAACTCGGGTTCAACGATTCGGATCTGACTCCAGCTCCTTATCCACTATTCGGCTTCAACGCCAACCCGGAGTACCCATTGGGAAAGATCAGTCTACCCGTTCGAGCTGGCTCCAGAACGGTGGACGTGGAATTCTTGGTCGTCAGGCTACCGTCCCGTACAATCTCATCATGGGGCGATCATGGTTGCATACCCTGCAGGCCGTCCCAAGCACCTACCACCAGCTGCTACGTTTCCCAACGGAACACGGCGTTGAGCAGATCCGTGGCTCTCAACAGTCAGCAAGCATGTTATCTTCTCGCCGCCAAGACGCCGAAGGAACTGCAAGTAAACTTCCATTGAAGTGCCCAGTCGAGAGATCTGGATGACGTCGGGCGTCAACCAAACGAAAAGGCCACGGAAGGTTTAGACCGGGTTGACATTGATGGAAGCCCGGAAAAGTTTTTTATGATCGGCGCCTCTCTGAGCCAGGTCGACAGACAGCAGCTGATCACTTTCTTACTCGGCAACCTCGACGTCTTTGCGTGGACTCCATACGAGATGCCGGGAATAGACCCGTCAGTCTCACACACCATCTAAATGTGACCCCCGGTGCAAGCCGATCATTCAGAAAGGCCGGCGATCCTCCGCAGAACACACCGCCGCCGTTGTAGAAGAAGTTGACAAATTGCTTGACGCCGGGGCAATCAGAGAAGTCACCTACCCCACGTGGCTCTCCAACACAGTGGTGGTGAAAAAGAAAAATGGAACTTGGCGAGTGTGCGTCGATTTCACGGATCTGAACAAAGCTTGCCCCAAAGACTGCTTCCCCTTACCAAGAATTGACCAACTCGTCGATGCGACGGCACGCCACCGGCGCATGAGTTTCCTCGATGCCTACAGGGGCTACCATCAGATCGCCATGAATCCGGATGATCAGGACAAAACTGCATTCCTCACTCCAAGAGGAACCTACTGCTACAGGGTTATGCCTTTTGGACTGAAGAATGCAGGGGCAACTTACCAAAGACTGGTCACCACGATGTTCAAAGAACAGCTCGGACACACTATGGAAGTATACATCGACGACATGGTGGTCAAATCCAAAGAAGAACAAAACCATATAGCCGATCTGGAAAAGACATTCACCCTACGCAAATACAGAATGAAGCTAAACGCTTCCAAATGCGCATTCGGGATCGGCTCCGGCAAATTCCTGGGTTATATCGTCAACCACCGAGGAATCGAAGCCAACCCGAGGCAAGTCACAGCAATTTTGGAACTGAGTTCCCCCCGTTCAGTGAAAGAAGTCCAAAAGTTGATGGGAATGGCTGCTGCACTCAACAGGTTCATCAGCCGATCTACAGACCGCTGCAGACAATTCTTTCAAACACTACGTCAGGGCAGAGCTTTCGAATGGTCCGCCGAATGCGAAGCAGCTTTTAACGGGCTCAAGACCTACCTCCGGACAGTACCTCTTCTAACAACACCCGCCACCGGTGACCCCCTCATTCTATATCTGGCAGTCTCCGACAGGGCGTCAGCGCCGTATTATTAAAAGAGGAGGAAGGGCAGCAACAGCCAGTGTATTATGTGAGCAAGGCAATGGTGGACGCCGAAACACGCTACCTACCGCTGGAAAAACTCGTCCTAGCCTTGGTCATGGCAGCAAGAAAACTGATGCATTACTTCCAAGACACAGCATTAGGGTGCTAACAGACTATCCCCTTCGATCAGTACTACGGAATGCAGAAGCATCAGGGCGTGTTTCGAAGTGGGCTCTCGAACTCGGCCAATACGACATTCAGTTTTTACCCAAAACTGCAATCAAGGGGCAGGTGCTTGCCGACTTTGTTGCCGAATTCACAGGAGGGCTTGCCGACCTCAAGCCTGATGACGTCCAGCCAAAGGCCGAAGTTCGGTCAAAGCCAGATTGGAGAATTTATGTTGGGGACATTTGGCAATTATACTGTGATGGATCGTCTAACCAACGGGGCAGCGGCGCCGGCGTCGTAATTATGTCTCCAGACGGCGCAGTAATTGAGCAGGCCGTCAAGCTCGGCTTCGAAGCATCAAATAACGAAGCCGAATACGAAGCCCTTTTAGCCGGACTGCGGAACGCGCATCTGCTCGGCGCGCGGCGGCTGTTGGTGTTTTGCGACTCAAAATTGGTAATCAACCAGAAGGGGGAGTACGCGGCAAGAGACGAGCGTATGGCGGCCTATATGAAAACGGCTAACTCCTTGCTGACAAAATTCGACCATCATGAACTAAACCAAATAACACGCGATCAAAATACACACGCGGATGCCCTGGCCTGCTTAGCCTCCGCCATCAACTCCGAGCTCAAGCGTACCATCGAAGTAGGTTTCGTCCCGGAACCAAGTATCGGCCCTCCGGAGGAAACCCACATCAACATTATAGAATCCGCTCCAAGTTGGAAGGACCCCATTGCTGCATTCCTTTCTTCTGAGCAACTCCCAGAGGACAAAAAAGAAGCACACAAACTGCGAAACAAGGCCCTGCGGTACTACTTAGATCCACAAGGAGGGCTTTACAAAAAGTCCCTCTCTGGTCCATACTTGGAATGCGTGCACCCGGACAGAGTAGAGGAGCTGCTCACTGAGATACGAGGGCAGCTGTGGTGCCCATTCGGGGGGACGCTCCCTGGCCCATCGGGCGATAACACAGGGATATTATTGGCCGACGATGAGAGCCGACGCAGAAAATTATGTCAAGAAATGCGAACAATGCCAAAAGTTCTCCCCACTAACCCATCAGCCGGCAGAAGCTTTGAATTCTATCACAAGCCCCTGGCCGTTTGCTCAGTGGGGACTCGATATCGTAGGACCATTGCCAAGGGCCCCAGGGAACAAGCGATTTCTAATCGTAGCAACCGATTACTTCACAAAGTGGGTCGAAGCGGAGGCTCTAACCCATATACGAGATTCCGACATTAAGCGCTTCGTGTGGAGGAACATCATTACACGATTCGGCATTCCAAGAGCATTGATCTCGGATAATGGTACCCAGTTCGATTGTGGCGTATACCGAGAATTGTGCAGCAAATATGGTATTGAGCCTTACTTCTCTACGCCAGCCTACCCCCAAAGTAACGGCCAAGCGGAAGCTTCAAACAAATCCATCTTGGATGGCATCAAAAAGAGGCTGGAAAATGCCAAGGGCAGATGGGTTGAAGAGTTGCCGAGTGTACTGTGGGCCCATCGTACAACGCCAAGATGATCTACCGGAGAAACGCCGTTTGCCTTGTGCTTCGGAACCCAGGCAATCTTACCGCTAGAGATCGGCTTACCAACTTTGAGATCGCAAGCCTTTGACACAGGCCGAAATGACATGATGCTCGCCCTGGACCTGGTTCTGATTGAAGAACGAAGAGACCGCGCCTTAGCATCCATGGCACGCTATCAGCAGCAGCTCGCTAAGTCATACAATCGGCGAGTTCAGTTGCGCCGCTACAATCCAGGAGAACTGGTCCTAAAGAAGTACTGCTAGCCGATGGAAAGCTTGGTCCGAACTGGGACGGCCCCTATCAGATAGATTCCGTTGCAGGTGCAGGGGCATATCGGCTCTCAGACATGTCAGGAAGAAGCCTGCCACGGCCGTGGAATTCAACACATCTACGTAAATTTTATCAATGACCCGACCTGTGGGCTTGATACTTGTACACATGTCGTTGTAATGCAAGGTTTCGTGTTTTTACATTTTTGAGCTCAACATCGTTGTAATGCAAGTCTCCGGATTCGGAGCCCCCTTTGGTGCACGACACCTTAGGGCCGAATAAGTCTCCGGATTCGGAGCGCCCTTCGTGGATGTCACGATTGGCCAAAACAAGTCTCCGGATTCGGAGCCCCCTTTGGTGCACGACACCTTAGGGCCGAATAAGTCTCCGGATTCGGAGCGCCCTTCGTGGATGTCACGATTGGCCAAAACAAGTCTCCGGATTCGGAGCCCCCTTTGGTGCACGACACCTTAGGGCCGAATAAGTCTCCGGATTCGGAGCGCCCTTTGGGGCATGACGCCTTAGGGCCGAATAAGTCTCCGGATTCGGAGCGCCCTTCGTGGATGTCACGATTGGCCCAACAAGTCTCCGGATTCGGAGCGCCCTTTGGGGCATGACGCCTTAGGGCCGAATAAGTCTCCGGATTCGGAGCGCCCTTCGTGGATGTCACGATTGGCCCCAACAAGTCTCCGGATTCGGAGCCCTTTGGGGCATGACGCTTAGGGCCGAATAAGTCTCCGGATTCGGAGCGCCCTTTGGATGTCACGATTGGCCAACAAGTCTCCGGATTCGGAGCCCCCTTTGGTGCACGACACCTTAGGGCCGAATAAGTCTCCGGATTCGGAGCGCCCTTCGTGGATGTCACGATTGGCCAAAACAAGTCTCCGGATTCGGAGCCCCTTCGGTGCACGACACCTTAGGGCCGAATAAGTCTCCGGATTCGGAGCGCCCTTCGTGGATGTCACGATTGGCCAAAACAAGTCTCCGGATTCGGAGCCCCCTTTGGTGCACGACACCTTAGGGCCGAATAAGTCTCCGGATTCGGAGCGCCCTTCGTGGATGTCACGATTGGCCAAAACAAGTCTCCGGATTCGGAGCCCCCTTTGGTGCACGACACCTTAGGGCCGAATAAGTCTCCGGATTCGGAGCGCCCTTCGGGATGACGATTGGCCGAAAAGTCTCCGGATTCGGAGCGCCCTTCGTGGATGTCACGATTGGCCAAACAAGTCTCCGGATTCGGAGCGCCCTTTGGATGACGCTTAGGCCGAATAAGTCTCCGGATTCGGAGCGCCCTTCGTGGATGTCACGATTGGCCAACAAGTCTCCGGATTCGGAGAGCCCTTTGGGCATGACACCTTAGGGCCGAATAAGTCTCCGGATTCGGAGCGCCCTTCGTGGATGTCACGATTGGCCAAACAAGTCTCCGGATTCGGAGCCCTTTGGGCATGACGCCTTAGGGCCGAATAAGTCTCCGGATTCGGAGCGCCCTTCGTGGATGTCACGATTGGCCAAAACAAGTCTCCGGATTCGGAGCCCCTTTGGTGCACGACACCTTAGGGCCGAATAAGTCTCCGGATTCGGAGCGCCCTTCGTGGATGTCACGATTGGCCAAACAAGTCTCCGGATTCGGAGCCCCTTTGGTGCACGACACCTTAGGGCCGAATAAGTCTCCGGATTCGGAGCGCCCTTCGTGGATGTCACGATTGGCCAAAACAGGTCTCCGGATTCAGAGCCCCCTTTGGTGCACGACACCTTAGGGTCGAATAAGTCTCCGGATTTGGAGCGCCCTTTGGGGCATGACGCCTTAGGGCCGAATAAGTCTCCGGATTCGGAGCGCCCTTCGTGGATGTCACGATTGGCCCAAACAAGTCTCCGGATACGGAGCCCCTTTGGTGTATGACGCCTTAGGGCCGACTAATGCATTTCTAAGCGTTTGTACCATGCAGTGCACAATATTCTAATCAAAATCTAAATATTCCAATAAAATGAATCGACACGTTTGAACTAGAAATATTTTACAATCAAAATATTTTACGATCAAAGACGGACATTGAAAATAAAAGCCTATTTATTCATAGTGAAGCCTGTCGTTACATTACACTCTAGTTAATCGGCCTCCTCATCGTCGCTCTTCTCCATTTCAAATTCGGAATAGGGAAGGTAATGTCGATGGTATAAGGGTGAAGCCGAATCTATGCCTAGGGACCCAAGAACTTCCACGGTTTGAAGGGCCTTGATCCAGCCATGCTTAAAACCGCGATTTTCGCATCGACAAACTTCCTCAGCAAGGTCTGTCTTGGTTTTATCAACCCCGGCCTTGAAACCGTCCTCATACCCTTTCTCGTAACCCGGGGCCTTTTGGGACGTATTTCCGCCCACTTTAAGTTGACCGGCCGTCGCCGGCTCAGCCATTCGAACCTTCTTAAGCTCCCGAAGCTCACTCTCGGCCTTTTTCGCGCGAGCTTCCAGACCGCGATTCCTTTCGTCCTTTTTCTCAATGTCGCGTCTCATTTCACGCAGACGCATGCCAATTTCATAAGCATTATACAACCCCTTTACAGCCCCATGTATGCCGTCCCGAAACACTTCGAAATCACGACGACCAACCATCGATTGTTGGACTTCCGGTGGAAAAATCTGTCGAGCAAACTCGACTGCCACATCTGGATCTTTAATGATGGAATCCGCCTCTGTCATCGGTTTATTCTTCACAAAAACCGCAAAATTAATTGGTCGCGACGTCGCGTCCACCTCGATTCCCGGTCGCGGGCATGGGGAACCTCCCCGTTGACCGTCCCTTTGAGGGGACCTGCTTCGACGACTAAGGCGCTGCTGTTTTTCCCGATCCTTGGACGCTTTCTTCCCCTACCAGTGGGCTCGCTGCTGCGATACATTTCGACGTTTGAATTCAGCCAATCTTGGTCCTTCCCCAGTATTGGCTCAACCCTGTACCCAAATAAATAGGACCCTTGGTACGAACTTACCCCATTTATTCCGAGATACGCGCAGCTCCCCCAAGGCAGCGTCGGTATGACCGAACGCCAAACGTCGGACGATGACGATCCGAGATGCCTCGGCCAGCCCACGAGTATGAACCGTTCGGCTCTTCACGCTCGCGCGCCCTGGCCAAGGCAAGGGCAGATTTATTAATCTAGTCGGCCCCGTTTTACTCGGCCACCTTTCAAAGATGCCTCGGCCAGCCCACGAGTATGAACCGTTCGGCTCTTCACGCTCGCGCCCTGGCCAAGGCAAGGGCAGATTTATTAATCTAGTCGGCCCCGTTTTACTCGGCCACCTTTCAAAGATGCCTCGGCCAGCCCACGAGTATGAACCGTTCGGCTCTTCACGCTCGCGCCCTGGCCAAGGCAAGGGCAGATTTATTAATCTAGTCGGCCCCGTTTTACTCGGCCACCTTTCAAAGAATGCCTCGGCCAGCCACGAGTATGAACCGATTCGGCTCTTCACGCTCGCGCCCTGGCCAAGGCAAGGGCAGATTTATTAATCTAGTCGGCCCCGTTTTACTCGGCCACCTTTCAAAGAATGCCTCGGCCAGCCCACGAGTATGAACCGTTCGGCTCTTCACGCTCGCCCTGGCCAAGGCAAGGGCAGATTTATTAATCTAGTCGGCCCCGTTTTACTCGGCCACCTTTTCAAAGATGCCTCGGCCAGCCCACGAGTATGAACCGTTCGGCTCTTCACGCTCGCGCCCTGGCCAAGGCAAGGGCAGATTTTAGATCTATTAAGAAATATCACCATAAAATTACGGAAACATCAGCACATTGAGCAGAATTCATAACATTATAACTACAAAAAAGTATCGACGTCCATTTCTGTATCATAACTTTTATAATATCAACCCGCATGAAAAACATGAAAATGTCCGATAAACAAATACAAAATAACAAAAACAAACGGAAAAAGTACTTTCTCGAAATCATAACAATTGTGTATCGTAAAGATCAACCCTCGGAATCAGTCTCCAACGGATCGATGTCCACTTGCTCATACGGTATTGGCATATTCAGCGAAACTCCAGCTGCAGCAAGGGCCTTGTGCCAACCATGTTTGAAGCCCCGATTCTCAAACCGAGAGACCTGGTCCACATACTCGGCGAGTCCAGCCTCTTTCCCGGCTTCGAAACCTTTTGAATCGGCAATCTCCTTGCCGCCTTCATTTCAGCCAACTCAGCCTCCAGGCTGGCAACTGCCTTTTGGGACAAGCCAAGTGCAGCTTCCATATCGTCGGCCTTCTTCTCGGCCTCCGCTCTCAACTTATCCGCATGACGAGCTCTCTACCTCGTCCTCTGCCCGAGAAGCTTCCTGGTTCGCTCTTAAAAATTCGTCCTCGGCCCTTTTCCTCTGGCCCTCAACTTGCTTTCGTAAATGACTAATCTGCTTGACGGCGTCGAGATGACGGCGGCCTACATCGGCTATCCTACCAACGGTCTGCAAAAGAAAAATTCAAAAAACGTAACGCGAACAATGTTTGGATGAAGTGAAGGAAAAGTCAGAATACGCACCAAAAGGGCCGACTGCGCGGCTAACATTGTCGCATTCAAATCCGGTTCCAACTGGAAAGCCTCCATATCACACGGCAACGACAAAGACGTTGCCACGCCGAACGCGACCTCTGGGTCTTTAAGCGCCGAGGCATCCGAAGGAACCGGCATGTTTCTTACCATCGGTCGAATCACAAAGGGCACAACCTCACTCGATCCCCCCATTCGAGGACGTTTGCCGCCGTGATCTTCTAAACCGACCTCACGATCCCTAGCGCGTTTCTCCGCCTCTCCCTCAACCTGGACGGCTTTCCCAACCAACGCGGATCGGCATTCTTATTTGTTGCCGCCGCCTCCTCAACAATTCCCAAGGATTTTGATTCGGTAACTGGGAGGGAATGTTGAGATTCACTAGTGGGCGGTTCGGTCGAAAGGCCCTCCGCTCTTCGCCGTGCAGCTAACCTCTCCACATTCGCCTTCTTAGCAAGCTTTGTCAGGCTTAACCCAGCCATGTTAGTGGATCTCGAGATGGGAAGATTGTCTGTACGTTGAGGAACGTCGTCAACAGAGAGGTTCCCCCGCCCCGAAGTAGAGGGAGGATCGGCAGAATCCAATACCTCCTCAGATTCAGCCTCGGACTGATCTGATTTGGCAGTATCGGATACTTCAGTATTCTCCGAATCAGACCCTTCAAAACCTACCTGTCTCAAGTTTTTGAAGTCGGAAAAAATACGAGCGACGAGAAAATCTTCCCCCTTCGGAATCGGTATGTTTTCCGCAGCCGAAAAGGTTGTATATGTAGGCTCGTAGCAAAGCAGAACGTGAGCCGCTCTTCCCTGCTTATAAAGACTGCGACGGCCAAAATAACTAAGAGCAATCCTAATGTCCGAAAGAACGACGTCATCAGTTGAAGCTCGGACTTTTTTCAAATCGTTCCCTGCAGAAGACAAGCCATAAGACTCAAGAAAACAGGGTATGGCAAATATGAGCACACAATACAAGCAAGAGAGCATTCGGCGACCTGGTTCGCCCCTACGTCTAGGAATAGGATCGATACGATCCTCCCCTTCGCCGAACTCCCAGTTGCCGCGGACAACGACCATGACGTCATTAACTCGTTTCCCAGAGCTGGAAAGCATAGTGATTAACTGATGATCTGTATCTTTAGCTCTGAGGAAGTAACGCCCGTGCCGACCGGAGGACTTGGCCAAAGCATAACAGTGCCGAATGGCAGGAATGCCAAGATTAATTCCAAGGCAACGGTTCAGCGCTACGACCCCCATTATAATTCTAAAGAAATTCACATTGGGTTGGGAAGGGATCAAATCCCAATGGCGAAGAACAGCCCTCAGAAACGGGTGAAGGGGAAAGCGGACTCCATCCTCTGCGATTGACAAAAGGGGAAAGACAATCGTGGTTTTGTCCTCCCTCTCCATGTCAAGAGTGCCGCCCGCCACAAACGACAGGTGGACATCGTCAGGAATAGAGAAATGGCGTCTAAAGCCAACAATTCGGTCTGACGAAAGGAGGTCTTTCAAATGTTTCGCCATAAACTACTGTCTATAAGAACATGCGACGGAATAAACAAACTAGGAAAAGCTTCAGAGCAGGGAAAAGGAAAACTTACAAAAAATGAAGAGAGTATCACAGACGGAAGAATTGCAAGAACGATTCGAAGAGCAACCCAGCAACCAGCGTCATAGAACACGGATTCGAAAGGACATCAGACTTTAAATCATAATGAATAGGCGTGTACGAAGGGTCGGGAAGTTGAGACGACGATTAAAGGGGGAGTAATCAAACGTCCGCGTGATAAGTCTAACCCCCAAACTTCGTTTCAGAGTATTTGAAAATCGGAACCAAGCATTTCGCCCAACTGTCATTGACAGAACGCTTGGGGGGCAATTATGGGAGCCGAATAAATAGAGGAACGAAATCTGGTATACCCGAGGAGCCGGGAACTGAACGGCTCCATTCTGCTCAACTGGGACGCCGAATACGTTCTTAAGGCCGAATAGACTTGAGAAGGCATATCAAGAAAAATGAAAGAATAATAAATAAAAAGTAGACTCTGGCCCCGAGGCCCGGAGGATGGATATAAATACAAGAGCTTCAGATTTGTAAAGGCATGTAAGAATCACTTCTAAAAACTTAGTAAACAAGCTTTCTTGAGCAGAAGAACTGACTTGTCCGTCGGAGTGCTAATTCCGGCACCCCCGACCGGAGTATTTGTATCTTTGCAGGTGACTAGCTGAGGATCATTGGCGTCTTCCAGGATCTGAAGAGTATTTCCAAACCACTTCCCCACAGATATAATTGTTATTAAGTTAATTTTTCATTAAGTGTGAGTTTATCATGTGGATGGAAACAGAATTTCCCATATCAAATATAGATAAAATGAATTTTGCCAAAAAATAGAAAGTGACTATTTTGCCCTTATACAAAATTACTGAAAGAGCCAAAAACAAACCCTAACTCCAGCTTACAAAAGTTAGCTCCGACAAGACCAAATCAACTCCGGCCGACCCTTCTTGCCGCCCTTTCAGTCATCGTCTCCATGGCTATCTCCTCTTTCCACCGTTGCAGCCGCTACCTTCTCTTTCTGTCATCACCATCACCATATCTTTTTCTCCTTGTCATAACTTGCTACTGCATTCTCTACCGCGGTCCCTCTTCTGTTGCGAATCTTCCTGCGAATGATGCCACAACCCAAGCTCTCTCCTTACCGTGAACTAACCTCCTCATCTTCTACCTATTGCGAACCTTCTCGCATTCTTCTTTATCCTCCCAAACCCTAGATCTAGGGTTTAGTAGGAAGAAGAAGAAGAAGAATGGGAGAGGTGGTAGACGGTGGAAGGGGAGAGGAGAGGAGAGGAGGAATGGGGCAGTGGCGAACAGCGGGAAAAGAGAAGAAAAGAAAGGGGTGGTGGCGAACGGCGGGAATGAGAGGGGTGGAGACGTGTAGGAGGCGGTAATGGTGGTGGTCCAGCTGCAAATGGTGAGGAGGTGAGCAGCGGCGACAGATGGTCGAGGATGGAGGTAGCTGAGAGGGGGTTGGTGGGGTTAGGTTTGGAGGATTATTTGGGGGTGTTGAAAGGAGAATCAAATTTTCAATTGCGCAAGTAGCGTTTGGTAACGTTTTATAAAAATTTTATAAATTAATTTTTGTTTGTTTTTTAAAAAATATAAATTATAAACTCGTTTAGTTTGAATAAAATATTTAAAAAATTTAAAAATATAAATTAAAAAATATATTTATTTAAGTATAAAATATTTATATTTATTTTTATTATTTATTATAATGGGATCACACACATTATAATTTTAAAAAAATATTTGAAAAAAATTAATTGAAAAAAAATTTAATTAGAAAAAAAAGATTAATTGAAAAAAAATTAACTAAAAAAAATAATTTGAAAAAAAAATAATTGAAAAAAAATATATTTGAAAAAATAATTAATTGAAAAAAATAATTGAAAAAAAAATTATTTAAAAAAAAATTAATTGAAAAAAAAAATATTGAAAAAAAAATTATTTGAAAAAAAATTATTTGAAAATAAAATAATTGAAAATAAATTATTTGAAAAAAAAATTTGAAAACTGAAAACGTAAACTCATTTTTGAGTTTATGTTTTTTCCTCAAATTTATAAACTGAGACAATCATTTATAAATCACAAAAATTATCAAATAAGTTTTTATGACAGTTTTTAAAATTTTTATAAATAGAAACTGAAAACTGAAAACAGAATGATTACCAAATAGACCCTAATGTTAGAGATTTCAAAATTGATATTAAAATTTTTATCAAATTTCTCACGCGAGTGTGGGACTCACATTTCTACACTCATGTGCTTTTAAAATTTTTAATATTTTTGTTTTCAATTTGGTGATGAGGTGTTTTGAGATGTCCAATCTAATTTTTGAGATACATTTACAGATACTCTATATTTTTTTATTGCGAAAAGAACCAGATAGACAGTTATGTACTTAAAAATCTTCATTATCTTCTACGACTCTTATTAGTGCTCTCTCGTTCTCTCTCCTGTGCAACGCTATCTTCTTTTTCTTTTTCTTTTTTTTAAAGGAAGTTATAAAACTGTTGTTAAAATAAAAACAAACAACATACAAATTAAGAAAAATAAAAAAACAAGATCCTAAATGGACAACCAAAAAACTTAAGATGAGCTACGAACAACAAACAATAAAATACATAGCCACAAAAAAAAGAAAAAAAAAGCTACGATCTTATTTTCACTTTTGGTACCCCACTTCGATATAGTTTAGTGCATGAATTTTATTATGTTTACTTGTTTTGGATAGTGAAGTTTTACTATTTTTCATATAGTAATTTCAAAATTGACAATTAAAATATGCAAAATTAATGGACAATAATTTTAATTTTGAGGCTTAAAAATTCTAAATTGAAGGGTACAAATGACTAAATCATTTAATTGTCTTTTAAAACATAAATTTATAAAAATACAAAACTAATTTTAGATAGATTTTTTTGTGATTTGTTGGGTGATATGATGGTAACAATAGTGATAGTGTTGGTAATGTAATAACGGAAAGAATTTCTAGAAATGATAGCAAGAGGGGAGGAGAAAGTATTCAATAAATATTCACCAGAGATTCTTGTTAAAAAATGTTTGTCTGAAAATTGTATTGCGGCCAAAATATGGTCAACCAAAAAACAATTGCCAGAGATGGCCACGGAGGTGGTGGCCGGTGGTCGGGCAGGAGACAAGTGGAATTCACTTGGGAGTCTTTTTTGTCACATTTTGACATTTTGTCGTCGAAGAATTTCTTTCCATTTATGCAAGAAACTTCAAGATTGAGGTACCAAATCAATCCTAGAAACGTCAATATATCACAATGCACTCTTCATAAAAACCAAAATATAATGGAACACTTCATTTTGCTTTTAAATATATTTTTTTTTCATTAATTAAGAAGAACGGTTTTAGTAAGGAGAGGCAGAGTGCAGAGGAAGATGAGAGCAAACCTCAATTTGTATGTTAGTGTTTTAAATTTGGAAAAGCTTACATTATAAAAACTAATTGTACAAGAAATTTTAGTAGCTAAGATAATTTTAACTCCTAAGAGATGAGATTTGATCATCACTGCATGGGTTGCCTGTGTGCTGGTTATGATTCAAAGTAGTCGATAAGTGTTAAGTAACATGACTTTAGAAGCTTAGATGACCATTTAACTAAATTTGTGCTTGTTATGATTCAAAGTAGTCTTAAAGTGTTCAGTAACACGACTTTAGTAAGTTAGACGACCATTTAACTAAATCTGTGTCCGTAAAATAAAAAATGAGAACTATCAAGACTCGCAACAAGAAACACAAAGGGGCCATGTAAATTGAATAAACAAATAGATCCAATAACCTAAACTGTGGGATTTCAAGTAAAATCAGCAAATGCTACAACACAAATCGATTATAAAAAAAAAGTGGTGAGTCAAAGAGCATACTAAACCTGAATTTATCAACCCACTCTTTTCTTTGTTTATGGACAGCCAACCAAACAGCATGAGTTGTTTACAAACTTCTCTTGCTCTTTTTGCCACTTTTCTGTTTGCAGTAAGAGCAAGAAACATGGCATGGCAGCTGTACCAGCAACAGCTTCAACTGAGTCCAGTTATTGAACTTCTAAAGTCCTTATAGTGCTATTGTCGGCATGCAGATTGTATGTGATTGGTTATAAGGACAAGGTTGGGGAAAAAAAAATTGAATCTTCTCAATTTACAGATTTTCCTAATCCTTTTTTAAAATCATATCCTAAAAAATTGGTAGGGCCTAGAAAATCACGTCCCATCCAATCAAAGAGGCAGATCAACATATTGAGACTTAACCCAGAAAGAACATAAGGGAGCCGAGAGGGCATAGCAGAGATAAGTGTCGAATGAGATAGATGTGTCATCTCTCCAGAGCCACCGTGAGAAACAGTTTTGATGTGATGAGGGTTGGCAACCATTCTGGCTAACCCAGCAAGAACCTGAACACATCACTTAGTGAAACAATGCCCTCTACACGCTTGCTGCCAGCCTCCACGATTACGAGCCTCCTGACCCCTGAATAAATTTTCTCAAGCTGGTGAAAAAGTTTCATCCCAAAACAAACAAATAATGAAGAGCTCGGTAAAAAGTAGCTTGTAATGAGTGAGAACTTCAGTTTGAAAATGAGAAATAGAAAATGAAAATAATACTAATACCATTATTATTGTTAGGGTAAATTACATTGATCGCCATTGAGGTGTAGAAAAAATACAGTAAGCGCTACAAGTTTGACGTAATCACACCAATTTTCCTTTTAGTAAGGCTAAAGTGACTAGAACTAGTGCAATAAACTATACATTATCATCATTTTTCCATTTGTCATACGAATTACCGATGAAAAAGGAACTACTTGTTTTGTGAATTAAAAACTTTAGGAAGCCCAATACAATTATGCCAAACTTGAGGGGCTCAATATATTTTCTCTAGACCTCAAGGGAGGTTAGTGTAATTTACCCCTTATTAGTATTATTATTTCTGATGAGTACAAGAAACGAAAACAAAACACAGTTACCAGGATTTGCCAGACGCTCCATCACTTTGTGCAAAGGATCAGACCGCAAACACATCTGACATCTTTGTCCATTAAAGAAGCCATAAGGACTTGCATCTTGCCCCAGTTGTAAAGCCTGCAAGTTGGAAAGAGATAAAAAGAAGAGCACATTGAGTTGTCCTTTGTTTCCAAAATATGGTGAACTTTGTGTTCCAGAAAACTAAAATTGGCAGTACATGCAATATTTTCAGACTCTGTTATTAGTTCTTGCTTATTAAACATAAAATAAAAAGGAAGCAAATTAAAATCCAATAAATTGAGCTTGTAAGGAAAAGATTTAAAGAAAAAAGGCCATAATCAACTACTTAATGTGTATAGGAACCCTAAGATTCAATCACTGTCACTCAGACTATCGTGCTTAGGAATGCCTCAATCCATTCCAACTATGTGCTCTAAATTTTTTTTTTTTGGATAAACAACTATGTGCTCTAAACTAACCATAGCACTATAATACCATGTTCTATATCACAAACCAAAACAATTGGTATGCTGACAATGCAGGTTACAATCACAGATTCATAAGTAGCATGGGAAAAAGGGTATGAGAAATAATCATAACAAGGGGAAAAAAAAACCCACAAACTTGCTCAGCACTGTACCATGCAGCCCTGTGGGTGAAAAAGGGAGGTTGTATTCAATCTAAACCCCCCACCCAAAAAAAAAAAAATTTAATAATAAGAAAAGCACCAGATCCCAGCTTCCATGTGTCAGAAACACTGACAGGTTCAGCCAAAGTTTCACAAGAGCAGTGTAAAGAGATTCAGTTTTTAAGTCTGGAAAGCATGGAGATGGATGTGTGATTTAGGATGTACATGTTTTGGCTGTTCACCTAGAGACCATCTTTGTGGCGTGATCCAGCGTAACACAGCTGGTCTTGAATGGCCTTGTGTTTGCATGTGGGTTTAGGAGTGTAATTAGGTTGAGATATGTAAATGGGTCTATGAGTTGCAGATGACAATGGATTACCATTCTGGGGAGTATCACAATAAAGTTTTCTTGCCATTGCACGTGTATGCTGATGTCCAATATGCACCAACTGGGTGAGGGTTCCATGGCTTGCTGTCATGTTTATATATTGGCACATTAGTTTGGGTGACAATGCAATGACCTGATATCCTTTCCTCTTGTTCTTCAATAAATATGACTGTCCTTAGTCTCTCAATTTTCATCACGCATAAACAAGTTTTAGAACTAATGAAGACACTCGAAAATAGAGTTGTTTAGGTAAGCAACTTTTGAGCAATTACCTGATGAATACTCATTTCATCAAGGCGAATCTGTGCATATGCCCTGTCTTTTGCCAAAGCAGTGATGTCACTGTCGAAAGAATACAAAAAGATATGACCTTTAATTACGATATGTAAAAAGTTCAAATCCATATGGATTTTTTCTTTGATAAGTATATCTATAGAGATACTCCATAATAAGTAAATAAATAAAGCAGAGAACAGAAGATTACCTTCGACAATATATATCCAGCAATGAGTCATTATCATCCACTATAGGTATTGAACTAACTTCAGCTGCAATAGAAGGTGCAATTGCATAAGAGGAGATGAAAATGGTAGAGAATTTTTGCCAGATGATATTTTGAAATATTTCGTAAACATGAGAATGAAGCATGTAACTGAAAGTCATATAGAACAAAACCACTAACAATGCAAAGACCATTACATGAGCTAATGGACAAGAGATTCTATTCATGAATTCTTCATTCATCTAAAGAACGCCAATCCACAAGCTCATTCACAAAAAAGCAACGATATGATGCTTTCTCATAAATTCTATTCTAAGATGCAATAAAAAAATTTAGGTAAAGAATTTATAAAGGGACTAAAACATCATCAAATAATATACATCCTGTTGGAACAAAGTTATCATGGAAGAGAGAGTAGATTGCTTTGAGTAAAAAATAAGCAGATTTTCTTAAGATGATATTCACCCTGACCAATTATTCATGGTATGCATTGGGTTATGGAAAATTTTCCATTCATATACACTAAAGCCCAATCCAGACTGCATACCACATTGAGGAGAGCTGGCAAAAAAATCAGTGAGAAGAATACTAGTCTACCAAGAAGAAGAAGAAGACAGACACATGAAACAAGACATAAAAGCTTCGGTAGTAATAAAAAAGTGAGTGCTCTATTTATAAACTTGAAGGTGTCTCATCATACATGTCTTAAAAAACAAAGACACTACAAAATATGCGTCTTTTGGAATAGATACTTCTACAAGAAGGTGCAAATTATGAATTTAAATATCATTTAGTTGGATGGGTTGTAAGAACTCTGAATGTTTTCTGTATATTGCATTCTCTAATACAAAGATTACAACCGATATATATAGCAAACCTAAACCTAATCTGAAATAGGAAATAATAACCCTATACAATCAATCTGATATTTACACAATCAATCTAAAACATACAATAAACCTAATTGATATATTTCCATAATTAACATATATTCTCACACCCCCGCTCAAGCTCAAGCTGGTATAGCAGAAAACACTGAGAGTTTGCTAAGAAAAAATTGAAAACGAATAGTGGTGCGAGTCTTTGTAAAGAAATTAGCAAGTTGCAATGCCGAAGAGACCAAAGGAAGCGAGATGGAGCCGATTGCAGATGCTTACGTATAAAATGACAATCAATCTCAATGTGCTTCGGCTGCTCATGAAAGACAGTGTTATGTGCAATCTGAATAGCACTGCGATTGTCACAGTAAAAAGAGGTCAGAGAAGACTGAGGGACACCCAAATCAGTCGAAAGACAACGAAGCCAAACAATCTCAGCAATAGCACGAGCCATAGCACGATACTCAGCCTCGGCAGTGGAACGTGCAACAACAGTCTGTTTCTTGCTCTTCCAAAAATTAAGGAATCACCAAAAAACATGCAGAAGTCAAAAGTGAACTTGCGATTAGTGACATCATCAGCCTAATCAAAATCAGCATAAGCTATCAAGTCCAAAGAGGAAGTAGAAGACAACAGTAAACCTTGAAATATAGTACCCCGGAGATAGAAAGAATCCGAACCAAAGCAGTTCAATGTGTAGAACGAGGAGCAGAAACGAATTGACTAACCATGTGAACAGCATAGACAAGATCAGGGCGAGTAACCGTCTGATAGACTAAGCAACCCACAAGCTCTCGATATAAAGTAGGATCATCTAGAAGAACACCATCAGTAGTGATGAGTTTCACATTAAACTTAATGGGGGTATCAAAAAACTTGGTGTTAGTAAGACCGGCATGATGAATACTTGGCCTGAGATAGAAAGTAGCCCTTGGGAGAAGAAACTACCTCAATACCAAGAAAATACCGCAAGGGGCCCAAATCCTTCATTTCAAAGGTGCGGAAAAGATGCTACTTGACCTTAGAGATAGCAGAAAGTTAGTGCCAGTGATGATCATATCATCCACATATAGTAATAAGGCAACAAATCCAACAGAGGTGTGGAGAAGAAATAAAGCAGAGTCTTGAACACAAGGATGCAACCCAAGCACAGTAATAGCAGTTTGAAAGCGATCATACTAAGCACGAGGAGACTACTTCAGACCATACAAAGTATGCCGAAGGCAACAAACCTATCCAGAGGAATGGTGAAGGTCAGGGGGAGGACGCATGTAAACCTACTCTGTGAGATGGCTATTAAGAAAAGTATTCTTAACATCCATCTGATAAAGAAGCCAAGAATGAACAGTAACAACAGAGATCAAAGTACAGACATTAGTTATCTTGGCAACAGGAGCAAAGGTCTCCTCATAATCAATACCATACTTCTGTGAGAAACCTTTGGCAACCAGACGAGCTTTGTAGTATTCAAGAGAACCATCAAAATGAGTCTTGACTTTGTAGACTCATTTGCAACCAACCAGATTCTTACCAACAAGCAAAGGAACCAACTCCCAAGTACTAGTTTTCTGTAAAGCAGACAACTCATCCTCCATAGCTTGAATCCAATGGGGATCCTGATAGGCCTCCTTGTAAGACTGAGGTTCTAAAAAAGAATGAATAGCAGACAAAAACGCACAATAGGAAGCAGAAAAACATGTATTAGACCAACCCAACCTTTTTGGAGGATGACACGCTTGGGTAGGATATTGGTATGCAGTAGGATCAGAGTCGTCAGAAGCAGGAGAATGAACAGTAGGAGCAGAGACAACTGGTGGAGGGAGAGCCTGACGACGAGAATAAACTAACGACGGAGGAGGGGTGGTAGGAGGAGAAGAGGGAACAAGGTCATGGGGAACAGTAAAGATGTACTCATCAGAAGGGACCTCAAAAGGAAATGGATTAATGTGAACCAAATCCTCTTTGAAAATTGAACCAGTGATAGGAGGAAGCTGAAAGTAAGGCAGACGTTTGAGAAAAGAAATATGATGGGAGACATAAAGACGACGGGAAATAAGGTCGTAACACTGATAGCCTTTCTGAGTAAGACTATAACCCAAAAAGACACATAGGATAGACCAGGCACTAAGTTTGGTCCGATCTTTACGGGAAAGAAGGACAAAACAAGCAGACCCAAACACACGAAGGATAGAGTAATTGGGAAGTTGAGAGAACAGAGCCTCATAAGGAGACCGACCAGAAAGAAGAGGAGTAGGCATGCAGTTAAGAAGAAAAGCAGCAGTAAGAATTGCCTCTCCCAAAAACGAAGCTAGAACTGAGGCAGAGAGAAAAAGAGACCTAACTGTCTCAAGGAGATGACGGTGTTTGCGCTCAGCTCGACCATTTTGAGCAAGTGTATCAGCACAAGAAGTTTGGTGAATGGTACCCAAATTGGCCAAACTAATCACAAAACTCAGTTTTAAAATATTCCCTACCCAAGTCAGATCGTAATAATTTAATGATAGCCCCAAACTGTGTAGTGATCATAGACTGAAATGTACGATATATTTGGTAGAAGTCAGATTTATGAGTCATAAGATAAACCCAAGTATAACGGGTGCAATTATCAACAAAAGACACATAGCATGCAGAACCCCCTTTAGTGAGAACAGGAGAAGGTCCTCACATATCAATATGCACAAGAAAAATGGAGAAACAGAAACTGAAGTACTTTTATTAAAAGGTAAAGTTGACATTTTGGCAAATTTACACCCCCGACATTCATTAATTTGACTAGGAGAAACTTTACCCAATAAGCCTGACTGAGCTAAAGACCGTAAGCGGTCAACAGACAAATGACCTAGGCGAAAATGCCATAAGTAAAACTGACTCGATTGAGAATCTAACTGAAATGAGAAAAAAACAACTAGAGGTGTGGATAGAGGGAGATGCAATAGAGATCTCCAAACTCTACGGCCAGTCCCAATCTGCTTCTTGGACACTCGATCCTGCACAAAATAGATAGAAGAGAAAAAGATGACATCAAAACCAAAAGCATCAAGTTGACTGATAGATAATAAACTAATAGATAGTTGAGGAACATAAAGAATAGAGGGAATAGTAACAACAGACATTGCAGAGGATAAGACAGACCCAACAGATAGAACAGGCATACCAAACCCATTAGCAGTATAAACAGTAATAGGAGTTGGAGATGGGATTCAGTTTTGAAGTAAAGAAAGGTGAGGAGTCATATGATGAGAGGCACCAAAGTCAAAAAGCCAGACAGAAGAGGAGATACCTAAAGAGGACCCACACAAACCTGAATGAAGAGATGTGAGAGCAGAGGCAAATGAGGATGGCTGGGAGGTAGACAGGAGATGCAAAAGTTGAGCCATCTGGGCACGCAAGGAAGCCAAGTCAGGATCAGAAGCCGGAGCAGATGTAGTATAAGTAGCAGGAGGTCAAAACTGTGTCTGAGGCAGTTGAGAAGACTGAGCAGACTGACGTCCCTTTTTGGGACAGTTGTACTTCCAATGGCCTTCTGCTAGCAAAAAGCACACTTATCAGAGGCTAGTGGCCATTCTTGGGCTTCACATTGCCCTTAAGCTAATGAGGTGGTGGTGTCGACAATAGAGGAACAAGACAGATGGAGACAGAGTCTGATTGGCCGTTTTAAGACAGGTTTCCTTGGAGAGGAGCTCACGAACAATACCATCCACAGAGGGGAGAGAAGACTGATGAAGGATGCCACCACAGATAGTCTCATACTAAGGGGAGAGAGTCGTTAAGAACTACACTAAACGACCTTGCTCCCGAAATTTAACATAAGCGTCTAGTGCCTTGAGGCTAGATGGTTCCATGAGAGCCAACTGATCGCAGAGACCTGTCATCTCAATGTAGAAGTACTGAATAGATTGATCCCGCTGACGAGCACTTTGAATAGCTGTTTCCAACTCATACCGTTTGGCCAAGTTGGACTGCTAATACACTCCTAATAAATAATCCCACACCTCCTTAGCAGTACTGTATTTAGAAAATATCATTCCAATATGGTCCTCCACAGAATTATGAAACCAGGTCAGAACTTAGACATTATCATAATCCCAAGTGTTACAGGAAGTCAGATATCCTTCTTGTTTCGGGTCCAATAGACGAGGAACAGAACAAGAAATATAGCCCCATTTTTTCTGACCAAGAAGAAAATTCTTCATAATACCAGCCCAATAAGCATAATTGGCACCAATGAGTTCACATCTGATGGCTTGAATTTTAATATCCATCATTGTAAAAAACCAAAAAGGTGTAATAAACAGACAAGTATAGGGCTTTAGTGCAATAATCCTGAAATAGGGTTTAAATAAAAATACCCAAGTTGAATGAGAGAGAGAGAGAGAGAGAGAGACTGAAGCTAAGAATTTGAAGTCGAAGTCCAAGAAGAGAGGCCTCTGGAGAGATAGACCTTCACGAGATAGCTGCGAATCAGACAGAGATCGCGAGAAAGAGAGAGACCTTCGCGAGATAGATGCGACCACGAAAGCGAGTCTAGAGAGAGAAAAGTTGCGACTCCGATGGTGACAAACCAGATGAACTAGAGACGGCCGATGGTGATGACCCAGACAAACCAGAAAAGTCAACACTTAAGGCTGATCACGAATCAGAAAAACCAAAGAGGGGTAAAGATCGATGACCCCTCGACGAGCGAACCACGATGGCGACAAACGAAGCAGCTAGGGCTGAGGTAGAGTGGCCCTAGGGTTTCGAACCTTGCTCTGATACCATGTAAGAACTCTGAATGTTTTCTGTATATTGCATTGTATCTAATACAAAGATTACAACCAATATATATAGCAAACCTAAACCTAATCTGAAATAGGAAATAATAACCCTATACAATCAATCTAATATTCACATAATCAATCTAAAATATACAATCAACCTAATTGATATATTTCCATAATTAACATATATTCCCACATTAAGGTGTTCCAACCAAATGTTCAAAAAGGTTTGGATGTTTGTCACTTGCAAGTCAGTCTTTGATAAAAAATTTCATAACCAAATGTCTCTCCCTTTCATTGTCATTTAAGGCTGATGTTTGTCACTTGCAAGTCAGTCTTTGATAAAAAATTTCATAACCAAATGTCTCTCCCTTTCATTGTCATTTAAGGCTGTGGAAAGCGGTCGTGCCTCTCAAAGTTAAAGTCTTTATGTGCCTTCTTATGGGACTACTGTTGGTGTCATGTTTTAAAGCCACATCAGTTTCCGAGATAGCATCTTGACCATAAAGATTGGCAATGGAAAAGGAAAAACCTTTTAGATGGGAGCAATCTTACACTTCTTAAGAGTACTCTAGTGAGCTTACCCACTTGTTTTATGTCTAGTTTACCATCCCAATGTCAGTGGCAAATAGAATCGAAGAACTTCCAAGGAATTCCTATAAGAAGCCGCAAATTATGAATTTAAATATTATTTATTTGGATAGGTTAAGGTGTGCCGTCCAATTGTTGGAAAAGGTTTGGGATTCATCACATAGGAACTTTTAATCAGTCTTTGTTGGGTAAATGGCTTTGGAGATATGCTTTTAGAAAGGTGGCTTGCAAGTTTTTCTTGATAAGATAATTGATAATCCAAATGTCTCCCCTTTTCATTGTCATTTAAGGATTTGGAAAGTGATCATGCTCTCAAAGTTACGGTATTTATGTGGACATTGGCCCATAATAGTCTCATAAGTAATGACATTTTTCATAAGAGGAGACCCAATTGCAATCTTTGTCGCCAATTAGGCATAAAGCAGATGATGAATTTTTGGATAATTTATTTTTGCATTGCCTATTGGCTTCATCTTTAGGGCATTGGCCTTTTCAAATGGTGGAGATTTGTTGGGCAGCTGCAGTATTGTGTTCCCAAATGCTTTTGATCAATTTCTGGGATTATGGGAGCAACGATAAAGCATTATTTTTGTGGGATTGTGTTTTTATGCAATTTTTTTTGGGTTATTTGGTTGGGAGCCTTATGCTAGGATCTTTCAGGATTCGTTTGCAGAGGTGGATTCTTTATGGGTAAAGTCTGTTACCTGACATCTTTTTAAGTTTCAGTGTCCAACCCTCTAGAGGAATTCCACCTTCATCTTTAGAGATATGAGGGCAGTGTGTGATCTGTAGTGTGGATTTTGGTTGTTCTTTGTTTTTGCTTTTCCTTTCTTGGAGGACTCCTTGTTCTCTTGTACCCTTTTTTTTTTTTAATTTATAAATTCTCTTTTGTTGCAAATCAAAAAAAGGGAAGTGGCCTGTGGAGAAGACTAATGACATGCAAATGTGGGTCATGGGCGAGGGGAGGGGGATTGGACAACCAAGGAGGTAAGAAATCCACACATCACAGATTTGTGGAAAGAGATCAAGAATGGTTGGGATGACTTCATTCCCCACGTGAAGTTCATCATTGACAATGGTAAAAAGGCAAGGGTTTGGAAGGATATGTGGTGCAAAGACATCCCTTTTTAGTCACTTTTCCGTACTTGCATAATATAGCAGGGAACAGGAAGGTCTGGGTCTTGGACTATTTGAGAATCTTGGATGATGGCATGGTGTGGGAACTTCGCTTTAACACAGTAGTACAAGATTGGGAGCTGGAGATGGTGGAAGAATTTTTTAGGCTCTACAAGGTACCTAGCCGTAGACCAAGGGAAGATAGAATGATGTGGAAATCCTATGGTAGAAGTTTTTTGTGAAATCTTTCCATCACCTTCCTCTTGGTGACATTGGAGCTTGCTTTCCATAGAAGAACATTTGGATACCAGGGGTCCAAATGCAAGAGTCCTTTGTGCAGTCTGAAGCTTTGGAGGCTATTCTAACCATTGATAATTTGGAAAGAAGGGGAAAGATACTTCCCAACGAGTGTTGTATGTGTAATAAGGCAGAAGAACTGGTGAACCACCTCCTTTTACACTGCGAGGTGGTTTATGAGTTTTGGAGCATAAGTTAAATGGTTTATCTTTTTATGAGAGTTGGTATGGGAGTTGTCATTCTAAAGGGTCCAAAAGGCCTAGAAGGTTGCTCTACTTCCTTGAAGTGGTGCTTGTGGAGGGAGCAAAATAAAACTTCTGAGAAAGCAGAATTGGGAATTCCAGAATCAAGGAGACTTCTACATTACTTCCATTTTTGGATGGAAGGAAAATCTTGGATTCTTCTTTTGCCTTTATTATGTTATTTTTGTTCTCTCTTTTATATTCTCTAGGAGCCTGTTTGATTAGCAGGATTAATAGTGAGGGGATTAACAATCCATGATATTAGTGTAGGATTGATTATCTAGTTGGATTAGTGAGATATATAATTCCCCCTTGTTTATGTTTGTTTTGCAATAGATATGAAATTATATGTATCTTGCGTTATTAGTTGTAGGATTAAAATGGGTCAATTTTGTTGAATAAAATGGCCATTGGAATCTAGTCCGAATAATAAAATTTGCAACCAAACAATAGAATGTGAGTCCCGTGGATTAATAATCTCAATCCTATGCTATCGTCCGCTCAGTCAAACAAGCACTAGAGGTATAAAGGTTTCACTCCTTTTGGTATTTTTAATACAATCATTATTCAAAAAAAAATCTAACAACATTACACTAAAACAACAAATTAAAGACATTTGAACATAAATAAATTTTTAATTCAATTATCATTGATGTAGCTAACAGCAAAAGTTGAAATGATTCTTAAAATTTATCCTCTTAATTTTATTTTTTATTTTTATTTTTTTCTGGGGTCTTGTAAAGTTGGCATCACTTTCCCTCAGTTGGGGAAAACTTGTTTTTAAGTGCCAAAATAGTAAAGCACTAATATTTTGCAAGTGCACCATATAGTGATAATTTAACTGCCTCATCATCCTTGCTGGAGGCAAGAAAATTTAATGTTTGAGCATCTTTTCTGTAACACAACACACCATCGAACTTGTATACAATGATTTTCTTTTTCTTTTTATTTTTTTGTCAAAGTAATATTCTTTTAGGAAAGACATCCTTAGATTCATCAAGAATTTGAACAATAGTAGTTTGCTTGGGTCTCTTTTGGCTCTTGTTTCATGCAGTGTCTTCTTTTGGGGTTATTCTATTTGCACACCACACTTTGTCTTAGTACACACCATTTGTACCGTTCGGATATCAACTTCCGAACAAAATACAAATGTTTGGATATCTACTTCCAAACAAAATACAAATGTTCGCATATCTACTATTGAACGAGATTTTGGTTCAAACCATTGGTTTTTGTTCAAAACTTGATATTCGAATATTTTGTTTTTGTTCAAAAGTTGATATCCAAACGACACAAAAGGTGTGTACCGAGATAAATAAGGTGTGCGAATAGAATTACCCCTTCTTTTGTCATGTTGTTGACCTACTCAAAAGATGTTTATACTTTCATAGTGGGTTCTCCTTTAATATCCTTATTGTTCATTAGATTGACTTGATCTATATTTTATTTGTTCTTTAATTTTTTCTAAGCATGAGCTCAAAGAATCCTGATTCTTAGCTTGAGGCAATTTTCATGATTGAGCTTTTGTTAGAGAATTAGAACTAGAAGTTGCGGCAAAAATGGCTATAAAGATGCAATTTTTTCCCTTTCATTCTTTAAAAAAGTCAATCAATCATAGTCATTTATGCATAGGACAAGCTGAGTTATCTCTATGCCACTTTCATTCTATACATGTAAAATCTTCCATGATGTGAAAACATTGTGGTGAAACCTAAAGCTCTGATACCCAGCTGATGTTGTGGAAAGATCTAATATATCCAAATGACAAACAATCAAATGAAAGAGAAGAGAGTAGAAGAAAGGTAGAGATTGAAGCTCTCATCTCACTAGAGCAAGAAGAAAGACTGTTCTTGGTTTAGATTCTAGTGGATTTACGCCAGAGCGTATGTGGCATCTCACCCAACAAAAACACTAAAGGCTACAATAAGGCTTTTACCAAATCATCCATTTATTTCCCCAAATAAGAAGTTATAGCTCTAATATATAGAAAGACCAAAAGAATTACTTCACTACCAAGTATTTCAGAGCTAAAGAACTTGAGGAGATTACTAGTAGGTTCAGGTTGGTTGCTGACAAGTAGCATTCCAGTAGGTAGCTCACATGTACAGACAACTTGTAAACAACCAATTGATAACTATTAAAGCATGTGACAAGAAGTCAACAATTATCCCAGTCACAGAGGTTCTTCAAGCCTAATTAAACTTTGTTTATCAAAATATTCTAGACTAAAATAATAATAAATAAATAAATAAAATGCTGTTTTTGCCTAAATATAGCAACTTCACTTTAAAACAACAAATTAAAGACTCCTAAAACATCATAATTTTTAATTCAATGGAGTTTTCAAGCTGCTGCTGTACAAAAGTTAATTGGATTCTCCAAATCTCTCTGTCCTTTTGTTAAAAAAAAAATTATTTTCTTCATTGTTAGGTCTTCAATGCTGAGCATTAGGGATGCACTAAGTAGGCAATAATGAAATGCATCGTATGAATAAACATTGGCTTAAAAAAAATAATGTTTCATTAAAAGAATTGAGTCTCTTTCCTTGCTTTTTTAATAAAATTCTTTGTTGATGCTCAAAAAAAAGATTAAAAGAACTGAGTGATTTGATTCCAGAAACATTACCACCGAACCCCAGAAAATGTATTTAGGAAAGAGAGGAAAGTCACCTTGAACTAACAAAGATAGGGCAGAACTAAGAGGGGCATTCGGTCTCAGCATTGCAAATGACTGTCCATTAGATTCCCCAATTTTCGGAACCCATGTACCCAGAGGAAGCGAACAAATTGGTTGTTGAAGGATAGGCAAAGAGCTAGAAGAATGTCTAAAATGCCTGCAAATACCTGAAAAGCAGGTCCACATGTTAGTAACAAATCACATGCCTGCAACCAGCACACCATGATAAAAAAGAAAAGAAAAAAAAAAGCTTACATTTCAGAATCTCAGAGAGGGAAGCCAGATGTAGTAGCTGTGGAAATGAACCATCCTGTGAAGAAGAATGGATAATGGGAACTGTAGCCACCTTCTTTTGCAAAATTTTTAAAGCAACATCTTTTAGAGAATCATAAGGTCCAGCCTGTATTACAGTAGTAATAAATATTAGAACAGAAATAGATCCAAAACATTTTAGACAAGGGTACTTGTATTCATAGGAAACCCAAGGTTCTTCACTATAAACGACAAATAAAATTCAAATAAACATCTTTACACTATCTTTAAACATCTTTTAAAGAATATTATGCTCCAATGTAAAAAATGAACCAAACCCTAGCAATATACCCCATGTTGTCATTACCCGCATCACATGTACTACCCTTCCCTCGTTACGCAGAAAATGGTAGAGAAATCAACCATTTCCATGCTGCAGAAGGATGGCACATCAATACAAGAATCACTTACATGTATAAGACATCTTGGATATGATCTGCCACTGCTATCGATTTGTCTGTTAAGATGTGATTTTCCCTCTTTCCAAGCTGATATGGAATGAGTCTCAAGCTCTTCCTCCGTCAGATTTGATCCATGATTGCCAAGCTGGAATTTAAAAACTAAGACAGCATTAGCTATGAGATGTGCAAACGGACTCCAGGAAAAACATAGATGTAACAGCTCATGTAAGCAAACATTAAATAGCAGAAAACAGAAATAGCATGAAGTTTGCAACAAAAAATTTCCTTCTTTCCAAAAGAAATATATTGATGGCTGCAACTCTGAAGCTTATATAATTGAGATTTTCCACAAAAATGTTGGGGAAAATTACTCTTCAAAAAGAGAAGATAAACTTTAGGAATCATATCCACACAAAAAATGCACAATGATATCCTACAAATGAAAGGAACAAGTCCTACACAACTAAATCTTGTCATCATATAAGATTTTGTTTAGGGTTGCAACTAACATGGTTTGCCAAATGTTTGAATCAAGGGTCAACAACTGTGAAGCACGGATATGAGTATGGATGTGCTATGGGTAAGCCAATAAGATAGAATCCAAAAAAAAAAAAAAGAGAGAGGCTAAACTACACTCACCTCTCGTGAGTTTTGAGAAAAATACAGTTAGACTCACACTTTTGACACAATTACATTGACCTCCATTTTAGTAAGGCTAAAGTGACCGAAACCAATGCACATGGTTGGTAGGCATTGAAATAAACAAAGATAAATGTACATTTTAGTAGAAAAGAGATTGACAACATCATTTTTACATTCACACAACTAACGAAATATTGATGAAAAAGGGCCTAATTGTTATGTGAATTAAAACTTCAAAGGAGACTTGTGTAATTATATCAAAAGTGTGGGGCTAACTGCATTTGTCCCAAACCTCATGGGAGGTGAGTGTATTTTACAAAACAAGAAAAAAGAAAAAGAATACACGTATGGGTGTAGTATGTCCATAAAAAAAATATATACTATAGTAATTTGAGTATTGCATGATATATAACAATTAAAAAACCAAATGCAAAAGTAGTTAAAGCAAGATAAAAATTAAAGTTTAACACCAAAATTAGTTTAAGGATCCAACACACAATCCAGAGTTTGATGCCAAAATAAAGGTACATTGAACCAGTTTAATGCCATCAACACAAATTTAACTCTTTACACCCACTTTCTCATTGCACCCATTGAAAAATTTTAAAATTTTTATTTTATCTCTTTACACCCTACATAATTCTTAACACATCTCCATCCCTAGCCTCACACCTTTTCTTTACACCCACCTACTTCCTCTCTCCTTTCCCCTCTCTCTTTTCCATCTTTTCCACCACCACAGATGAGGATGAAAGTGGGTGGAGGAACGAGTTGAGAGGTGGTTGGCATGGTGGTGGTGTGGAAAACAACATTTTCTGAGATTTCATTTTTTTTTTTGTTTTTGTTTTTGCATTCGAGCTTTTGTTCGACTCTATCAGACAAACGGGCCAAAATTGATGAAATTAGTCACATTCAACCTTAGTTGTCCAAACAACAATATGATGTTTGGCTATTCAACAAATCAGAGCCCAACGGAGTTTCAACTTCATTTTTTCCAAACAATACTAAACTACATCAAAATAACAGAAAAGCACCCAAACATCTCTTAAACAACAAAATCTTGTATAAAATCTATTTACAATTATTATATATTTTTAATTATGATTTTTTATATTCTTTTTTTCTTGTTGTTTGTTGCTATTTTTCTTCTTTATGTCTTGTGGTGGAGGTGTTGCAAGTTGCAGAGAGGTGGAGGGAATGACAGAAGGGGTAGAGGGTGTAATGAGTTAAATTTGTAGTATAAACGCACCCCAAAATAATGGAGATTCAATCTACCCCTCCCACAACCCTAAACCGGGTGTACTTCTTTTTAATCTAGTCGTGATAAGAGCATCCCAAGTTCTCTACGATTCATATATTGGAATCCATTTATTTGTTTTTTTAAAAAATAGATGCAATATATATTTATTATGGTACCTTAATAGTTTTTTAAGAAAATGCATTTAAGCATACCCACATAAGTAGCCGGTGCATACCCAAGACATACTTGAGCCATATCCAATAATCAATTTTTATTTTTTCAAAAAATTTGGTTAGATATTTTGTGTATCCAAAACACACGCAACCATACCCCCACCAAATGCATACTCAGTACATGTACGACATCATTTTTGGAGTACCCATAATTCATAGGTCAACAAATGAAACTAGAGCTATAGATGCAAATCTAGAAAGAAAAAAATGAAACCACTGAAGACCAAAGAAATTAAAATTTGTCTTGTAAAAGTTTTTCATACTTTCTTGTTTCTTTATTTTATTTTATTGATGTATGTTGTTGATCCTAGTGGGGGGTGGTAAAAGAAATAGAGGAATGCCAAGGAGAACTTGAAATGGCATTATGATCTTTAACTTGATAAACAATAAAACAACAAATAGAATCAATTGGAAGAAATGAATCCATGCAGCCAAGTTTAGTAATGATGTGTTCCATTCTGTGTCATTTGGAGAGAGGGTCCTCTTGAAACCAGTGTTTCTTACCATTTTTACCTATCAAACAGAGCTTGTGGTCTGTACAATCTAAGGAAATATAGAAACAACTAGTAGAATGTACAAAACATGGAAGTGCTAATGTAAATGCAAAACTAAATCAATTCAGGCAAGCTCCAAATTTTATTCAGCTATTAATCCTGGTGAACTGTTAAGAATCTCCTCTTATATGTATGTTATTCATGTCATTTTCATATCTTAGAACACCAGGACCAGGTCATACAGCCTCTCTGTGGACATATACTGAACTCAAAATTTGTAGAATTTATAAAATTTCAATAACAAAAATATCATGGAAGTACAGATAGGACAAATATTCAAGTTCCCAGAATTAACTGCCTTTATTTAATCATAACTGTCACGTAGAGATGTCATTCCAACTTGCTTTCATAATTATCATAGATCATGTAGGAAGTCAGACAAGAATAAGCAAACAGCCACACATCAAGTTGAACACATTCTAATTCACCTCAACCCCAATTTCCTTCATTTCTTGAATGCTCTCGATTCCCTAAGGGGCGACCTTGGACAATTGTGACGGGTTCTTCAATATTATACAGATTTTATATAGTCAAGCGCATAGAGAGGTCTATGATCATGTGAATCGGAGCTTAGCTAGACATGACAAACGTAGATGAGTTTCATTGGAGGAAACTGATTTAATTTTGTGCATCTATGTCTAGTTATCTATTCTTATCATGGGTAGAGTTTTCATAGCTCTAAACACTTGAGGCAACAATGTGCCCTCTGACTTCTTTTCATCATGGTGATGTAGGTGTGTAGCACTGTATTTGATTGCTGGATAATGCAGTAGATTCATGGAGCGGTTCTTTCAGCACTAAAAGATGTTCAATTGTCAGTCCACCGTCTTCCCAGTGCAGATCAGACCAGCATCTTTTGTTGGGCTGAGAAAAAGAAATTATGGCATCTTTAATGCCACTCTAATTCTTCAGGGCAATGCCAGGTTTACCAATGGAAATGGAAAGAGTGCTCTGATTTTGTACGGTTGGTTAGGGGGAATCCCAATCCAGCTTTACACCTGGCTTGCAAGGTTGAGACTCTTCCTACCACTTGGATAAGTCTTTCTATGGTGGATCCTTTACTAGGCCAAGTCGATATGGGACTCAGTTGTAAAGAGGTTTAAGAATAAATTGGCAGGTTGGAAGTGGTGGTCTAGTTATCTATTCTTATCATGGGTAGTGTTTCATAGCTCTAAACACTTGAGGCAACAATATGCCCTCTGACTTCTTTTCATCATGGTGATGTAGGTGTGTAGCACTGTAGTTGATTGCTGGATAATGCAGTAGATTCATGGAGCGGTTCTTTCAGCACTAAAAGATGTTCAATTGTCAGTCCACCGTCTTCCCAGTGCAGATCAGACCAGCATCTTTTGTTGGGCTGAGAAAAAGAAATTATGGCATCTTTAATGCCACTCTAATTCTTCAGGGCAATGCCAGGTTTACCAATGGAAATGGAAAGAGTGCTCTGATTTTGTACGGTTGGTTAGGGGGAATCCCAATCCAGCTTTACACCTGGCTTGCAAGGTTGAGACTCTTCCTACCACTTGGATGAGTCTTCCTATGGTGGATCCTTTACTAGGCCAAGTCGATGTGGGACTCAGTTGTAAAGAGGTTTAAGAATAAATTGGCAGGTTGGAAGTGGTGGTATTATATATAACTTCAATAAGTATTTATCTATACTGATTGACCTACCTATTCATGTCTATTTTACCCATTCCAACCCCTCACCAAGTGAATAGGGCTGCAACTCAGGCAGGTCAGGGGTCAACCTAGGCTCAACCCGAGCTATAGAACCCTCTGCCCAAGCATAACCCAACTGTTTGAGCTTGAGGTTTTCTTGCCCAAGTTCAACCTTCAAAGCTCGGATTACCCAAGTTCTATAAACTCAGCCAGGTTTTGGACTGTGCACCGCTTGGTTTAATCCCAACTGAGAAAATCAGCTAAGTTTTTCTTTTAGGGTTTTAAAAGGAGGACAATTCAGATCTAGTTATGACTTCCAACAACTCTGAAGGGTGCAGGAAATTAGAGAGAATAAGAAAAAGACTCTAGGAATTACTTCTAGAGCTAGGCATCAAATAGGATTTAGGAATGCATCACACAATCCAAAAAAACTCCAAAATTCTCTAAAACGTGTATTCCATTCAATTATAAGCATTACATGGCTTTATCAAGAATTGGAAGAACTCCCAACTCCAAAATGACTATGACTTGAAAATTCAAAAACAAATTTTTTTTACTTCTAAAAACTTTCTGAAAAATATTTTTTAAATCACCACTAGTCCCAAAAGCTTAAACTGTTAGAAATGAGCCCAATAATGTATATCAAGCTATCCAACCAACAAACACACCTATACAAAAGCTTTAGGAAGGCATCCAACTCCTCAACCTTCCAATCCTATAAACCTTGCCTAAAAGACACATTCCACGACAACAAACTTCTCACAGAATGAAGGTAACATGGCATCCCTATCCACAATAATCCCACAAAGAGACAGGAAAAACCTAGCAAAACTTACATCAATCAGGTATATGAGCTAGACTCCTCAGAAATAGGAGCTAACCAACTAATTGAAGAAGAACCAAAAAAACCTTATTCATGTCACAACCTGCACTTGAAAAGAACAACAGACAATGATGGTTTTTTTCTTCTACTTCTCTTTTGGCATAGAATTTTTCTATTCCTAAAACCCTACACATAGAAAGCTCAAATCATTGGCCTTTCCATACACATGTGATAAGTGCAAAACCACTGAAAATAAGAATTTCTCAGAGCTTGTCGATAACGAAGGAAAAAGTAGTTTTTAGGCATAGTGATCATTTAAGAGCAATAAATCAAATCTCAACCAAGAAAAGAAGATTGAAACAACAGAGTTCTACTGATGACACTACCAGAGTTGCCATAAAAAGGAAAGCCAATGAGACAAGAAATTTATCACAAAAATACCTCTCTTAAAATTAAGATGAAATCCAATGCACTAAGAACTCCAACAAACTGACCCTTGCAAAAATCCCAGAGAGGAGCCACAGGAATTCCCTGAAAATAATTTAATCAGATAAGCCGAAATCCAGGCTATTAATCATAAACACCAGCAATTTGCAATTAAGAAAACGAGATAAAGTGCACATGAACAAATTAAATCCCACAAACTGTTAACGAAGGGTGTTGAAACTGCTATATTGCTGGCATGGCATCTGAAGGGAAGACACGAGTTCAAGGTTTTGGTGCTTATCATCTCTCTGAAGATGAATGGACTGTATGTTAAGCCAAGTAAACATGTCATGAAATAATGAAACTAGAAGTGATCCAGTCATCAACATATGAAAATTCTACACAAATATATTTGTTTTCTATCAACAATTGTTCTACTTTCACAGAACCAGACACAACCCTCTCACATGAGTGTAGGACCCCACAAAAAGGTGAGACCCACCTCATATGCCATATAAGAGGGTTGTTTCCAATTTTATGATTGGTTTCTGTGTTCCTAGACTTTCTTAAACAGTCACACATAGGACTTACATTTCTCTTGGAATACTTCTGAGAAATCTTAGCTGACAAAAGCGAAGTCATTACACAAAGAAGGATGAGATTCTACTGGAACCTGAAACTGTGAGCAAGTGCATAAAATTACCTGCTCATACAGAATATGGAATGCTTGCTTCACTGGTAAATTCACATCCAAGGCAATGACCTACAATGTTCAATACAATTCAGCCAAAAAGCTATAAATCCAATCTAACCATGGTGATAAAAACACTTAAAAGATGGAATTATAAGCAACCAAGCACGTATCCTAACCTTGCCAGATTCAGGAAGCAACTCGTATGCAGTATGTGTCGACAAGAACACAGATATACGTTGGCGAGAAATATCTATATCAGCCTCTGATATCCTTGGAACTGCTTCCTGCAAGTTACCATTTGACTATATTACCTACAATTTTATGGCATAGAACAACAATGTGTTTAAATGCCCTGCCAGTGCACTGTTATTGCTCTTGGAGAAACCACTAGTGATTAATGCGCACATATTGATATTACATGTTTCCAAACTAAAGCATTACGGGAAAGAAAAAAATAAAATAAAAAATTTCCATGAAGATTGGAAGACTACCAAGTTCCACAAAACTTAAGCAGCTATATAAAAATAGAAAATGTTTCATCATTTCAGCTATGTTACATGGACACGGGTGCGAGTATGTGTCTAAATGTCTATTTTATCTAATCCCATGTTCAAGGAGGAGGAGAGACAGCAAAATATTCATTTTTTAATATACTTCTTTTATTTTCTAGGGTAAAATGGGGTTCGTAAGGTGCCATAGAACATTTCATGCATAATATGGGGTTTTTATGTGTAGTGTTAGACACATATCTCGTACCCTTACCCGAGTGCGAGTGTTAGACACAGTTACTTCATAAATTTAGAAGAGTCCATGTAACATAGCATTTCAGCATAACTTGAGATGCAATAAATGAAGTTGCAGAGGCCAGATTGTCTCAGCAAACATGGTCTTGCATGTCTACACAACACATGTAACTGAATGGATGAGAAATAGCAGTACAATACTTCAACATGTTGCTGTTATGTATATAGATAGCTGTAAGTATAAAATTGGATTCTTACCAAATGAAAAAATGGATCATTATCCACATCCATACTAGATCTACCAGGTGTCTCTGGAGTATAAATTGCAGGAATCACATCAGGCTCCCTAGCTAAGAAGACAGTGTTCACCACCCCATAATTTCCACTTACAAATGGTTGGTGCTCATCATGCCGCCATTCTCCATCAACAAAAAACTTGTACTGCACTTAAATGAAAACAACATATCTAAACATCAGATACTAGAGATAGAAGTACACTTTTAGGATTGTTGATGTAATGAACTCATCTCTTTGACTAAACACTGAATTTCTTGATCAATTTGTTAATCTTGCACAATATTTCTGTGAATGTCATGTCCATTATATACAATTTTGAAAGAATTAAAACATATAAAATGCATGCACCATTGTGCAACTATGGGATGCATGTTTACTTTCTTCAACCTGTATAATCTTCATATAACACAACAATATGGTGTCTCATTGAGATTTATATATATAAGAAAACAATAGCAGTTGCTAAGTAAATTTGACATGGAAAATGATCAGAGATTGAAGGTTCTGTATTTGGAGAATAGCTAATAATCTCTATTAATCAATAATTTTTGGAGAAACCAATAACTATGATAATCATAATTCATACTCCCCCATCCCAAAATATTAGTCCCTTATTCAATTTTTCATTGTCCCAAAATATTACTTCCTTTTCAAAAGTCAAGTACAAAAATAATATAAATTTTCTATTTTTCCCTTCTTTTAAATTTATGAACAACATAAAAAGTACAATTATGACATTGATATTCTCCAAAAAAATGTACTATCAAAGGGTAATTTTGGAAAATCAATTTTTTTAAAGTGCAATAATTGTACTACCAAAAAAAGTTGGATTCCCCAAAAGGGACCATTATTTTGGGACGGAGGGAGTAATTTTTTAAGAGGATTTTTACTGGATTTTTAACTCTTTTTTTTCCTTCATATTCTCAAGGATGGAATCTCAATAATTTGGCAGGCTGATTTCAGGAGAATTTTATTGCTTGTATTCTTAACTATTATATTAATTTGCTTAATGTTCCTGATTAATCGATATGGATCCCCTGCTCTATCAATGTTTCACCACTAAATCAGCAAGGAACTCCATGTGTAACAAGCTCCTATGGAACAACTTTGGATAAGATTCACTCTCCTAAAATATCCATCCCCATATAGTAATTTTTAAAGGGTGCATTCCAGTGAACAATTTGTTTGGATAAGTGGTATTTCTTTGGCCTCTCATTGTTGCTTCTACCAGCAGAAAAATATGGAATATATCAACAGATTGGTTGGTCAAGTACCTTCTAGAACAGGACTTCTTTTAGCAACATATTTGGCATTCATTTAAGCCACATGGTAGTAGCACTGACACAATTTATTATTTACAACAGGACTAGCAGTTTTCCCCTATCAATTCAAAACTATGAAAAGAGTTTGCCTTTCCTATCCCTTTTTTCAGTTCAGAAGGATAAATAATGAAACAATGCAAAGTTTACAGATTATCTTATCCTCAGCAGGTTATTGCTTTGGTAATAAAGTCTTATCAAACTTTGCTTTACTGTGCTCTCCATGATGGATAGTTTCAGCCACCATGAGACATTGATGTCTCAAACTCTGGATGCATAGCAATATAGCTCTTCCCTAAAGCAATGTTAGTGTCTTCGCTTCCCTACCAAACTTCATTAGACTGCAAACAAAATGGCAGGAGGTGTTGAAGGCATGGTTATCAAAATCGCAATATGGATTGCAGGATCAATCCTAAATTACTAAAACAATCCAAATCGTTGTAGGATAGGTATTATAGCAGGATCACAAGTATGATCGCGTAGAATTGTATGTGATCAGGTAGGATTGTAAGTAGGATTGCTGGATTTGTGATTTTTCATCTTATTTTTAATATGTATCATCTTGATTTTTATTTGTACCTTATTTTTAATAGAAAATAGAATCTTACGATCCTCGATTCAATCCACAAAACCCTCTCACTGATCCTACATAAATCCCGATTTTAACAACCTTGGTTGGAGGAAGGGTAGAATTCTTCAATTTAGGTGGGCTCACAACATAAATCAGGCTTGATTACTGGATTATTATTGTCAAATCAATTTCTAAGGCTATAATGGATATGCTTACCAAGAAGGTCAAGCCTCTTTGTTGCATTCTACATCTCCTTAGAAAGAATTATATTCCCTTGCTAGTCGCTAATATGATGTAGTGAGACCCTTTATGCTATTATGTGATACACAAGGGTTGACTTGATTTTATTCCCATCATAACGAAATTCACAATGGCATAGGCCCAACAATATTCGATATTTGAGATTTTATAATTGGACAACCTTTCTCGCTCCGCTTAGCCTATTTTAGCGATTGGTTCTATAGGAATTGGATGATCTTTTTTGGTCAAATACTTGGCCTATTTATTCTTTTGATCAATTCAACCTCCAATCAAAAAGATATACCTTGGTTATTTTTGATCTCTTCATCATGCATTGCATTGAACAGAGCCATTGAATACACTAGCTACACCTAAGATATGAATTAGATGCATAAGGATGTTGTGCTCAGCCTGGTGGATCTTTTTTTCTTCTTTTTTTTTTATGAGTAATGTTCATCAGAAGATGCTAGGAGGAGTCGCCCAAGTACACTAGAACTATGTTACATGGAACATAGATCGTTTCGGTGCAAGGAGGAAAGAGAATGAGAATGGGAACATGGTACCCTAGCTCTAAAATGTGGTACAATAGAGGCAGGCTTTGTATATATCACATATATATTGATGTTTTTTATATTTAGTGCCCTAAATTTATATTTATAAATGTAGAAAAAAAAATTTAAAAAAAAAAATTTGTCATATCCTTGCTATGTTTGTATCCTAATTTTTTTAAAAACCATTGTCCCATGTTCATACTCATGTCTGTGCTCATGTTTGTGTCTGTATCCGTGCCCATATCCGTGTCTGTGCTTCTTATCTTATTTATTTTAACAGTTTTCTTCACTTTTAATAGCCATGGGATCAACATATTATGGACCTTCGATTTGGGTTTAAACTTGAGATTTGAGCCAACAACTTGTTTGAACCATGACCATAAACCATATAACAAGTATACTTTAGACTACTCATATCCAAACAAGTCCTAAAGAATGTCTTTGGTTGCAAATTGATAACAAGACGGGCTTTAGCACAAGGCTAGTCGAGGTTGACTGCAAAAAAAAATGATAATAAAAATGAAATGTCATATATATATATATATATATTAATTTAATTTATTTCATTTTCCTTCCTAATTTTACAACAAACCTGATTGATGAACTATCAACCTTATATATAATTATGATCTTATTAGCCCTAACTCTACGCTTATAATAAGATAAATTCAGCCTCCTCTATGCTTACAGGTTCTAGCAGCAGTTAGCACACAAAAAATATAATTATAACTCCGATCATATAGCATATTAACCTCGTGATATCCCGGTGTTAAGCTGCAGATAACTTGAAACACAGTCGGGCAGCCCTCCATTGGAGACAATAGTATATGCTCTGACCACCTGCGCATTTAAGAAATCCAATTAACACACATATCTACACACATATCTAAAAACTAAAAAGATCTTAACATGACAAAAGTAGTAGTATCAACATCAAATCTCAAAAGTCACTCACCTGGTGAAGGAGCCACTAAGAAGTACCCTTCTGCCGCCATAACGCCACACAAATCGTGTGGGTATCAACAGAGGACTGGACACCCCACTATTATCATGCCCAGTATCCACACCAGAACCAAACATCTTCCCCTCCTCCCACCCCAACCCAACCCAACCCAACCCAATCTAACCCACTCAAAAACAAAACAAAAAACAAAAACTGATTTCAAATCCTCAAAACCAATTGGCTAAAAGCAAATTAAGCACACTTGTCTCACTTATCAGCTAAGAAAAAACACTGAAAAACCCAATGAAACATCTCTTCTACTTCACCTACATAAATTAACCAGTAAACAAGGAAGCATTTTGAACACAATTGTAAGACGAGGATTTTGGGATCCTCCACGAAACAGCAGAGGACCCCTTAAGAATTAGACATGCAGAGCCAGCAGATCAAAGCACACACCAAAATCCCAAAATTCAACAATTCAACTTCTTAACCCCCCACAAGCCACAATTTCCAATAAATACACGACTATTAGCCCAAACTTTAGCAAATCGACGAGTACTCAAAATTTAACCAAATAAATATACGACTATTATCAAAAGCTTGAAAACTCGAGCTTTGATCCAAAAACCCTAAATTCCGAGCCTTTATGTAAAAATAAAGATGAAATTGGATCAATTTCAAGGAAATTCAGAAGAAACATATTGCTCAAAGCGTGCCCTAGAGAGATGAGAGAAAACTTGTGGAGGAAACTGAGAAAATGTCGACATTGTTGGATCTTCCAACCCCTGCAATCTCGCCAGTGAAGAGAATCAGATGAAGAGAGAGAAGATGCAGAAGCCAAGGGGAGTGAATAATAATTATTAATAATTGGACTAGAAAAATGAGAAATTCTAGCATACATTCCTCAAATGTGTGTATTATGGGTGTCTTTGTTTGAACGTGCTAAATAAGAGTGGATTGAAATTTATCGGATTGTAATCTTGAGATTTATAATCGTGAAATTATTTAGTTAGATAGGATATCTATGTTTATAGTCATGTTATTAGATGTCAGTTGGATAGGATATTAATTCTAAGTTTGTTTAGGATATTTTGAAAAAGAATAAATACTCAATTGATTATTTTATTCTTTAATTATTTACTAAATAATAGTAATATTAAACTATTTTTAATATTTTAATTTTTAGTTAGATTAAATAAAATTTTTATTTTTTACACAATTAAATAAATTTATTTTTTTAAATTAAATAAATAAAAATATCAATAAAAATATATGTTATTTTAATTAAAAATTTTAAATAAATTTATTTTAAAAAATAATAATAATTAAATAATAAAATTAAATAAAACATCTATTAAAATTTAAATAATGAAACTAAATAAAATATAAACAAAATTTTAAAATAAAATATCAATAAAATATCTATAAAAAATTATTTTAAAAAAATAAATACATAAAACATCAATAAAAATTAAATAAAATTATTTTATTTTTAAATTGAGACATTTAAATTTTATTAAATATAATACATAATTAAATAGTAAAGGGTTAAAATGATCATTTCACCACTTAATCCCTTATCTCCCATTTGTGTCCCACCCTCTGACACAATAGTTTAACATATTTGGGACTAATAATCCGGATTTGAAAAACCAAACAACGGATATAAATCTTATCTCACCCGCTAATCCTATATCACCATCCAATCCCTCAAAAAACACAACACCTATATACACCCAGTTACAACTTTTGTGATATTGGATTATGTTATGTGGTGTTGGTTAAATATTTGAAAAATTCTAGATTTGCATAAATTTATACATATTAAAAAGATTAGAAAATTTTTAAACATACATAAAAATTTATATAAGAAATTTGACAAAAATGATGTGGTAATATTATTATTATAAATAAATTCATCTTCAATAGTATTTAAAGTAAAAAGTTCACAATGAGTTACATTATTATGTGGGTGTTTGGGAAGTTACTATTTTAGTAGGTTAATTTAGTTTTTGGCCATTCTAGAATGCTAAAATTTTTATATTTGAGAAAATAGATTTTTTTATGGTTGGATGTGATACTTGTGAGAGAAAAAGTAAAATAATTATGAATTTGATGTAACATTTTATCTTATTAACTATTTTAGCCTATTTTGTCTTTTTGTGAATTTTAGCCAAAAAATGGCTAAATTCCAACTTGCCAAACACCCCCATGTATGAAAATTATATATGAATTTTTTTGATTGTATAGCATTATTCTAAATATTATGAATTTAGTTATAATAAAAATACTTAGTTATATTTTTTGTGATCTTTAGTTATGATCTCAAAATAATTTAGTTATGGTATTTGTAATAATTAATTTTACAAATGTCATAACTTGCATATAATATACATTTACCATAACATAACTCCAAAAAAAAAATTGAGTTATTATAACCAGAATAATATTATAATGAATATCACAATTAGTCATAATTAATATCATAAATGTGTAAAATAAGTTATAACTAACTATACAATAGGTCATAACCAAATGGGAAAGTGCACCCCTACACCATATGTAACCTACCACAAAATAACATAATTTTATCATAAAATTTCGTAACATTAATCACAAAATGCGTAATTTCGTTACAAATTAGCGTAACAAAATGTCTAAAATTTTGTAATTCATGTTACAAAGGTTTGTGACTAGTTAAGACATTTTTTATTATACTAATTTATGATGAGATTACATATTTTATGATTGATATTACTAAATTTTTTAATAAACTTACGTCAATTGATAATAGTAGCATATAATATGCACTCTTTAAAAGAAGCACACTATAAGGTTTTCCTAACCAAATATCACAAAGCTAGCAATAAATGTGATGGTACATGCCTTTTTAGGAGTGTGTTAATATTAATATTTGAGACCCGTACATTATCTTTAGAGTAATATTAGAATCTTTAAAAGTTTTATTAAAATTTTTATCAAATATCTTATATGAATGTAAAATTACACCATGTGAGCAGGGGCGGAGGGAGCATGTGACCAGGGGGGTCACGTCCCCCCTGGATTTGGGATTTTTATTTATTTTTTTTTTGCAAACATAAAAAAAAAATTAAATAAAAAATTACAAAAATATTATTAGAGTGAAATGTCAATGACATTTTAAAAATTATGAAAACAATAATGGTTGTTTTGATTGAAAATGAAGAGACTATTATAAATAAACCATATAGCTATGAAAATTTTTGAATGTAACGACGATGTCATTATTAGTGATATACAAGTATAAGTAATCTCACTATAAAGATATGAAATTTATTAGATTGTAGTTACATTTGACATGTGAGGTTCACTATTTATGAGTTTATTTATCATGAGGGGTGATATTACATACCAGTGATGACTGTGGTATTACCATTTATTGAATTTTTAATCAAATTTTGTATCAAAAAATAATTTATCATTATATAATTTATTTTAAGGCTTATATCCATTTTTTTTTTTGTATTATCCATAATACACTAGTTACAAATAATATTTTTTTTTTTTTTATGTTTCCTGAAATCAATCGTAAAAAATTTACGTAAAACATTTTTGTAAAAATTATTATAATTAGTAAGTGCCCCCTCTAAATTAATTTTCTGGCTCCGCCACTGCATGTGAGTCTATACCCATGTGAGAGAATTTTTGAAATTTCTAATATTTTTGTTATATTTATAAATTCATCTACAATTATGTGACATGAGAGTTAGGCTTATTATCATTAAATATATAACAAATTAAAGGTTGACATATATTCTGTCACATCATTGGTGGGTAGAAGGAGTAAATTTTTATATAAATATTATATATGTCATGTGATACTTTTTACTATTATGATTAGATTTGATAGTAAAATTTATTATAATTATATTAAGTGTTTAAAAAATAATAAAAGATATATATATTTATGAGTAATGAAAAATAATATGACGCGGTACCTATTCGTGAAATCTTTTTCCTTTTTTAGAGTGTCAAACATTTTTCATAATTTCCCCATATATTCTGTTTTGCTTTTTCTAGGGAGAGAGAGAGAGAAAATTACATCAACGAACGGTTGTGGAGGGGTATGGTGGTGGGCCCGTTGGATGATTGAGACAGCTGGGTCCATACTTCAGTGTATCGTTCGAGAAATTATTTAATGGTTTTGAAGAGTGGTACTGCAGAATTGTAATTGGTGGAATGAATAGCATCAACAATTTGGCATTGAGAGGGAAGAGAATTGTAGGAGGTAGGGTATGACATTTAGCCCATCTAAAAAAGAAAATTAATAAATTATAAATATATCTCTTGAAGTTTGTTTAAAATATATATTATTTCTTGTAAAAAATTATAAATATTTATTTATAAAAAAATTTATTTAACAGAATTAACTAAAAAAAAAAATTCATAATTACTTTCCTATATAATAATAAAATTATCTAAATTATTAATTGAAACATATTTATAATATCATTAAAAACTGTTAATTAACTTGATAATTTATTAATAAAAGGAACGATTTGTTATGAAATTAGAAATCTTAAGGGATGAAATGTAATTTTCAAAATCACATAAGGCGATTTGTATTTTAATTAAATTTTAAGAAATGTATTTGTAATTTATCCAAAAAAAAAAGGTATGGCATTTAGGTTTGTTCGGGCGGACTTGACCGGAAGAATTGTAATGTAATAGATTGATAGTCTTATAATTTATAATTTCTGAATTATTTTGTTAGAAATGATTTGTATCTTATGTTTATTTTTTCATGAGATTAAATATATGTAAATAACTATTTTAGTGAATGTCATGTTTAATTTGAAAATTATGAAATATATTATTTAAATTGTTTACAATGACAATACTTAAATTTGAAGTATTATTATTTTATTTTATTTAAAGTATATTTTATTTGAATTTTATTTTATTTTATTTTATTTTACAAAAAACACTTTTAATTTTATTTTCATACGACATTAGAAATATATTTGCATTTATGATTTTTCTAACACAAAAAAAAAAAAAAAAACAAGAAAAAGAGAAGACTATTATATATCACGAGATTAATTTACATAGGTTTAAAATAATTCAACATGTTTAAAAAAATAACAAAATGAAAGAAATAAATTTATTCATTTAACTAGCTAATTCGGAGATTGATTCAATCCGCCTATTTCTATCTCACACTCCCATGGGATTGAGTTATCCTGCATATGAGGGGTTATTAGTTTGGACTAATAATCCAGCTTTCATTTTTTCAATCAAACATTAGACTATCCACTTTGTTGGACATGGAGTCCTATCTCATGCCCTAATTGCGCCAAACAAACACCCCCTTGATGATTAGTGAGAGTATTGTCGGGAAACCATCTAATAATTTTTTATTTTTTTAGTACAAATATGTATATATTTATTTATTTTTAACTTCAAAATTTTATGTTATTTTGTTCGTGAATTAAATTAGGAAAAATTTCATTCATATAAAAAAGAGAGATTTATTAGAAAATCATTTTCAAATGTTTGTATTCCAATTAATCCATAAGATATTCTTGTATTCCAATACGTCCTATTATTTAAACATTTGATCTACCAAATCCTAATTTTCATATTTAAAATATTTTATGGACATTTCTACCCTTACAAATATTTTTTAAACGGTTAGCAATTTGGTGATGTGAACATTTATATTTTACTATGTGAATATTCTATTGATGTGTGAATGTTTATATTGACATGTTAACATTCACATTAATAGTGTGAACATTTGCATTGACGATATGAACATTTACATCACAGAACATTCACACTATAAATGTAAATATTATTAGGGATATTTTGGTAACTATATCACTTATGGAACTTATTGGAATATAAGAAAATAATGTAAATTAAATGAAACATAAATAAATAAAAAGAGATTTATAAAAAAGTGCCCCCATAAAAAAATATAATAATAACAAGGGAAAATTATTTATAAGTCCTATTAGGGAGACTTATACTACATATGGTCCTACTAAAAAACTTATGTTCTCATAAGTCCTGTGGGAAGTTTGTTGACACATTTACTCTCAATATTAATTGTTAATATCATAAATAATAATAAAACCATATATAGGAAATTGAATGTTATCATAGATCATACCTATATAAACGTAACGTAACGTGACACCTATGAAATTGCATGTTACCATAGATCATATCTACATAAACGTAACGTAACGTGACACCTATGATCTATAGTAACATTCAATTTCCTATAGGAAATTGAATATTACCATAGATCATATCTACATAAACGTAACGTAACGTGACACCTATGATTTATGGTAACATTCAATTTCCTAGGAAATTGAATGTTACCATAGATCATATTTATATAAAACATAACGTGATACCAACATAAACCAGCAACATTTTCACATTCAATTTAAAAAAATAAAAACTCATTAAATTTGCGAAACGTAACGTTACGTTTATGTAGGTGTTGTTACGCTACGTTTATATATGTGTCACGTTACGTTACGTTTATGTAAGTGTCACGTCACGTTACGTTTATGTAAGATCTTATAGAATACATTCCTATCTAAATAGGACGATCTTATGGAATACATTCCTATTTAAATAGGACTTACTCTATAAGAAATTACATAAGACTTAGCCTACCATAAGTGCTTGAAAAAGGACTTATAAATAAGTCTCCCTAATAACAATAATGATAATGATGATGATGTGTCAATGTTATACTTTTGTAAATAAAGCTTAGTGCTTTGTCTACAAATGAATAATTTATATTGAGTTATTATTATGTACAAAATTTTAAATGTTAAATGGATGTTGAAGTAATTCTCATACAGAAATCATCATAAAAATTAATAGTATTTTTGAATAAAAAAATTACATTTCAATAGTATACATTTTTGTGTTATTTTAGTAATTCTTAACGGGTTGAGTCCTAAATAAATTCACAATTAATATGTAACCGTCCAATTTATCAAAATTGAAACTAAATTTAGAAATAATATTTTTAGGGCTATTAAATTTTTTTTTAATTTTAATTGTGTCAATTTATAAATGATTGATTTTTTTTGGTTAATGTGTAACTTTTGTTTAAAATAATACTTAAGGTAAATTACAAATACATCTCTTGATATTTAAAATATTAATTGCTTTTTATGGTTCTAAAAATTTACAAATACCTTGTTAGAATTTATTAACATAATTGACATAAAAAATAAAATTTGTAATTATTCTCCTATATAACAATGAAATTATAAATTGTTAATTGAAATTTTATTTGAAATATCTTGCTAATTGAAATATATTGGTTGATTAACCAAAAGGATTATTTGTTATGCGATTAAAATTTTTAAGGGACGAAATATAATTTTTAAAATCTTAGAGAACAATTAATATTTCAAGCAAACTTTAAGGAGTGTAGTTTTAAGTTACCCTAATATTATTCTAATAACAAATACTCATCATAAAATTACTTTAACATATATTTAATAATTTTTATTAAAATTAAAATTATTAAAAAATTGAAACTAAAATTATAGGAAATATGTATATTTTAGATGGTAAATTACACCGTTGGTCCCTATAATTTGAATGAAAGATCACGTTAGTTCTTGTAATTTTAATTTAAACAATTTAAGCCATTGGATAGATTACACTGATGTCCATTAAAGCTTAAAGATAATATATCAAGCTTTACAGTTTTGATCTAATTACACTCTCCTTCTTTTTAGTAAGGTTAAAGCGACCAAAATTAGTGCAAATAGTATGACCATACAAAGATACATAAAATAAATTATATATTTTAATATAAAAGAGATAATAACATTATTTTTTATTCATATGATTCTTATGAAAATAAAGCCAAATGTTATATAAATTAAAATTTTGGAAAAATTCAATATAATTATGTCAAACTTGTGAGGTTCATTATTAGATAATTTATTATTTTCAATTTTATTACAATATTGCTCCTCGATTAGGCGTTGTTAACATTTTATGTCACGACTCAAACCCGGTACCCAAAGCCTCGGCGTCGTAACAAGATAAAAATAATGTATTTCGAATAATTCTGTAGTCACAGCGTAAGCAAATAAATTAAATAAATTAAAATAAATAACTGGGTACCAACTGTTTATTTAGAAGGAACTAAAACATAGTTACATGAACTTCATTGTACTACAAGAGTCTAATAATAAAAGATAGAAAACAAAATAACATAGCGATTCATTTTCCATCTTGATCCCGCTAAACCTCGTCACCTGAAAGGGGTAACAACTATAAGCACATAGCAGAGTGAGAAATATCATACTATGAGTGTAGGGGCACAAAATGGCCATGGGTATTTATTTAAGCTAAAACATTAACATAAATTACGTTGAGTTGAATACACAAATTAATTAAGTGCCAGAAACTGAAATAATCACTGTAACCACGGTACATCACTAAGTGACAATCACTACACTGGTCAAGGATCTATGACAACCACTGGACCACAAAGTGGTCAAAGACTAGCCAATGGTTATTTAAGTCCCCCAAGACGTGAGACTCCCGTGGTGGTACTCACAAACATATTTTCATATAAGGTCATAGCCAAATATTCTTTAAAAGTAAAACAAACATATCTATGGGTTTCACTTTTAAGCAAATAGGGTTTAGAAATAAAACCAGTAGCTGAAACTTTTATAAAACATAACTTTTAATATATTAAAAACATAAATTATATAAAATAGATTTTGGTAAGTCAAAACATAAGTAAAATACTTTTTGGTAACCCAAGGTATAATATAACTCACCTTAAATTACTTCCTTTATTCTTCCTTTCTACTCAAGCTTCTCACCCGAGCCGTCCCCTTTCCTACTCTCTATTTATCTTCCGTTGCCTTAACATACCAACCTTCTCTATTTATAGGAAAGACACTCTTGGATAACAAGCTACGGAGTCCGTAAATTGACGCGTGTAATCTCCGGTCTACCCTTATCTTGTTATTTATGAACTTGTTTGATTTTTATCTTTTTATTTCTTTGACCATTGACTTATTTTGACCACTTTACCACTGTAAACATTATTATCTTCTTTGGTAATCCACAATGATTCTTAAAATCACGTATATTAATAAGTTAGGTTTACGTCTAAAAACCTCACTACCCAACTATAAATCACCACTTACTACTTATTAAAATATTAAATGTGTGGTGTTTCACAACGTATTTTCTTAACAATAAAATTTCCAACCTCCTATATTATGCATTTATTTATTATCATTTATTTATTATTATTATTGTCACTACATGTATATGTATATATATACATACTTATTTTATTATTATTATTATATTATTATTATTTTTTTTAATTTCTGAGTTCTATTTATTGAAATGTTAAGTTTAAAACATTCGGGTGTCACATTTTAAATGAGAAAAAAAATCACATGCAAAATAAAAAAGACCAAAGTGAAATTCAAAATAAATTATAAGAACTTTCGATATAATGAATAAATTATTCAGATAGTCCTCAATTTTACATGCGATCTATTTTTGTTTAAAATTCTAATGATAAGTGATGGAGAGAGTCTACAACAAAACAAAAAATGTAGAGTTGAAATTGATATTATAAGAGCGAATTATATTAACGGTCCTTATAATTTAGACATTGTGTTACTTTGGTCCTTGACTTTTTAATTACGATACATTTGGCCCTGAATTTTGAATCTTATTCCAAATAAGGAAAATTGAAGATACCATTACTCAATTTTAAGGGCAAAGTCATCAATTTGATAAAATATTAACTAATTTGACAAAAATAAATGTCAATTTTTTTTTTTGAATTTTTAACAAAATAATCTCTACCCACTAAAGATAAAATTATGTAAAATTGATAAATCTTTTAGACATTTATTTATTTATTTATTTTACTAAATTAATTTTTATTATGTGTTTGGATGATAATCATATAATGGGTGGTTGTTTTTATTTTCATTAAATTAGTTTCGATTTTTCCAAAAGTCAAATATGGAAATAACTTTGATATCATTATTAATCCAATCCATTAAATCAAAAAATCCAAAACTAAAAACATTTCATATATTAAATATATCGATTACACATGAAAAGCTTAACAACAAAAAATTACATGATCATCATCTAAACACATAATAAAAATTAATTTGGTAAAATAAATAAATAAATAAATGTTTACAAGATTTATTAATTTTACATAATTTTATCTTTAGTGGGTAGAAATTATTTTTAAAAATTCAAAAATATTTTTTTGAAATTTATTTTTGTCAAATTAGTTTATATTTGATCAAATTGAAGACTTTGCCTTTAAAATTAAGTAATGGTGTATTCAATTGTCCTTATTCGGAACAAGATTTAAAATTTATGATTAAATGTGTCACAATTGAAAAGTCAGGAACCAAAGTGACACGAACCCCCAAACTATAGGGACTTTTAATGTAATTCGCCCATATTAGAAAGATTAAAATGAAATTTTGTTCAAATTAAATAGACCGATCATATAATTTATCGAAAAACATAATTAAGGTTCCCACAAAAATAGTCAAAAAGCTTAGAATTCACTATAAAAAAAGTTAATTTTTCTCTTTATTTTTTGGAGAATTTATTAGAAAATCATCTTTCAAATATTTGTATTCCAATTAATCCATAAGATATTATTGTATTCCAATAAATTATATTATTTTCAACATTTAATCCACCAAATCTTAATTTTTATATTTAAAATAATTTATAAATAATTTTACTTTTATAAATATTTTTTGAACTCTTAGCAACTTGGTGCGCACTATTTTGAATGTTCCATGATGTGAATATTCACATGTTCACATCATGGAACATTCACACTGTCAATGTAAACATTAATGCGCGATTAGGGATATTTTGGTAACTATATCACCTACAGGATTTATTGGAATATAAGAAAATATTTTGAATTAAGTAGAATATAAGGTGGTGTGTTAATAAAGCCAAAAACTAAAAACTAAATACTAGAATTAAGTATCAAAAACCGAATATTGAATTTTTTAAGCTAAAAATTTTGTTTGATAAACATTTAAGTTGTGAATTAAAATAAACTGTTTGATATATATAAGATAAAATTTGAAATTATTACATTATATATTTTAATTTTTATATTGTGATAGTGATTGTGGTAGTGGTGATGATATAATGGCGGTGGGATCGATGGTAGTGATAGTAAAACGGTGGTGGTGTTTATGGCAATAATAGCAATGGTGATGAAGGTGGTGGTAGTAGTGATGGTGATGGCGACATGATGGTGGTGGCAGTGGTGGTAATGGTAGTGGTAGTGGTGGCGGTGATGGTAATAGTGATGGTGGTGGTTGTAGTTGTGGTGGTGATAGTGGTAACAGTGGTGGTGGCATGATGGTAGTGGTGGTTGTGGTAATGGTAGTAATGATAGTGAGTTTATAATAATATATATCGATACTTATATTTTTGTATTTATAAATTCAATCAGAATTAAATAAGTTTTATATGATTTAAATTTTTTTTAAGTTTTAACTTACATTTTAAGAGAATGGGTTTAATTACCTGATATTAATTGTAATGGTGGCAATGATTGTGAAAGTAGAGGGTTGCCACAGCTGTTATAATAGTGGCAATGACAATGGCAATTATGGTGGCAGCGTGGTAACAATAATAAAATGATGATAGTATTTGTGGCAACAATGACAATAATTATAAAGGTAGTAGCTGTTTAGTGTTTTCCTAACTTTTAGCCTATATTTTAAGAGACACTTAAATTTTTAACTGATATTAATTATAATTATCAAATGGGTTTAATTAATTATCACTCAATCGATTCAGTTTGAAGTGTTGAATTATATTATTAAACAAGAATTTATAAATAAATGCTATTTATTTTTTTATACATTTTTTTTATAAAAAATTTAAAAATCAAATAATATATAGTGTGTTTAGTTTCAATTTTCTAAATTCAATTTTTTGAAAATTGAGTTTTTTTTTGTTTTTTTGTTTTTAGTGAATACTTTTTAAATTTTAAGTAATTTTTTACACCTTACTTAGATGTATTTAAAAAATAAAATATTTGTAAAAAATATTTTAAAAAATCAATAAATATATAATAATACAAAAAATATGAGATAATGAATTCTCATATTTTTAGTATTTAGCAAATTTTTTAAAGAATTTTTTATAAATATTATATTTTTTTAAGTATATTTATGTTATGTGTATTTAAAAATTAAAAAATTATTTAAAATATTAAAAAAAATAATAAAAATAAAAAATAAAATTTTAAAATTTTTTTTAAAAATAAATTCCGAATATTTTCTCAAAATAATCTTTACACTTACATGGAAATGATTATAAAAAACACAGAAAATGGGGCCAGGGGGTACTGGGTAATGATTGGTGGTGGGGGCGAAGTAAGAGAAATGAAGAGAGAGTGAAATGCTTTTTATGGGGGTAGTTGGGTTGAAAACCTATACCACACATGGAAAAGGCTACTCAACTGAATTTTTATAGGTTTTGGGGGTTTGCTGTGCGGAGTGTAGGCTAGTTACTGTTGTATAGTTCAATATAAGTTTAGAGTCTATTTTAATAATTTAAATTATTTATAATTTAGAATATGTTTATAAAAAATTAAGATAATTGAATATTATTTATCTTTTCATTCGTTCATATTTGTATTTATTTTAATATTTTAAATTATAATTATTTTTAATTTTGATAGATACAAATGTAAGTAGATAAATAGATAAACGATATTCGATTAACTTAATTTTTTATAAATATATTCTACTTAATATATTCTAAAATATAAACGACTCAAATTATCAAAATAAACCCCAAAATAATCTTATTTTATTGCACAACAATAACTACTATGCACCCGCACAATATTCCCCTCAAATCCATTTATAATTATTTCTTTTTGGTTTTCTCACCCACTTTTGTCGTCATATATTACGTCGCTGCCATTCTTCTTGTTTTGTCGTTTTATCTATCCTCGTCTCGCCCTCCTCCGGGGATTCCATAGAACCGGTACTACGGTGCTTATGATAAGGAATTATTTGAGGTTCGCTGTATTTTCTTTTATTTATTAAAAAAAGAAAAATGCTTGTGAGCACTAATTAGTGCTCCCACTAATTAGGTGGCAGTGGGTCCCGTCAGTAATGATGTGATGTTTTGGTCTTGGAGTTGTATTTTTATTTTTATTTTTTTATTTTTTTAATGCATTAGTGCTATTAGTGGTGGTGTTTTTAGTGGGATGAATCATTGTTGTTAAAAAAATAATAATTTATTTAAGAAATTGTTAAAATAAAATTTTCTTTTAATTATTAAAATTTGATGTGACATTTAATTTTCTGAAATGATGGCAAATTAATGGGGTATTTAGGCCAAGTTTGACAAGTTGAAAAAAAACTAAAATGTCAAAAAGTTATCACTATTCATCAAAAGTCAAAAAGTACGGCTGCACAATTTCCAATCCTAATTTTTTCCTACACACTAATTTATATAATTTTTTAATACACATTTTTCTATAAAAAGTAAAAAAGTTAACCCAAACATCCATATTTTTTCCCTCAACTTTTTAGTCTAAAAAGACAAAAAGTGCACTTATTTAGGACACCCCAAACAACCCCTTAACCTAATTCAGGACTTAAAACTATATGTATTAGTGATAATCAATTAAGTCCGTTTGATAATCATAATTGATATTATTTAAAAATTTAAGTGTCTCTTAAAATCTAGGCTAAAAGTTAGAAAAACACTAAACGGCTACTACCTTTATAATTATTGTCATTGTTGCCACAAATACTATCATCATTTTACTATTGTTACCACGCTGCCACCATAATTGCCATTGTCATTGCCATTATTGCCACTATTATAACAGCTGTGGCAACCCTCTACTTTCACAATCATTGCCACCATTACAATAACCACCACAATCATCTGCAGCCACCTAGTCTTTTCTATCTCCATGACATTACCTTTTTATTATCATCACAATCACTATCCATTTATTTCCGCCACCATTGCCATTAGCACCATAATTAACACTTCCTCCTCTTTTCCCACCACCAACTCACCATTACAATATAAAAATTGAAAAATACAATTTGAAAATAATAAATAATAAATTTGATTTTATATATATCAAACAATTTATTTTAGTTCAACACTTAAACTTTTATCAAATAGCTTTTCCAGTTAAAAAATTTAGCATTCAGTTTTCAGTATTTAATTTTTAATTTCATTTTTCAATTTTATCAAACACCACCTAGGGCTGGGTATGGTCCGGTTTGGATGAGTTTAGGATAAAATCAGGACCAATCTATTGTCTACGATTCCATAAAAATTAGAACAAAACTAAATCATTAAAATCATGGAATCAATTCGAATCAAACCATTTAAATATAGTTCAGTTTGATTTGGAACCAAGGTTTCACTTAATCTTTTTACAAGAAAAATTATATAACATTTAAAAAAATTCAGCCTATTATAAATTTTAAAAATAATAATAATATATCCATTGATAGTTGCCTAAATGTACATGTTTGGGCCCTTTTTTACCTATGCTTTTGAGTCTATTATGGTGATAACTTGATACATTTAAATGCAATTCATGTGAATCAGGTTAATGTGGACCAAGGAGCAAAAATAGGCAAGGAAGCCCCGCACGTGCGGCACTTATTACTGCACGTGCGGCGCCAACCCTTGCATGTGTGGTGATATTTCTTACACGTGCGGCCTACCTCGAATTTTGTGCACGACTATTTGAACTTATTTATGAAATCTACAAAGTATAAAAGAAAGAAAAGAAAGTTTTTCAGGGTTCGAATTTTTGGAGAAAGACAAGAGAGGCTAGGGTTTGGAAAGTATTTGTACTTCAAGGTTGAAGGTATTTCCATGGCAGTTTCATCATCCTCTTCACCTCCTTGATCTCCATGAGCGGCTAGGCTCCTATTGCTAGGATTTTGATGAAATCCTAGCCAAGTAAATAGAATGTTCAACTAGGCTTTGATTGTTGTAACGGTTAGAACGAGTTGTGTGAATGTTTTTAGAAGTTTTTATTTCATTTCTATCTATCTCTTTCAGTGTTATTCTTTCTGTGATTGATGAATACTGTTCATGCAATGGTTTTTTTTTGTATTGTATTCAAAGTATGAGATGAATCAAGTTACGAGAGACGAGTTGTGCTGCTATCTTAGTTTAGAGTGAATGATTCGTATTACTTGAGATTATTTGTGCCTATACATTGAATGCAACAATCCTCTTGATTAATATTTCAAATTTGTAGTTGTTAAACATTGGGTAGTTCAAACCATGTCACAATTAATTGCTGATGTTAAACCCTATTTATGTAATTAGTGGTGGATTCATTACCTTAGGATTTTCTCCAAGCAATTTCTCAAACCCTAATATTTACTCTTCATTTAATTTCGTTTTTCATTTCAATTCTTACTTTAATATTCATCAACCCTTATATCAAATTAATTTAGGAATCTTACAATTTAAATTGATTTAATTTCACAATTGTCTATGTGGATCTATACCTGAACTTATCATTATTCTACGGAATTTAGGTATAGTTTAGTCTTTATTTTTGGTGTACTTAATGACCTATCATCCATTAAACAAACTATTCTCATAATATTCACCAGTTAAGCAAAAGCATGACATTAAGCAAACATTGTTCAACATTATTCTGTCATAATTTTTCGAAACATAAACATATATATTGTTCCACCATTAATTTAAACAAATATAATATTTAGCAAATAAACATATATGGTTTAAGTTATATGGTTCAGTTGGGTTCAAATCCAGAACCGTAGACCTAAATTCGGAACCAATTCGCGGAGAGCATTTTTTCAATTTTCCAAATCAGGACTAAACCACGAATTTAAAAAAAAAAACCTACTGGATTGGTTTGGACCGGTTCAATTTGTGAATTTTTCGGTTTCCTTACTTCACCCTAAACCACTTAATCACTTTTTAGCTCTTTTCAACTCACCTTTTTTGGTTTTGATTGTTTTTCTGAAAATTGAGTTTTTTACTTTTTGCATTTTATTTTTGTTTTTAGTGAATTTTTTTAATATTTAATTATTTTTTTACTTTCTAAATACACATAATTTAGATGCACCTAAAAAATAAAATATTGGTAAAAAAATATTTTCAAAATTTAATAAATATACAAGAATACGAAAATATGTTAAATCTTTATATTTTTTTTATTTGATGACTTTTTAAATATTTTTTCTATAAATATTATAATTTTTAAGTGTATTTAGATTAGGTGTATTTAAAAAATAAAGAATTCTGAAAATATTAAAATTTTTAACTAAAAACAATATATATATATATATATATATGTAAACAATAAAAAATTCAATTTTCTGAAATAAGTTCAATTTTCTGAAACTAAACAACGGTTCCCAAAGTGGTCGTTTGGAAGTTGCCAATATATAATTTTGTAAGAAGTGTTTTAGTTTAAACTCTAGAAATAAGTATATACATAAGTATTTAAAAAAAAAAAAATTCTAGTTTATTTTATAATTAAATAATATAAAAATTAAAATTTAATAAATGGGCGGGTTTTATTGGGTTGGGTTAAAACTTTTTATCCCAAACATAACTTGAAAAATAATGAGTTAAAAATTTGGACTTACGGACGGGCAAGTCCTATTAACAAGATTTATTTATCCATAAATTCTGACTGATAAATTTATTATTTTAAAGTTATTCATTAATATTCACTATCTTTACTCATATTCACTCACTCACTTACAAAAATTCACCATCCTTTTCCACATACACAAAAAATAAATATGAATATAAAACAAAGAAGGTAGTGGTGATATGGTGGTTGTGTAGATCGGCGACAGTGAAGTGTAGATCTACAATGGTAAAGTGCAGATCAGCGATGGTAAAGTGTAAATCTGCGACGATGGTGGTGGATATGCGAAGGTGGAGGTGGTGGGTGGATGACAACGATGGTGGAGGTGGTGGGTAGACAGTAGGTGATGGCGGGTAGACAACGACGACGCGATGGTGGTGTGAAGGTTTTGGAAAAATAATGGAGAGAGACAAAGAGATAGAGAGAGAAAAAAGAAGAGAAGAGAAAATGAAAGAATTTGATAGGTAATTTAATGAGAGTAAGACTTATTGGTGCATTCAAAAAGTCAATAGGACTTAATGGTATTTAAGTCTACTTAAAAAGGACTTGTTGGTAATTAATCCTAAAAATTTTACTCTAGTTTGGCCCTACTTATTGGCTAATTTTTTTTTTCTAAATCCTAAAAATATCGTGCTAGACTATGTAAGTAAGACGGCCATCGGGCCCATAGCCAACCCTATATGAGACTCAAACCATGTGAGTATGGGTTTTAGCATTTTTGATAAGTAAATGCTCAAATTTTATTTTACAAATAATCAAATAAATATATAAACATATATATATTTGGTCAATATATCTATGTAAAGGGTAATGCTATAAGGGTGTGTACCATATACAAGTTATAACATTTGTGTGATTAATTATCACAAGTATCATAACTAAATCATTTACAAGTCACAACTAAAAAAAAGATTTGTAACCAAACATCACACTTTATAACTAAAAACTTTTTGGACCATAACTAAAAAAATAATGTTATAACTATTACAATGAGTCATAACTAACAGCACAATGTGTACAACCAAGTCATAATCGACATCACAATATGTCATAACTTAAGACTACTAACATCGTAATGGGGGGCATATGGTGCACACCCTAAGAGGGGTGTGTATCATAGAATTTGAGTAGTGCTATTTATCCTTATCTTTTTTCTTAGGACCCCCCACATATTTTGTTTTTTTTAATTCCAATTTTGTCCAAACATAAAATTCCATTTTTATCCTCTTGCCTAACTTTCTAATCCTAATTTTTCAAACCTTAACCCCAATTCCACCAACCATCCCCATCATCCCAACACCGGTTGCCGCCGCCCCATTCCAACCTGCAATCTCCACTGTCATCACCAACATCACCTCTAGTCATTAACACCTCTACCCTTACTCACCAACCACTAGCAACGCTACCCACACCACTCTTAGACTCTCTGTCTCTTTCTCTGTCTCTATCTATCTATATCTCGCCAGATCGCAATCGCGATTACAAAGATCAATGATGGTGGCAAATCTACCCTCCTTGTACGATTGTCACGACGGTAGTGTTGCTTGCGATCTCTCCCGATTCCGTTTAGTAGTTTAGGGCCAAACCACCACGATTTGTTCGGTGGTCTACAACCGAACTACCATTGTTTGTTTGGTACTGATTTTCCAAACCAAGCAAGACGATTTCAAATAAAGAAAAACCGAACATGAGCATGTGAGAGAGGGCTCCAGGGTAGTTGTATGGGTGGTAGTGATGGAAAATGACTAAGATTAGTGAAATGAGAGATTTGGGTAAAAGAGATGAGGTAGAGGATCGTCGGTGGAAAAGGGAAAGGAAGATTGAGCTAGGGAGGTGGGCTGTCGAAAAGAAAAGTTGCCGGTGAGAAGGGGGCTGAAGGAGAGTCTCTAGTGGAGGAGAAGGGTAGTGGGAGGTTGCTGGTAAGCGAAAGGGTTGCCGAAGTGGGGGAGATTGCTGGTTGAAAAGTGTTGGAATGAGAGTTTAAAGGATATATTTGGGATTATAGAAGGGGTCCAAAGTAAAATAAAGAAATGAGCAATTTTGGTGGTGGGGGTTCAAAGAAATGGGAGGTCCTAAGAAGAAAGATAGGGGCATTTAGCAATTCCCTAGAATTTTTCTTGTGTAATTACATAAAATAATTTAATTGAATGTACTTAAATATCCCTTATCTTTCTTTGGTATTGCCATTATAGCCCTCTATAAACAACTCACTCCCCTATTGCTCTTCACTGTAGAACCTCTACGGCTAATAAGGGAAAAAGGATAATTATACAACAAAAATCACTATAAGGCTTTGTTTGGGATGTTTGATTTTGGCTAAAATAGTCAACAAAGATAAAAATAAAAAAAAATAAAAAATAAAAATAACTAATAAGGCAAAATGTCATATCCTACATATCAACTAATTATTTTTTTTCTCTCACAGCCATCTATTCAACTATAAAAAAATAAAAAATCATTACAAGCACACAACTTTTTTTATCTCGTAAAATAGTAAAAAAGTTAAAAAGTCACTAAGCCCTTGTTTAGACTGAGCTAATTTAGTCTAATTTTTTTACTTTTTAACTATTTTAGCTTGGCTAAATAAGCCATGTTTGGGATAAATTTTGACTTTTTTTTTTGTAGTTAATTTGAAATTTGTGAGAGAAAAAATAAAATATATTATAATTTAGATATGACATTTTGTCTTATTAACTAAATTAGTCTGTTTTGTCTTTATTAACTAATTTAACCAAAATAACTTATGGCAAACTAAACCTAAAATAATCAAGTTCTCACTTGAGCACTTGTTTAAATCTATAATCTAATACTTAACCAAACATGTTAAAAGTTTCAAAGATACAAACTATAGTCTATATTAACCGCTGCGTAAAGTCAACCTGTTATTATGGATGTGTATGATTTTCTCACTTATGAATGTGTATGATTTTCTTATACTTACGCATAAAGAGTGATTTGGATATCACAAATGGGTGCCAAATTGAATGTGCATGAACTCACCAAGATACATTTTGAAATTCCAATTTTATTTCAAACACTTTTTAACTCTCATTTTGTAGCTACCATTATCAAATTTCATGTCATTTCTTATCAAGTTTTTAAATTAATATTGTTAGTTTATTTTCATGAACCAAAGATGTTAATGTTATTAGCTTCTCTTCATGAACCAATGTGCTTGATTTTGTTCACTTGATCAGCAATGGAGCGATGATTGTTGATGTGGAGTTAGCTCGAACAGGCCTAAGTAGGGTTGTAAATAAATTGAGTTGAGCCGAGTTTTACAAGGCTTGAGGTCAACTCATTTATTTATCTAGTTCGGACTCTGTTCGTTATTATTAAGCAAACTCAAATTCAGCTCGATACTCAAGAATGAAATCTTTTTGTTATTATTTATATTATTTAAATAACTAAATAATAATTTTGCACACTTTTATATTATTTAAATACATAATAAATGTGCCAAGTTTATTCAAGTTTAAGCTCGGCTTGTTGATTAAACAAAGTTTAAAAATCAGACTCAAATTTATTTATTTACTTAATAAATAAAGCTGAACCAAATTTTTATGAAATCGGGCAAAACTCGCAAAACTCATTTTATTTTTAGCCCCACGCAAGGGTGTTCTAGCTGCCAATTGTCTTAGTGCACCTAGAAAAGATATTGTTCCATCCAATTTTGGCATGGACTCTAATCCTTTATAGCCTTATGCTTATTTGGGAATAGTAGGAATAAAAAATTTAGGAAATTGTGCAATCTTTTAAGGTTGCATACTATATATATATATTATATCATAAAAATATATAATTTCATTATAAAATTTCATAATATTAATTATAGAATGCATAATTTTGTTATAAATTGGTGTAACAAAATGTCTAATTTTTTTTCGGGTTAATGTTGTAAAAGTTTGTGATTTGGTTACGACATTTTTTATTACGTCAATTTGTGTTAACGTTACACATTTTATAATTAATATTACAAAATTTTGTGATAACATTACATATTTTTGTGGTAAGGTACATACGCATCATATTATTTCCTAAAAATCTAGTTTTCGGTTACTCAACTCTAAATTTAATTTAGGCTTAAGAAAATGAGAAATATATATAGAGAAAATTGTTGAAAAGTCCAATTTAAAGAGGGTATAAGGCATAAGGTCTAGCAAAAATTTTTTTTTTTTTTTTATTAGTGAGAGGTCTACCATTTGTAAAATAATTTGGTCATGAGTTCTTTTATTATTTTGGAGGACATTTTATTTTTAATTTTATCTCTTAATCTATTCGTTGGACTAATCTAAATGCATTTAAAAATTAAATTAAATCCACTAAAATAAGAAAAAATTTATAAATGAAAATCCATACCCGTACAAAATATTTTAATTCTTTTAGAGCTATTGCATTTTTGTTTAACTTAAACCAAGGGCCTTGATCGAAGACTTGTTAGTGAATTTAGATCCTGCATTATAAAAGGTGTTTGTATTTTTCATACCGGCTTTTCCACAAAGTATTTTGCAAAAGCCCCTTGATTTTGACCACATATATTTTGTTGGAATAATCTTTTGCGTAAAATAAATAATTTGAAACTAAATCAAATAAATAAAAATAAATCACTTACAAAATTTATTTTATCGAATCGAATAAAACTTTTAGATCAAGTCGAGTGTGTAACACTCTATTCTTAAAATATATTCGCCTCGCTATGGTGCTTACGGATAAGTGACGTCTATCTCTCAAGATACAATGATTTTTACAAATTGTAGTAGTACTTCAAACAATTTGTATGACAAACCAAACTTGTGTTCTATACTCTCAAAGTATTCCCTAAAAATATTAATATAAGAATTATGCAAATAAAGAGCAAAATGGGAAGGGAACATATTTTTTTGGATTTTTTTTCGGGATTTGAAAACTGTTAGAAAGGGCTGGTATTTATAGGCAAACTGATCTGTCCGAACAGGTGCAGTTTTGAACCGAACATGTATGAAACTGTTTTGAACAAATACAGTTTAAAATTCCAACAGATCTGCAGCAGTTTCAAATTTGAATATGTCTGGAAAAACTGTCCGGAACTGCTGGGAATTGCTAGGCAGTTTCTGGCAGTAAAACCTGTTATGAAACAGTTTATCTGTTGGGAATTTTGGACTAGAAGTGGCACAATTATGGACAGAAAATTTGAATTCAAATTTGGTGCAAATTTTGAATTAATTTCCCGCAAGAATTTTTAAAAAAAATTCAAATGAATTTTGTTCAAAAAATTAACATTAGAACCGATCCGATCCACACCTGCAATTTGTCCATAACTCATTTCTTCTACAAACTTAGGATGCCTTTTGGGGTCCAACCCAAATATTGCCACCTAGAACTTATATACACACATAAGTTCTTTTTAAGTTTCAATGTGGGATAACCCATTTCAAGGAAACCCACATTTACTTCTTTAATTGTCCATTCCACGAACCCAAAAACAACGTCAAGTTCTCATTCACTCATAAATAGTTTTGACGAACCGTCTTCACCGTGTGACTTACCATGCGATAAGGAATACGTCACATCTTCGGACCCACCTCAAAAGACGTATGGACCTCACTCAAATTTGGGCTCAAAATTGGCCCAAAATAAGCCTATAAAACCAAAATTTCCAACAATCCCTCACATAAATGGAATTTGACGGAGAGAAAATGCAACAACATGATCTAATTACAGAGAATACAGAAATTGGGAATATTCTGCAAAGGATAGGTAGTTTTTGGCTTTGAACCTTCCCTTGTGAGAGACATTATCGGATTTACTAGCTAACTAGTGAACATGATGTCTTGAACTGTTTAGCCGTTTGTGTAAACTAAGACAATAGAACTCACACAGTATATTACCAGACGCAATTTAGTTCTCACTATTGTGTTCATTTTAGCCCTGAACAACTTGGTCTTTCATGAGTGCTTTAGAAAATTGTAGCCTTTCACAAATCTCATAGAATTGGCCCAGTTCACACTCATATAGGTGATTCTTATAAAGAGTATTTTGTCATACTCCACCAGGTATTCCTAGATATAAAAATCATTAAAAGTATTACTTAACCTAAAACGCTACAGACATCACTATTTCATCATAGAAATGGGTAGGAGTTTAACTCCCCAGTGATCCTTATGAGTCATATACAACTCGGTTGTTCCTTTGAACCTAGATCTTGGGATCTCCAGTTAACTAGGTTGGGTTACCGTTGTGGTAACTCTTATTTAATAGGCTTAAGTCTCATTCCTCTCGATGAATTCTCAACTAACTCTCTTGCTAACCCTTTGGTTAATGGATCCGCTATGTTGTCTTTAGACTTCACATATTCAATGGAAATAATTCCATTAGAGAATAGTTGTCTCACGGTGTTATGTCGACGACGAATGTGTTGCAACTTACTATTTTACATATGACTCTGTGTTCTACCTTGCTAATTGACTATCACAATGTATGCATATAGCAGGCACCGGTTTTGGCCACATTGGAATATCTTCAAGGAAGTGGCGAAGCCATTCTGCTTCTTTCCTAGCTTTATCTAAAGCTATAAATTCTGATTCCATAGTAGACCTAGCAATGCAAGTCTGTTTGGAAGATTTCCAAGATACAACCGCCCTATCTAGAGTAAAGACATATCCACTGGTAAATTTTGAGTCTCTAGTATCCGATATCCAATTTGCATCACAGTATCCTTCAAGTATTGCTGGATATCTAGTATAATTCAGCCCAATGCTACGAGTAAATTTGAGGTATCTTAGAACCCTTATAATTGCTTTGCAATGTTCTACTCCTAGGTTACTCGTATATCTACTTAATTTACTTACTGCATAAGCTATATCTGGGCGAGTGCAGTTCATCAAGTATATTAAGCTTTAATAAAGCATACTCTAATTGAGAAATACTTTCCTGTACATTCTTAGAAAGAAACAAATTAACATCCACAGGTGTTCTAGCAAGATGATCATCATCTTTGCTGAATTTGTCAAGTATTTTCTCAATGTAATGAGATTGTGATAAAGCATATCCTTCTAATGTTTTGGTAATTTTCATATCAAAAATTACATCAGCAATGCCCATATCCTTCATGTCAAAATGTTTATTTAATATTTTCTTGGTAGTTTTAATCATTTCATTATTACTACCTATGATGAGTATATCATCCACATAAAAAACATACTATAACATAATCGTTGCTAGTGTTTTTAATATAAACACATTTGTCATATTCATTAATTTTGAATCCATTTGACATCATTGCCTTATCAAATTTCTCGTGCCATTGCTTTGGCGCTTGTTTTAAACCATATAATGATTTAACTAATTTATACATTTTCTTTTCTTTTCCTAGAACAGAAAATCATTCTGGTTGTTCCATATAAATTTCTTCATCTAACTCACCATTTAAGAAAGCAGTTTTCACATCCATTTAATGAATTTCTAGATTGTACAACGATGCAATAGCAATTAGCATTCTAATGGACGTTATTCTAGTAACCGGTGAGTATGTGTCAAAATAATCAAGACCTTCTTTTTGTCTAAAACCTTTGACCACAAGTCTTGCCTTGTATTTGTCAATTGATCCATTGCTTTCATTTTCCTTTTGAAAATCCACTTGTACTCAAGAGGTTTACAACCTGGTGGCAAATCTACCAAGTGCTAAGTGTGATTTTGCAGGATAGATTCAACTTCGCAATTTATAGCTTTTTCCATAAAGGAGCTTCAGGACTGGATATAGCTTCTTTAAAAGTTAAAGACTCATTTTCTAACAAATATGTTAGGAAATCTGGACTAAAAGATTTTGAGGTTCTAGCACGTTTACTATGCTAGGTTCTTCTTCCTTATTTTGATATATCTCTTGCCCTTGTTCTTGATCCTGACTAGTAATAGCATCATGAGATCTTTTGTTAGTACTAGTCTCTTATCTAGTTTTATTTGGAAACACATGTTCAAAGAAAGACGCATTCCGAGATTCAATAATAGTATTTACATGCATTTCGGAAGGTTCTGATTTATGAATCAAAAATCGATATGCACTACTATTCTTGGCATAACCAATGAAAATCTAATCAACTGTTTTAGGACCTATCTTAGTCTTTTTAGGACTAGGAATAGCCACTTTAGCCAAACACCCCCACACTTTTAAGTATTTGTAGGATGATACTCTCCCATGCCACATTTTATAAGGTGTTTGATTCATTTTCTTTCGAGGTACTTTATTAAGTATATAATAGAAAGTATTGCTTCCCCTCACAAGTTCTGAGGTAATCCAGAACTAATTAACATGGTATTCATCATTTCTTTTAAAGTCATATTTTTCCTTTCAGCAATTCCATTTTGCTGAGGTGAGTAAGGAGCGATGGTTTGATGAATTATTCCATGTTTTTTACAAAATTCACCAAAAGGTGATTCATATTCACCACCTTTATCACTTCTAAGTTTTTTTAATTTTCTTACCAAGTTGATTTTCAACTTCATTCTTGTATTGAATGAAAGTTTCTAAAGCTTTATCCTTGGTTCGAATTAAATAAACATAACTATATCTAGTATAGTTATCTATAAAAGTGGTAAAATACTTTTTCCCACCTCTAGTTTGAATTGATTTAAAATCACAAATGTCACTATGAATTAATTCAATTGGTTCCGTACTTCTTTCAGTTGAATGAAAAAGAGTTTTGGATAATTTTGCCTAAACGCAAATTTCACATTTATGATTTGAATCAATGTCAAATTTAGGTAAACATTCTATATTAATTAATATACGCAAAGATCCATAATTAACATCTCCAAATCTACCATGTCATAAATTTGAAGACTCAAGCAAGTAAGAAGAAGATGTATTTTTATTAATAACAGAGAGTACAATAGTCATTACATTCATTTTGAAAAGGCTATAAGACATATAACCTTTTCTTACATATATCCCGTTTTTTATAAGTACAAACTTGTCACTTTCAAAAATTAGCCTAAACCCATTTTTACTCAACAAAGATCCAAAGACTAGATTCTTGCGAATGTCCGGTACATACAGTACATTGTTGAAAGTGAGTTTCTTTCTAGATGTCATCTTCAGAATAATCTTTCCTTGTTCTTCAACTTTGGAAGTTGAGGAGTTGCCCATAAAAAGTTGTTCACCGTTATTCACTATAAAATAAGATGTGAACATCTTTTTGTCAGTACAGATATGGCGAGTAACACCAGTGTCCACCCACCATTCTTTAGGATTTCCGACAAGGTTTGCTTCGGAAACAACTGCAGAAAGATTTATGTCATCAACACTATTGGAAATTTTATCAACTTTGGTTATATTAGCTTAAGCAGGTTTCTTGCTTGTTCTTCTTTTGCTTTTGCCTTTGCTACGACAATCTTTAGCCCGATGTCCATCTTTGTCACAGATGTAACATTTGTCATTAAACTTGTATCTTTTAGTTTCCGCTCCTTTAGAGCTTTGTGAGGAACTTTCTTCAGAAAACTTCCATTTCTTGGCTTTTGGAGCATATTTCACCACATTTGCCTTTGACTCTATTGAATGCTTACCAGCCCGTTTCTCTGAATTGCGATTGTCCTCCTCAATCCTCAAACGCACAATCAATTCCTTTAAAGATATTTCTTTGCGCTTGTGTTTGAGGTAGTTCTTGAATCCTTCCAGCTTTGTGGTAATTTCTCAATTAAGGCTGCAACTTGGAAGGATTCACTGAGAGACATGCCTTCTACGTGAATATCATGCAGAATGAGTTGGAGATCTTGAACTTGGTTGATCACAGTCTTAGAATCAACCATCACAAAATCTAGGAATTTGCCAACCAAAATTTTTTTTGAGCCAACATTTTCTGTTTTGTACTTTTTCTCCAAAAACTCCCAAAGTTCCTTTGCTGTCTTAACAGGACTGTAGATGTTGTATAATGTGTTGTCAAGTCCGTTCAAGATGTAGTTTCGGTAAAGGAAATCATCATGTTTCCAGGCATCGATTGCAGCAACCACTTGCCGGTTAGTTTCATATTCTTTCAAAGTGGGAGCATCCTCACGGAGAAAATGAGCCAGGTTGAGAGTAGTAAGATAGAACAACATTTTCTGCTGCCATATTTTAAAATCAGTTCCTGAGAACTTCTCTGGCTTCTCATCGTGATTGACTAGCACAGTCACAATAGGAGGGATTGGAGCAATTGCAGCCACCACACTAGTACTTGTTTGAGCATTAGTTTGACCAGCTTCAGTAGCCATGAATTCTAAATTATAAAACAAAATTATAATTAGAATTTTATATTACACAGAAAATTTAAACCAAAACCACAGAATTAAATTCTGTAAAAATAAAATAAACAAGAATTGTAACTTATATTTTCAATTAATTTGAAAATAAAATAAAATTTTATTTAAACAAATTAATTCCACATAGAAAATTAAATTTCTGTAACACTTCAATAATTAATATACTAATAGAATTTTAATTAATGAACACTCAGAAATTATTTTTGAAAACCAAAATTAATTTCTGATAAACTTCACAAATAAATATTCTGAATTGTTAATGATACAAGTATATTACTACTAGTTGTCAAAGAAAATAGATAGTATATTACTACTATCTGTCAAACAGTATATTACTACTATTTATTTTTCCAACCAGAATATTATTTTGTAAAACCACAGAAAATAATTTCTGTAAGAAGAAGAAAGAGAATAGGAAACAAACGAAAAATTCTGTATAACCAGAATAATTTGAATTTGTCATAAGATTGTTGGAACAATCTTCTGTATAAAATAAATAATTTAAAACTAAATCAAATAAATAAAAATAAATCACTTACAAAATTTATTTTACCAAATCGAATAAAATTGTTAGATCAAGTCGAGTATGTAACACTTTATCCTTCAAACAGATTCGCCCCGCTACGGTGCTTACGGATAAGTGGCGTCTATCTCCCAAGATACAATGATCTTCATAAATTGTAGTAGTACTCTAAATAATTTATATGGCGAACCAAACCAGTGTTCTATACCCTCAAAGTATTCCCTAAAAATATTAATATGAAGAATTATGCAAAGAAAGAGCAAAATGGAAAGGGAACAGATTTTTCTAGATGTTTTTTTTTGGGGATTTGAAAATTGCTGGAAAGGGCTGGCATTTATAGGCAAACTAATCTGTCCGAACAGGTGCAGTTTTGAACCGAATAGGTATGAAACTGTTTTGAACAGATACATTTCAAAATTCCAATAGATCTGTAACAGTTTTAGATTTGAATCTGTTTGGAAAAATTGTCCGGAACTGCTGGGCAGTTTCTGGCAGTTAAAACCTGTTACAAAACAGTTTATTTGTTGGGAATTTTGGACTGGAAGTGGCACAATTATGGACAGAAAATTTGAATTCAAATTTGGTGCAAATTTTGAATTAATTTCCCGCAAGAATTTTTTGAAAAAATTCAAATGAATTTTATTCAAAAAATTATCATTAGAACCGACCCGGCCCACACCCGCGCCCGGCTGGCGGCGGCGGGGTGTGCGTGTGATGGTTTGAGCCAAGGTTCAATTTGTCTATAACTTTTTCTTTCTACAAACTTGGGGTGCCCCTTAGGGCCCAACCCAAGTGTTGCCACACAGAACTTATATATACACATAAGTTCTCTTTAAGTTTCAATGTGAGACAACCCATTTCAAGGAAACCCACATTTACTTCTTTAATTGTCCATTTTACGAACCCGAAAACGACGTCAAGTTCCCATTCACTCATAAATGGTTTTGACGAACCGTCTTCACCGTGTGACTTGCCATGCGGCAAGGAACACGTCACCTATTCACTCATACGATTCACTTTATATAAGTGAAACAATTCACTTTTTTCTTCTTTTCTCAATGTGAGATTATAAAATAAAAGTTAGCCAATGAGGATTTTCTTAATTGTTTAAAAGTTAACAATTGTTTAGGCGGAAAGTTTATTTCGAATCAAGCAATCTTAATAGTTTAATATTTAATTAAATCAATCTTTAATTTATTTCGAATCAAACAAATTTAACTAATATATTTTGATAAAATCGTTAAAAATCGCAGTTAAACCAGCGAATCAGTCAAACCAAAAACGGTTCACCCTATCTGTTAGGTCAAAGGACCAACTAACTTGTACAAATATTAATTAATTAAAACTTTTAAATTTTATTTTAATTTTAAAATTTAAACTATCTTGAATTGAAACATATACAACATTATAATATTAAATGGGAGCATAAGGTTTATATAGTGAAACAACTCATTTTTTTTATTCTTTTCCTGACGTGGGATTGTAAAATAAAAGTTAACAGTTGTTTGGTCGGGAAGTTCATTTCTAATCAAGCAATCTCAGTCGTTTAATTTTTAATAAGGTCAATCTTAGTTTATTTCAAATCAAACAAATGTAAGAAATATATTTTAATAAAACAGCTAAAACTGTGGCTAAACCAACGAATCGGTCAAACTGAAAACGATTCAGTCTAATCGGTTAAGTCAAAAGACCAACCAATTTACAACAAAATCAATTAATTAAAACCTTTAAATTTTATTTTAAAATTTAAACCATCTTGAACTAAAACATGCACAATATTATCATATTAAATGAGAGTATAAGATTCACTTTATATAAGTAAAAAAAACTTACTTTTTCTTTCTTTTCTCGATGTGTGATTATAATTATTTTAAAGTTAAATATTATGAGAGTTTCAAAATTTCATACAAAATTATTTTTAAAATCAAAACGTTTATGTGAGATTTTAAAATAAAAGTTCAATGGAAACTAACCAATGGATATTCTCTTAATTGTTAAAAATTAAGAAAATTAAAAAAAATGGTATTGATTATAAGGTTTTTCAGTAAAAATCTTTTTTTACTTATATATATAAATGAGAGTATAAGATTTACTTTATATAAGTAAAACAATTTACCTTTTCCTTTTTTTCCCCGATATGAGATTGTAACATAAAAGTTAAATGGAAGTTAACCAATGATGATTTTCTTAATTGTTTAAAATTAAGAAAATTTAATAATTTATATAAATTGGAGTATAAGATTTATTTTATATAAATTAAACAATTCACTTTTTCCTTTTTGTCCTGATTTGAGATTGTAAAATAAAAGGTAAATGGAAACTAGCCAATGAGAATTTTCTTAATTGTTTAAAATTAAGAAAATTTAATAATTTATATAAATTGGAGTATAAGATTTATTTTATATAAATTAAACAATTCACTTTTTCCTTTTTGTCCTGATTTGAGATTGTAAAATAAAAGGTAAATGGAAACTAGCCAATGAGAATTTTCTTAATTGTTTAAAATTAAGAAATTTCAATAATTTTAGAATGAGGGTTTGAAATTTCTAGAAGGCTTCTCCATCAAAATCCTTTTTATAAGATTCACTTTATATAAGTAAAACAACTCACTTTTCTTTTTCTGATGTGGGATTGTAACATTTTTTTTTTGAGATGTGGGATTGTAATTATTTTAAATTTAAATATTATGAGAGTTTTAAAATCTCATACAAAATTATTTTTAAAATCAAAACGTCTATGTAAGATTGTACAATAAAAGTTAAATATAAGCTAGCCAATAGAGATTTTTTTAATTATTTAAAATTAAGAAAATAAAAAAAATGAGTATGAGATATTGATTATAGGGTTTCTAACCTCGTTTGGGGACTGACTATTTTAGCCAAAAAGCCAAAAAGCCAACTAAAACTAGTCACATCACCTCTCTACTTTTCTGCACATCTTTTCGTAAAAAGTCAAAAAGTTACTAAAATAGCCTGTTCCCAAACGAGGCCTAAAAATCTCCTTTTACTTATATAAATGGGAGCATAAGATTTACTTTATGTAAGTGAAACAATTTACTTTTTCTTTCTTTTTTCGATGTGGGATTGTAAAATAAAAAGTAAATGGAAACTAGCCAACGAGAATTTTCTTAATTGTTTAAAATTAAGAAAATTCAATAATTTTAGAACAAGGGTTTGGAACTCCTAGAAGACTTTTCCCTAAAAATCCCATTTTTCTTATGTAATATATAGATAGATAGTGAAACAAACTTTGTTTCTTCTTCTTCTTCTTCTTCTTCCGATGTGAAATTATAAAATAAATCATAAACTAATTAGAGTTTTATTTTTATATAATTAAATGGAAGTCAGTCAATGGAAATTTTTTAATTGTTTAAAATTAATAAAATTAGTATGAGAAATCGCGATTAATTGGCGAATCGGTTAAACCCAAAATGGTTCAGCCTAATGTTTAGGTCAAATGACTAACTAATTTATACAAATTAATTAATTAAAATTTTTAAATTTTATTTTAATTTTAAAATTTAAACCGTCTTGAATTGAAATATACACAATACTACACTATTAAGATTCACTTTATATAAGTGAAATAGCTCACCATTTTTTTTTTTATGATGTGAGATTATAAAATAAAATTTAATAATTATTTGGACGGAAAGTTTATTTTTAATAAAGTAATCTCAGTCTTTTAATCTTTAATTTATTTCGAATCAAACAAATCTAATCAATATATTTTGATAAAACTATTAAAATCACGGTTAAATTAACAAATCAATCAAATCAAAAATGATTTGGCCTAATCGGTTAGGTTATAATTAATTAATTAAATTTTTAAAAATTTAAACTATATTGAATTAAAACATGTACAATACTACAATATTAAATAGGATAAGAATATAAGATTCACTTTATATAAGTAAACAACAATGATTCATCCCCCCTTTTCCCCCCACCCCCTTTGACCCCCTCTCTCTCTTATTGGTTACATTTTCTTTTTCTTTTTCTTTTTTTCCTGCTCCTCCAATCACCACCCGCCACGTGGCAAAGGGGGTGAGGGGGTAACCCCTAAAAGGGGGTCCCAAGCATTATTCATAAGTAAAATAACTCATTTTTTTTTCTTTTTTTTTTCAATGTGGGATTATCAAATAAAAGTTAGTCAATGTAGATTTTCTTAATTGTTTAAAATTAAGAAAATCAAGAAAATCAGTATGAGATATTGAAACTCTCACAAGGCTTCTCACTAAATGGAATGAGAGTATAAGATTCCCTTTATATGAGTAAAACAACTCATTTTTTCTTTTTTTTCTGATGTGAGATTATCAAATAAAAATTAGTCAATGAAAATTTTCTTAATTATTTATTAAAAAAATTAATATAAGATATTTAAATTCTCATAAAACTCCTTATTAAAAATACTATTTTCCTAATATAATATCAAACCAGCTGCAGACCTTCAGTGGGGGTCGCACCCCCAGTGAAGTGGCGTGCCCCACTGGCTGAAACTCAAAAAAAAAAAAAAAAAAATTAAAACAATTTTTTTGTCCAATAACAATATGTCACCTTACTAGGGTCGACCCCCAATGAAAATCCGAAGCTTTTTATATAATATATAGATAGGTCCAATCTCCCAAAATTTTATTAGTAGGAAGTGAAATAATCTTCCCACATCTTATTAGTTGCCTGATTAGATTTTAGTGCATGTACAGACAAATGGAGCTATCAAACGTACTTCTAGATGCTGTAAGCCTAGTCTGTAATTTGGTATAGGTCAAATACTGACCTCGATTTGTCAAGGGCCTAGTGTTTTGGTCTAGTGGTTAGAGGACAGATTAAGACCTTGATTAAGCCCTTAATACGAGATTCTTTCTCTTTCTCTTTTAAGACCTTGCGTTTTGTGCGCAGCTCAAAAACGTCAAACCATTTTAAAACGCTGAAAATTTCATTTGGGAAGACCCAAAAAAATAACACTTAAATTTATTAAATTATTCTCTGAAATATTTTAATTAATTAATTTAAAAATCAAAAAGTAAAGATATTTTGATTATTTTAAAGTGATGTGACATTTTTAAAAAATATTAAATAAAAAATAAAAAATTCAGCTTTTTATCAACTTCCCAAATCATTTCCAAAAAAGTCAAAAAGCTTGGTAAAAAGTCAAAAGTCAACTTTTTACCAACTTTCCAAAACACCACCGTAATCTTTTTACAAGAAAAATTAATATAACATTTAAAAAAATTAAGCCTATCATAAATTTTTAAAAAATAATAATATATCCATTGATAGTTGCCTAAATGTACATGTTTAGGCCCTTTTACCTATGCTTTTGAGTCTATTATGGTGATAACTTGATACATTTAAATGCAATTCATGTGAATCAGGTTAATGTGGACCAAGGAGCAAAAATAGGCAAGGAAGCCCCGCACGTGCGGCACTTATTTCCGCATGTGCGACACAAAGCAAAAATATCGATTCTTCTCAGCCTTCATTTGCACGTGCGGAGGGTCAATCCTGTACGTGCGACGCCAACCCTTGCATGTGTGGTGATATTTCTTACACGTGCGGCCTACCTCGAATTTTGTGCACGACTATTTGAACTTATTTATGAAATCTACAAAGTATAAAAGAAAGAAAAGAAAGTTTTTCAGGGTTCGAATTTTTGGAGAAAGACAAGAGAGGCTAGGATTTGGAAAGTATTTGTACTTCAAGGTTGAAGGTATTTCCATGGCAGTTTCATCATCCTCTTCACCTCCTTGATCTCCATGAGCGGCTAAGCTCCTATTGCTAGGGTTTTGATGAAATCTTAGCCAAGTAAATAGAATGTTCAACTAGGCTTTGATTGTTGTAACGGTTAGAACGAGTTGTGTGAATGTTTTTAGAAGTTTTTATTTCATTTCTATCTATCTCTTTCAGTGTTATTCTTTCTGTGATTGATGAATGGTTTTCATGCAATGGTTTTCTTTGTATTGTATTCAAAGTATGAGATGAATCAAGTTACGAGAGACGAGTTGTGCTGCTACCTTAGTTTAGAGCGAAGATTTGTATTACTTGAGATTATTTGTGCCTATACATTGAATGCAACAATCCTCTTGATTAATATTTCAAATTTGTAGTTGTTAAACATTGGGTAGTTCAAACCATATCACAATTAATTGCTGATGTTAAACCCTATTTATGTAATTAGTGGTAATTCATTACCTTAGGATTTTCTCCAAGCAATTTCTCAAATCCTAATATTTACTCTTCATTTAATTTCGTTTTTCATTTCAATTCTTACTTTAATATTCATCAACCCTTATATCAAATTAATTTAGGAATCTTACAATTTAAATTGATTTAATTTCACAATTGTCTATGTGGATCTATATCTGAACTTATCATTATTCTATGGAATTTAGGTATAGTTTAGTCTTTATTTTTGATGTACTTAATGACCCATCACCCATTAAACAAACTATTCTCATAATATTCACCAGTTAAGTAAAAGCATGACATTAAGCAAACATTGTTCAACATTATTGTGTCATAATTTTTCGAAATATAAACATGTATATTGTTCCACCATTAATTTAAACAAATTTTAGCAAATAAACATATATGGTTTAAGTTATACGGTTCAGTTGGGTTCAAATCCAGAACCGTAGACCTAAATTCGGAACCAATTCGCGGAGAGCATTTTTTCAATTTTCCTAATCAGGACTGAACCACGAATTTAAAAAAAAAAACCTACTGGATTGGTTTGGACCGGTTCAATTTGTGAATTTTTCGGTTTCCTTACTTCACCCTAAAACCACTCAATCACTTTTCATCTTTTTTCAACTCACCTTCTTTGGTTTTGATTGTTTTTCTGAAAATTGAGTTTTTTTACTTTTTGCATTTTATTTTTGTTTTTAGTGAATTTTTTTAATATTTAATTATTTTTTTACTTTCTAAATATACATAATTTAGATGCACCTAAAAAATAAAATATTGGTAAAAAAATATTTTCAAAATTTAATAAATATACAAGAATACGAAAATATGTTAAATTTTTATATTTTTTTTATTTGATGACTTTTTAAATATTTTTTCGATAAATATTATAATTTTTAAGTGTATTTAGATTAGGTGCATTTAAAAAATAAAGAATTCTTAAAATATTAAAATTTTTAACTAAAAACAATATATATATATATATATATATATGTAAACAATAAAAAATTCAATTTTCTGAAATAAGTTCAATTTTCTGAAACAAAACAACGGTTCCCAAAGTGGTCGTTTGGAAGTTGCCAACTTAATATATAATTTTGTAAGAAGTGCTTTAGTTTAAACTCTAGAAATAAGTATATATATATAGTATTTAAAAAAAAAATATTTTTCTAGTTTATTTTATAATTAAATAATATAAAAATTAAAATTTAATAAATGGGCGGGTTTTATTGGGTTGGGTTAAAACTTTTTATCCCAAACATAACTTGAAAAATAATGAGTTAAAAATTTGGGGTACTTACGGGCAAGTCCTATTAACAAGATTCATTTATCTATAAATTCTGACTGATAAATTTATTATTTTAAAGTTATTCATTAATATTCACTATCTTTACTCATATTCACTCACTCACTTAAAAAATTCACCATCCTTTTCCACATACACAAAAATAAATATGAATATAAAAAAAAAGGTAGTGGTGATATGGTGGTTGTGTAGATCGGCGACAGTGAAGTGTAGATCTACAATGGTAAAGTGCAGATCAGCGATATTAAAGTGTAAATCTGCGACGATGGTGGTGGATATGCGAAGGTGGAGGTGGTGGATGGATGACAACAATGGTGGAGGTAGTGGGTAGACAGTAGGTGATGGCGGGTAGACAACGACGACGGCGATGGTGGTGTGAAGGTTTTGGAAAAATAACGGAGAGAGACAAAGAGATAGAGAGAGAACAAAGAAGAGAAGAGAAAATGAAAGAATTTGATAGGTAATTTAATGAGAGTAAGACTTATTGGTGCATTCAAAAAGTCAATAGGACTTAATGGTATTTAAGTCTACTTAAAAAGGACTTGTTGGTAATTAATCCTAAAAATTTTACTCTAGTTTGGCCCTAGTTATTGGCTAAAATATTTTTTTCTAAATCCTAAAAATATCGTGCTGGACTATGTAAGTAAGACGGCCATTGGGCCCATAGCCAACCCTGTATGAGACTCAAACCATGTGAGTATGGGTTTTAGCATTTTTGATAAGTAAATGCTCAAACTTTATTTTACAAATAATCAAATAAATATATAAACATAGATATATTTGGTCAATATATCTATGTAAAGGGTAATGCTATAAGGGTGTGTACCATATACAAGTTATAACATTTGTGTGATTAATAATCACAAGTATCATAACTAAATCATTTACAAGTCACAACTAAAAAAAAGATTTGTAACCAAACATCACACTTTATAACTAAAAACTTTTTGGACCATAACTAAAAAAATAATGTTATAACCAATATTACAATGAGTCATAACTAACATCACAATGTGTACAACCAAGTCATAATCGACACCACAATATGTCATAACTTAAGACTACTAACATTGTAATAGGGGGCATATGGTGCACACCCTAAGAGGGGTGTGTATCATAGAATTTGAGTAGTGCTATTTATCCTTATCTTTTTTCTTAGGACCTCCCACATATTTTGTTTTTTTTAATTCTAATTTTGTCCAAACATATTCCGTTTTTATCCCCTTGCCTAACTTTCTAATCCTAATTTTTCAAACCTTAACCCCAATCCCACAAACCATCCCCATCACCCCAACACCGGTTGCTGCCCCCCCATCCCGGCCTGCAATCTCCACTGTCATCACCAACATCACCTCTAGTCATTAACACCTCTACCCTTACTCACCAACCACTAGCAATGCTACCCACACCACTCTTAGACTCTTTATCTCTTTCTCTGTCTCTATTTATCTATCTCTCGCCAGATCACAATCGCGATTACAGAAGATCAATGATGGTGGCAAATCTACCCTCCTTGTACGATTGTCACGACGGTAGTGCTGCTTGCGATCTCTTCTGATTTCGTTTAGTAGTTTAGGGCCAAACCACCACGATTTGTTCGGTGGTCTACAACCGAACTACCATTGTTTGTTTGGTACTGATTTTCCAAACCAAGCAGGACGATTTCAAATAAAGAAAAACCGAACATGAGCATGTGAGAGAGGGCTCCAGGGTAGTTGTATGGGTGGTAGTGATGGAAAATGACTAAGATTAGTGAAATGAGAGATTTGGGTAAAAGAGATGAGGTAGAGGATCGTCGGTGGAAGAAGGGAAAGGAAGATTGAGCTAGGGAGGTGGGCTGTCGGAGAAGAAAAGTTGCCGGTGAGAGAGGGGGCTGAAGGAGAGTCTCTAGTGGAGGAGAAGGGTAGTGGGAGGGTTGCTGGTAAGCGAAAGGGGTTGCCGAAGGTGGGGGAGATTGCTGGTTGAAAAGTGTTGGAATGAGAGTTTAAAGGATATATTTGGGATTATAGAAGGGGTCCAAAGTAAAATAAGGAAATGAGCAATTTTGGTGGTGGGGGTTCAAAGAAATGGGAGGTCCTAAGAAGAAAGATAGGGGCATTTAGCAATTCCCTAGAATTTTTCTTGTGTAATTACATAAAATAATTTAATTGAATGTACTTAAATATCCCTTATCTTTCTTTGGTATTGCCATTATAGCCCTCTATAAACAACTCACTCCCCTATTGCTCTTCAACTGTAGAACCTCTACGGCTAATAAGGGAAAAATGGATAATTATACAACAAAAAATCACTATAAGGCTTTGTTTGGGATGTTTGATTTTGGCTAAAATAGTCAACAAAGATAAAAATAAAAAAAAATAAAAAATAAAAAAAACTAATAAGGCAAAATGTCATATCCTACATATCAACTAATTATTTTTTTCTCTCACAGCCATCTATTCAACTACAAAAAAATAAAAAATCATTACAAGCACACAACTTTTTTTTATCTCATAAAATAGTAAAAAAGTTAAAAAGTCACTAAGCTCTTGTTTGGACTGAGCTAATTTAGTCTGATTTTTTTGCTTTTTAACTATTTTAACTTGGCTAAGGGTTGGTTTAGGATGTTGTAAAAAAGTGCACTTTTTGATTTATTGGCTTATATGGGTTCGGTTTGGGTTGGGTTTGATGTGATGTGTTAGAGAGGTAATGTGATTTAAATAAGATGATGTGACTTAAATAGGATAATGACTTTTTAACTTTTTGTATTATTTAAGTCATGCCAAACTTGGCCTAAATAAGCCGTGTTTGGGATAAATTTTGACTTTTTTTTTTGTAGTTAATTTGAAATTTGTGAGAGAAAAAATAAAATATATGATAATTTAGATGTGACATTTTGTCTTATTAACTAAATTAGTCTGTTTTGTCTTTATTAACTAATTTAACCAAAATAACTTATGGCAAATGAAACCTAAAATAATCAAGTTCTCACATGAGCACTTATTTAAATCTATAATCTAATACTTAACCAAACATGTTAAAAGTTTCAAAGATACAAACTATAGTCTATATTAACCGTTGCGTAAAGTCAACCTGTTATTATGAATGTGTATGATTTTCTTACTTATGAATGTGTATGATTTTCTTACTTACGCATAAAGAGTGATTTGGATGTCACAAATGGGTGCCAAATTGAATGTGCATGAACTCACCAAGACACATTTTGAAATTCCAATTTTATTTCAAACACTTTTTAACTCTCATTTTGTAGATACCATTATCAAATTTCATGTCATTTCTTATCAAGTTTTTAAATTAATATTGTTAGTTTATTTTCATGAACCAAAGATGTTAATGTTGTTAGCTTCTCTTCATGAACCAATGTGCTTGATTTTGTTCACTTGATCAGCAATGGAGCGATGATTGTTGATGTGGAGTTAGCTCGAACAGGCCTAAGTAGGGTTGTAAATAAATTGAGTTGAGCCGAGTTTTACAAGGCTTGAGGTCAACTCATTTATTTATCTAGTTCGGACTCTGTTCGTTATTATTAAGCAAACTCAAATTCAGCTCGATACTCAAGAATGAAATCTTTTTGTTATTATTTATATTATTTAAATAAATAAATAATAATTTTGCACACTTTTATATTATTTAAAAACATAATAAATGTACCAAGTTTATTCAAGTTTAAGCCCGACTTGTTGATTAAACGAAGTTTAAAAATCAGACTCAAATTTATTTATTTACTTAATGAATAAAGCTGAACCAAATTTTTATGAAATCGGGCAGAACTCGCAAAACTCATTTTATTTTTAGCCCCACGCAAGGGTGTTCTAGCTGCCAATTGTCTTAGTGCACCTAGAAAAGATATTGTTCCGTCCAATTTTGGCATGGACCTCTAATCCCTTATAGCCTTATGCTTATTGGGAATAGTAGGAATAAAAAATTTAGGAAATTGTGCAATCTTTTAAGGTTGCATACTATATATATATATATTATATCATAAAAATATATAATTTCATTATAAAATTTCATAATATTAATTATAAAATGCATAATTTTGTTATAAATTGGTGTAATAAAATGTCTAATTTTTTTTTTGGTTAATGTTGTAAAAGTTTGTGGTTTGGTTATGACATTTTTTATTACGCTAATTTGTGTTGACGTTACACGTTTTATAATTAATATTACAAAATTTTGTGATAACATTACATATTTTTGTGGTAAGGTACATACGCATCAAATTATTTCCTAAAAATCTAGTTTACGGTTACTCAGCTCAAAATTTAATTTAGGCTTAAGAAAATGAGAAATATATATAGAGAAAATTGTTAAAAGTCCAATTTAAAGAGGGCATAAGGCATAAGGTCTAGCAAATATTTTTTTTATTAATGAGAGGTCTATCATTTGTGAAATAATTTGGTCAGGAGTTCTTTTATTATTTTGGAGGACATTTTATTTTCTATTTTATCTCTTAATCTATCCGTTGGACTAATCTAAATGTATTTAAAAATTAAATTAAATCCACTAAAATAAGAAAAAATTTATAAATGAAAATCCATATCCGTACAAAATATTTAATAATTCTTTTAGAGCTATCGCATTTTTGCTTAACTTAAACCAAGGGCCTTGATCGAAGACTTGTTAGTTAGTTTAGATTCTGCATTATGAAAGGTGTTAGTGTTTTTCATACCGGCTTTTCCACAAAGTATTTTGCAAAAGCCACTTGATTTTGACCACATATATATTGAACTGGTTTGCTAAATCTTTTGAGGTGGAAAAATGCTACAAGTTCTAAATTGCAGACTTACAAATTCATTTACAATGGTGTGATAAGGATATGTGTGACAAATAAAAAATTAACACTTATCAACTACCGCATTGGCAGATGTATCTCATCCTAAATATTAGGTTAGGAGGATGAGTCATGATGAAAGTATGACTCGTAGTTAAGACTCTTTTGAGAACTTTACTCTAACCAAGCTAGAAGAGGAATTCCAGATGGGATGTAATTCCTAATATGAAAAAAGTTTGGCAAGGCAGAAGACTTTTTGGAGGTGACATGGGTAAACCCATAAAGATTATAGCCCACCATTTAGGGCCCAATACACAACTTAAATACTAAGGCCCAGCACTGCCGAAGCCCCACATAGCAATAAGAACCAATGATATCAAGACACATGTCAAAAGAAGGGCAAGCCACATAAGCAGATAAAGATTTGCAAAGTTATTGCCACTGCACATCGCCATTAATGAAGCCCCTTACAGCATTTATTGCGATAACACCTCTCCGTCGGGACAGAACGCCTTCACCATGAACAAGGTAAGCTAGAGCATAGACTTTCGGCCAAGGTGACAGGTCGGAAGGGACAACGAAATGATTACCAGAGGATATAAGCAGACGTCGAAGACAAGGAAAATGTTAAGCTTTTTATCTCTAATCTATCTCTACATACTACCTCTCTTTCTAACATGCTCGTCGGAGGGTTCACTGGGGGACTCCCCGTTCCCCGTTGAACTCTTGTGTAGGTCTTTTGGTAGGCTTGATCACTCGGACACCGGTTTGGGAAGCGTGGACCAGTCCGACCTGTTCCACCCGAACTCGCTATACCATCAGGTGGCGCCGTCTGTGAGAAAGTTTTTGTTCCGCGCGCCAGTTGTGCTCATTGTCGCCGGAGACCCTTTCCCCATTACCCCCTCCTACCACCTGTGAAGGTGGATGGTCACAACTAGATCCATGGCTTCTCACCTCAATGTCGCCGATCATCAAGCCGACCCTTCCAATCCAAATAACCCACCACAGTATTTCACCGAGCTCACCAATAGCATTAACCGCTTAGCCGAGCAAAACCAAGCCCTGATTAATGCTCTACTCCAACGAAACCTTCCTATGCCTCCTTCACCACCTCCAGATATCCCACCCAACTAAGAACGAGCACCGAGCCATACTATCCAGCAGCCTAATCCACCCAACTTGGAAGGTTTGCAACCCCCTCCCCCGGGTATAAACCTGCCACCTCGGGGCCCACATTCATCGATCCCGACACCAATCCCTGAAGGAGAGGCCAGCAGCATCCAGCCCCCGCTGCACTCCGGTGGTGACAACATTTCTCTCTGGGACGCAGAACTTTAAGCCATGAAGCTCCAACTCCAAGGGGTCATGCAAAACATACGGCATAAACCATCTACCACAGCTAACTCCCCATTTGTTGCCTCCATTAGGGACAAACCTCTCCCTCCTAAGTTCAAAATGCCCACGATCGATTCTTTTGATGGTACAACGGACCCAGTCGATCACTTGGAGACCTACAGAACACTCATGATCCTCCATGCATTCCCCGATGAAATCATGTGTCGGGCTTTCCCCGTGACACTCAAAGGGTCGGTTCGACTCTGGTTTAGTCAACTGCTAGCAGACTTTGTTTCCACTTTCCAGCACCTCAGTGACTCCTTTCTCAACCATTTCATTGGAGCCCAGCGCCAGCAGCGTCCGGCAACCCAGCTCCTCAACATCCGTCAGACTGAGGGGGAGTCGCTGCGCAGTTTTGTCACCCGCTTCAACACCGAAGCCCTGCAGGTGGCGGAAAACGATGACAAGGTCATCCTCACGGCATTCATGGCCGGCCTACGATCATCTGATTTCCTTTTCTTCCTCTCAAAAAATCCCCCGACCTCCATGGCAACCCTTCTTTTGAAAGCCCAAAAATACATGAACGCAGAAGATTCCCTAGTCGCTCGCCAAGACCCTACACCAAAAAACCCGACCTCCAGAGAGAAGCGAAAGGACTCAGAAACCAGAAACACCCAGTACAATAACCAAACTCCTCAGTATACCGACTGACCACCCCGAGCCGACCGGTCGGCACCAACCAGACCGCCCGGTTGGTTCAAACGATACACACCCCTCAATTCCCCCATAGAACAAGCTCTCAATCAGATCCAACGAGACTACCCCCTAAAATGGCCCCAACCATCCCGGTTTCCTTCTAATCGGCGAGACCAGTCCAAATACTGCCGCTTTTACCAGGACCACGGCCATAATACCGAGGAGTGTGTTAACCTCAAAGATCAGGTCGAGGGCTTGATACGTTAGGGACGTCTTAGCCGGTTCACGGACACCCGCCCCAGCAGAGGCAAAGGACTGAGCCCAGCAGAAACAACTGCCGGCGCACCCCTCCCCGGCAACCAGCCCAACCTAACCAAGGCCATGATCGCCCTCCACAGTAACCTTGGGCACAAGGTAATCCCGCTCCACATGTTGGAGAAATCAGAGTTATTTCCGGCGGGCTTGCTTGTGGAGGACCATCCGCTCGGCTCAGCGGGCAGAACTCAGGAAATAAGGCAAGGCTCAGACAAAGAAGTTGCCACATTGGACGACCCTCCAAACAGCCCAAGCAGTGGATGGAGCCTATCACTTTACGGACGCCGACTGCACAGGCATCCGTTACCCCATGACGACCTCTCGTCATTTCTACCCTGCTCTCCAACTACAAAGTCAAACGGGTTCTCGTCGACAATGGTAGTTCCTCCGACATCATTTTCTTAAATTGCTTCCGGCAGCTCAAGATCGGGGAAGAAAGTCTGTCCCCTCTCCAAACCCCATTGGTCGGTTTTACTGGTGATCAGGTGACCTCCATCGGCTTCATCAATCTTCCCATCACAATCGGAGAATACCCCAGGCAGACCACAAAGCTGCTCACCTTCTTCGTCGTCGACTGCCCCTTGCTTACAACATCATCCTTGGCCGCACAGCCCTAAACGCTTTCCAAGCTATCACCTCCACCTTCCATCTTGCCGTCAAGTTCCCCACCGATCTCGGGGTCGGCACAGTCAGAGGAGAGCAGACTGTGGCCAGAGAGTGTTATGTCGCCTCACTTAAAGAAGTCAAGCTTAAGGAGGCTATGATCATTGAAGGACTTGACGTCAGGGACGATGATGAGCTGGTCAGAGGGGAACCAGTGGAAGAGCTTGTCGAGGTCTCTATCGACCCCACCAACCCGGCAAAAACTACAAGATCGGCAGCCAACTATCCTCCCAGGCCAAGGCCGACCTCACCGCCTCTGATTGAGCACAACGACGTATTTTGCCTGGACCCACTCCGACATGCCGGTATTGACCCCTCCTTCATTACCCATGTCTCAGCATTGAGCCCCATTTTCGACCCATCAGCAGAAAAACGCATCTTTCACCCGGAGCGCAATAACCTTATTGTTTCTGAAGTAGATAAGCTCCTTGAGGCACAGTTTATCACAAATGTGGACTACCCTAGATGGCTGTCGAATGTGGTTCTGGTTCGTAAAAACAATGGTAAATGGCGACTCTGTGTCGACTTCTCCGACCTCAACCTAGCTTGTCCCAAGGACAGTTATCCTCTTCCTCACATAGATCTACTAGTTGACGCCACGGCCGGCCATCAAATGCTCAGTTTCATGGATGCCTTCTCGGGATACAACCAAATTCTGATGCACCCGTCTGACCAGGAACACACCTCCTTCATCACCGACCGGGGAACCTACCATTACCGTGTGATGCCATTTGGGTTGAAAAATGCTGGAGCCACTTACCAACGGTTGGTCAATGCTGTCTTTCATCATCAGATAGGCCGGAACATGGAGGTATATGTTGACGACATGCTGGTCAAGAGCAAGCTCTCTACTGATCATCTGGCCGACCTGTGGGAGACCTTTGGCACCCTACAGAAGTACCAAATGAAGCTCAATCTGGAGAAATGCGCCTTCGGCGTAGGATCTGGGAAGTTCTTGGGTTTCATGGTCAGTCAGCGGGGCATCGAAGCTAACCCCGAAAAGATCAAAGCCTTAATTGAAATGCAGTCACCCAGAACGGTTAAGGAGGTTCAACGGCTTACTGGCCGAGTTGTCGCCCTCAACCTCTTCATTTCTCGTGCAACAGACAAGTGCCTCTCATTCTTCAAAGTTCTTCGACGAACTTTTGAGTGGATGGCAGAATCCGAAGAGGCCTTTCAGCAGTTGAAACAGTGCATGACCAACCCCCCCTTACTTTCTTAGGCAATCACGGGCGAACCCCTCTTTCTCTATTTGGCCGTGTCAAACACCGCAGTTAGTGCAACACTCATCAGGAAAGACAGCTCTATCCAACGACCGGTCTACTATATCAGTCGAGCTCTCAGGGGAGCAGAACAGAACTACCCGTTGCTTGAAAAAATGGCCTTAGCCTTGGTCATAGCCTCAAGACGACTCCGACTTTACTTCCAGGCCCACTCCATTGTCGTCCTTACTGACCAATCGTTGAAGAAAATCATGTAACAACTAGAGTTGTCCGGCCGACTTATGCAATGGTCAGTCGAGCTCAGCCAGTTTGATATCTCCTACAGACCTCGAACGGTGATCAAAGGCCAAGCTGTTGCCGATTTTATCCTGGAATTCACTAATCCCATTCCGACCACGGCCCCACCACCTCCTCAACCCCAGACTGAGGCAGAAGACCTCCATTCTTGGACCCTCAACGTCGACGGATCATCCTGCAAAGAAGACAGTGGGGCTGGTCTCATCCTCACCACCCCCGAGGGTGGTTATTTCAAGTGTGCTCTCCGGTTCTTGTTCGATGCAAGCAATAATGAGGCCAAGTATGAGGCATTGATAGCCGGTCTCCGCCTAGCCAGAGACATTGGTGTCAGCCATATCCGGGTGTTCAACGATTCTCAGCTTATTATCGGACAAATTACGGGGAAATTCGATGCCAAGAAGACACAATGAGGGCTTACAGGGATATTGCACTCCCCCTTGCTCGCTTCTTCAATACTTTCCACATCAAGCACATTCCCCGGGCAGAAAACTCCAAGGCAGATAAGATGGCTCAATTAGCTTCTGCAGACCTGTCAGACCTCAGCTACGGTGACCGCCTCGAGTATCTGACCCACCCTGCCATTTTCCCCAACCAACAGGAAGTCCACTTTCTCCAAAATGAACCTATCCCATGGGTGTCCAACATCTTTCTATTTTTGACAACAGGGGAACTATCAGATGACAAACAGCAGGCCGCCAAAGTTAGGGCCCGGTCGTCCAATTACATTCTTGTCAGTGGTCTCTTGTACAAACGTGGCTTTTCACGCCCATACCTGAGATGCTTCAATCTTGCTCAAGCAACCTACGTGATGAGAGAAGTTCATGAGGGGGTATGTGGCAATCATTTGGGTGGCAGGTCCCTAGCCCACAAAATACTTCGCACTGGTTATTTCTGGCCTACTCTCAATCAAGATGCGACAGACTTCGTGCTCAAATGTGATAAGTGCCAGCGTTTTGCCAACATCCCCCATGCTCCACCTACAGAATTGATCACACTTTGCAGTCCCTACCCATTCGCCAAATGGGGGATCGACCTAGTTTGCCCATTGCCCACTGGCCGAGGCCAAACCAAATTCGCCATTGTCGCTATTGATTACTTCACTAAATGGGTGGAGGCAGAACCCCTTGCCACAATTACCAAACGGAACACAACCAGATTCATCTGGCAGTCTATCGTATGCAGATTTGGCATCCCTCAAGCCATCGTCTCCGATAACGGCAAACAATTCGACAATGCCAAGTTCAGGAAATTCTGTGTAGAACTTCAAATCCAGCCATGTTTCTCTTCCCCAGGCCATCCCCAAGCCAATGGCCAAGTTGAGGTCACCAATCGTTCTTTTCTCAAGATTATCAAAACTAAGCTGGAAGCTGCTAAGGGACTCTGGGCTGAGGAAGTACCGAATATACTCTGGGCCTACCGCACTACCGCTCGAACCCCCAATGGGGAGACCCCTTTTCGCTTAACATATGGCGCTGAGGCGGTCATCCCAGTGAAAATCGGTCTACCTACCCCAAGAATTCTACATCCGAATCCAGAACTAACTGAGGAGCTGCGTCGGGCAGACCTAGACCTAATCGAAGAGCTTCGAGCAACCACTGCTGTCAGACGGGCCTCACACCAACAGAAAATGAGAACACACTATAACCGCAAAGTCCGACCGAGGGAGTTCGCCATGGGGGACCTTGTTTTGCGCGAAGTAACCCTCGCCACCAAAAATCTGGCTGAGGGCAAACTGGCAGCCAAGTGGGAAGGACCTTACGTTGTTAAAGCCAGACCTCGTCTGGGCACTTACCGACTTCAGGACATGGAGGGCCGAGACCTCCCCCATCCATGGAACGCCGAGCACTTGAAGCGCTATTTTCAATAAAAGTTCAATTTTTGTATCAATCTTTTTCTGTACTTTCTTTTTGACAATCTACGCACCTGAATGTTCTTATTTTCTTCTCATACGGTGTAAATCTCTGATCAAATGGGCTACATTTTAATGACAACAAGCTTATATCTTAGTTATCTGTGTGGTATTTCAATAACACTTTGATTGCAGCTTCAGCCAGACCGAGCACGAAAAGCCTCAGCCAGACTGAGCAGGAAGAGCTCAGCCAGACTGAGCATAAAGAGCTCAACCAGACTGAGTCAGTTAAAGCCTCAGCCAGACTGAGCATAAAGAGCTCAACCAGACTGAGTCAGTTAAAGCCTCAGCCAGACTGAGCACGAAAAGTCTCAGCCAGACTGAGCATGAAGAGCTCAGCTAGACTGAGCATGCAAAGCCTTAGCTAGACTGAGCATGAAGAGCTCAGCCAGACTGAGTTTCTTAAAGCCTCAGCCGGACTGAGCATGACAAGCCTCAGCCAGATTGAGTTACTTGAAGAGACAGCCCGACCGAGTTAATCATGGCTCAACCCGAACTGAGCACGAATGAAGAGCTCGGCCAAGGCCATTCTTGCAACTTCATGATTGTGGCATACCTGCCATACTTAGTCAAATTCCAGGTCTATGTTTTTACGCCTCTTAACATCCTTCACATTTTTTAAGTCTCACATCCCAACCCAACCTTTCATTTATCAACAACCTTACAACGGGGTTTAAAACTTCATTTTTGGGACCCTTATTGGGTCGTGATTTGAAAACTTCACATTTCTGACATTCTTACATTTTAAACCCCGCTTTGCATCGTGGTTCCTTTACAAGTCAGATTATTTCCTTACTTATCAACTTTTATAAGTCAAGCCTCATTTGAATAACCATTCTCATTCATTTCAGACTTACAAAAATAAAGACAACAGTGTGACAAACACAACTCATAATTTTATTTATTCACAAACTTATACATAAGTTTATTACAGTAATTCCAAAAAAAAAAAAGAAAAAGAAAAACAACAACAAAAAGCAAAACAAACAAAACTCTGACTACAAATTTTGTTCACTCCAATCAGTCCTCTTCATTGGAGACGAGGTTTTCTTCGTTCACACCTTTGTTTAAGGGGGTCTAGGCCACGTCGTCTTCCTCTATTCTAACAGTGTTGAAGTCCAAGTCTGGGAACAGCTCTTCTGCCTTGCGTTTGAACATCTTCCACCCGCTGTCCCAGAACTCGGCCATCTCATGTTTGTAGAAGTCTGACCGCTGGAAACTCTGAATCACTTCTTCTTCACTCCTGCTTCCAGCGGTCGCTCCCGACGGGCCAGCCCCTCCAGACCCTTCCCTTACCAAGTTGCTGGCGATCGCGGCATCGATAGCCATCTGAAAGTCAGCAGACCCCTTGAACTGTTCACTGCTGCGACGCATAAATCGGGGTATGCTGCCCTCTCAGAGGCTGACTTGATCATTTCTTCCTCCAACTCCTTCTCCAGCCTCGCCTTCTCTGCCGCTGCCTTGGCATGCTCGTCTGCCAGATCCCGCTCAAACTCAGCAATCTTCAGGTCTGCTTCTTCATTTTCTTTGACCCATTGAGCGCGCAGATCTTCATTGCTGGTCATGGCCTCTTCAAATCGATCATTGGCGACAGTGCAGGCGTTTTGCGCCTCTTCTAGCTTTTTCTGCTGGCCAACCAGTTGGAACTCGAGCGACACCACCTTTCGGCGTTCCGTCTCCAGCTCCAACTTGACCGCCAGCAACTCAGCATGGGCACGGTCGGCAACATTGCCCTGCACCACCGCCAACACTTTATCTTCCTGGCCTTATGCGCCTCTTCCAACCCCCTTGCACACGCGTTTCGTGCGGCCTTCCGCCACCCTGCAGTCTCCCTCCTTAAGCTTTCAAGTTGGGCCTCCACCGCCTCTAACTTTGCCTTCAACTCCCTCATTTCGCCTTTTGTAACCGCCGCCTTTCTCAGAAGGGCCCCTGCTAAGGAGGTCGCCTCCATTTGGGTAGAACACAACCCCCTCAGCAGCTCAGCCTCAGTAAAACTGGCCATTGAGCGCACGGCTGCGTCTTCCACTACTCCTAAGAGGCGATCTGCAGCGGCTCTAGCATCCCTTCCTTCTCTTTCTAGCCGCCCAGACACGGCTAGGGCGTGGTAAAAAGCGGTCCTCAACCTGGCCCCATCTTCTTCTCCTTGGGGCACAGGAGCCCCTTTGGGTTGCTGCTCCACCCCCTCTACAGGGTCAGTCACACCAACCTCAACTCGCTCTTCAGGGGTGGTCGTCCCACTCTCCACCTCCTTCTCCACCTCCCGCAACCCCACATTTGGGGCGGCCTCCTCCACCATCACCTCCTTCCTCCTCTTCAAGGCGGGCTCCCCTTCACTCTCCCTCACTCTCTTCTTCTTCTTCTTCTTCAACAACGGCTCCATCTCCTTCTTATTCCTTTCCTTCAGAGGATCCACTAGGGGCGGTCGTGGCTCAAAGCCGCCCAGATCCTTCTCCCTAGTGGCTTCGGGCGTGGTCGGATTCGCTCCCTTGCGATCGGTTTTGGAGCAGGCCCCAGTTCTGTCGCCTTATACTTGTTCGCTCGGGCGAACAATCTTCTTTCCTCCTTCTCCTCCGCATTCCTCTGCACCTCTAGCTCCTCCCTTGCTGGGTCCTTCCCCAAAGGTTGTGGCCCCAAGTTCAGGGCAAACAACGTCAAAGGCAAGACCAGCTCGCCCCACCTCACCCCCTTCTCTTTCCTCCATTCCCTCACCCTCTTCACTCGGTCCTCTGCCGTCTTGTCCAACTTGGGCTCGACCGATTTGGTGGGTACCTTCCACGTGGTGCGCGACCCAGCCCCACCGTTCTTCGTCACAAAGAACCATCTCGGTCTCCACCCCTTCACCGACGATGGAAGACCTGCCACCAGACCTCTCCCCGCCACCGCTTGTAACGTCACCCAGGTCTCCTGCTGACCGGAGGCCTTGTAGCAGGAGAAGAACTCCTCTACTGTTATCGCTGTCCCTCTGGTCGCCTGCGGCCAAACACTTGCGCACGCCATTACTATCTTCCAGGCGTTCGGCATCAGTTGCCCTAGCGCCGCCTCTAGCTTGCTTAACACATCCACCACAACCTGAGGGAGGAGTAGCTTCAACCCTCCTCGCAATGCTTCTTTGTAGAGGCTAAATTTGCCCGGCCGCACATCTGATGCCCTTTCCATGGTTGTGGGCAATCTTAGCCCTATCTCCGAGGGTATTTGGTACTTCTTCCTTATTCCCTCAAACTCCTCTGCTGTCAGCACGGATCTATCCGGTTTGGTGTGCCAATGGTCTGGCTCCACCTGACTGATAGGCCTCGCGGCCGAGATTATTGTCCTGGGGCGAGCCCGCATCGCTTGACTCGCTCCCTCCCCCTCCCTACGCTCCGTACGGTATTGTTCTGCCAAACCCACCGCATCGTCGTTGCCTAGTGGATCAACCCTTGCATTTGTTGCTTCCTCTTGGGCCATCTCTCTTGTGTGTCTACGAATAGCTTCGGATGCGGGTGCAAGAAAATTCACAAAGTGTTGCAGGGGTGTATCGCTAGCAACGAAGGAGTTTACACTTGGAATGTTTTGATTTTTTGCAAAGAGGTAGGTAAACCAAATAATACCAAAGGCCCAAGGCTTGCCTGTATTCCAAGGGTCACAATTAATTTTCGCCAGTTTGAAAAATTTTCAAAAATCCGCCAAAACTGTCTTTTCAACACCCTATAATGACCTATCGTTTCACTTCTTGCCCACAGCCTAACCTCCCCCACTACGAGATTTGGCCACGTGTACGATCACGATCCACTGCCCCTTTCCCCTTCCTTGTCTATTCCACTTCACTTCAAACACGTGCCACGCCGCCTCTCGAGCCCCGAGCCGCATCACCCACCCTTCGCGGTCGGCCCTCCTCATGATCGGTCCTTCCACTCGGCCACCCTTCGCGGTCGGCCCTCCTCATGGTCAGTCCTTCCACTCAGCCACCCTTCGCGGTTGGCCCTCCTCATGATCGGTCCCTCCACTCGGCCACCCTTCGCGGTCGGCACTTCTCATGATCAGTCCCTCCACTCGGCCACCCTTCGCGGTCGGCCCTCCTCATGATCGGTCCTTCCACTCGGCCACCCTTCGCGGTCGGCCCTCCTTATGGTTGGTCACTCCTCTCGGTCGACCTTCACCCTACCGGTCTCTTACAACCCTCATTTTCTTAATTATTCCCTTCGTTGGACTAAAGCTGCACTTGGGAATGGGGGACTACTGACATGGGTAAGCCCATAAAGATTATAGCCCACCATTTAGGGCCCAATACACAACTCAAATACTAAGGCCCAGCACTGCCGAAGCCTATATAGTAATAAGAACTAATGACATCAAGACACATGTCAAGAGAAGGGCAAACCATATAAGCAGACAAAGATCTACAAAGTTATTGCCACTGCACATCGCCATTAATGAAGCCCCTTACAACATTTATTGCGATAACCCCTCTCCGTCGGGACAGAACGCCTTCACCATGAACAAGGTAAGCTAGAGCATAGACTTTTGGCCAAGGTGACAGGTTGGAAGGGATAACGAAATGATTACCAGAGGATATAAGCAGACGTCGAAGACAAGGAAAATGTTAAGCTTTTTATCTCTAATCTATCTCTACATACTACCTCTCTTTCTAACTTGCTTGTCGGAGGGTTCGCTGGGGGACTCCCCGTTCCCCGTTGAACTCTTGTGCAGGTCTTCTGGTGGGTTTGATCACTCGGACACCGGTTTGGGAAGCATGGACCAGTCCGACCTGTTCCACCGGGAACTCGCTGTACCATCAGGAGGTAACATGTTACTCTATATAAAGATTAGCACCCCCAGAAGTGAAGGTATGTATGAATTTGTGTATTTATGTTATTTGTGCATAAAGTTTTTGTGAGTCGTTAGTTGGAGTGCCCTTTCGGTTGACGACTGTATTAATTATGTAGGCGTATATCTCGGAAAATTATATCAATTTACCGACAAGGGTATATCTTAAAAAATTGTCTCAATTTTCCGGTTTTGTTCTTGTATATTTCAAATGAGATAGTAAGGTTGTTTGGTGCAACTTATTATGATGTTTTATTAATAAATTATAAGTAAAAATTGTATCAAATAATCTAACACAAAATTTTAAATTAATAGAAACTATAATCAATTCTTTTAAACTATAACAAACTAGTATATCACCCGTGCTATGTACAGGATAAAATAATATATTATTTATTAAAAATATGATAATTATATTTAATTTTTTTATATTTTGTCTCACGTAAATAAAATTTTATATATAAGTTTAAGAGTTTTCTTTCAAATGTTCCTTTATTATAATATATAGTATAGATAGATTAAAATTGTTGTATTGACAATTAATAATTAAAAAGGTAAATTACACTTTGCCCCCTTGAAGTTTCACCCATTTCTCACTTTGGCATTTTAAATTTAATTTTTCTCACTTTGACCATTCATATTTGCAATCCTTTCCACTTTGACTCGTCATATTTGCAATCCTTCCCACTTTGACCCTTTAAGTTTGATTTTTTTCACTTTGACCCTTCGTGTTTGCAATCTTTCTCACTTTGGTCCTTTATGTTTGCAATCCTTCCCACTTTACTCCTAAACTAACTTCCATCCAAAAAACTAACAAAATCTACCACATCACCAGCCCATCAGCTCCACATATGATATAAAAAATTAACTAAAGATGCAAAAAATAAAAAATAGAAAACAAAAAAATTATAATTTTCTTTTTGTCTTTAGTGAATTTTTTTTTCAAATTTATTCATAAATATTATTACATTATAGATGTATCTAGATTAGATGCACCTAAAAAATAAAAACAAATTTAACTTAAAAAAGAAAAAAACTCACTCAAGATGAAAAAAAGAGAGTAAACTTTTCATTTCAGAATTGACAATACAAGTGTTTGAGTTAGTATATTTTTATTTATTTTCGTCTTTAGTAAACTTTTTTCTTTTTTTAGTTAAATTTGTTTTTACTTTTTTAGGTGCATCTAATCTATGCATCTATAATGTAATAATGTTTATGAGTAAATTTGAAAAAAAAAAAATTCACTAGAGACAAAAAAAAAAATTTCAATTTTTTTATTTTCTATTTTTTAATTTTTTTGCATCTTTAATGAATTTTTTACATTACACATGGAGCTGATGTGTTGGTGATGTGACAGATTATGTTATGTTATGTTATTTATTATTATTTTTTATTTATGAAAGTTAGTCTAGAAGTAAAATGGGAAAGATTGCAAACATGAAAGACCAAAGTAAGAAGGATTGTGAATATGGGCCAAAGTGAGAAAAATAAAACTTAAAAGGCCATAGTGAGAATGATTGTAAACATGAAGGATTAAAGTTGGAAAAATCAAACCTAAAGGGCCAAAGTGAGAAATGGGTGAAATTTTATGAAGGCAAAGTGTAATTTACCCTAATTAAAATTATGCTTTGTTATAAAAAAAATTTACATAATTCTAATACTTCACTATTTTAGAATAAAAATGTATGAATTTTAAAAAATTATCATATTGGTTTTTGAAAGGGAAATAATTAAAGAAATTTTAAAAACTTTTTTTTTTTTTTGATCAGCAAAAGAAAAGCTTTATTGATGATACACAAATACAAGGTATGGAAGTTACATCAATAAAGAGGAGCTTGGAGCTAAAAAGCTCCAACCTCCTAGTTGGTGAGAGACCAACAAAAACCAGAACCTGTTAGAAACAAAAGATAAGCTCAAAAACTCCAAAGCATAAAATGCACAGAACAAGATAGCAGCAAGCACCATTCCATCCCATTTCACAATCAGCAGCAGGCAAACTCTTTTATAGCAGCATAATCAGAAGTTGAGAACCAAACCAAGTATAGTAGTTCCACCAACTCAAACAGAGTAAAAACACCATAGAAGAGAAATTAACTACACCAGGCCACCTAGGCAGTATCTGATTTGCTTGAAGTTATAGAGGTAATCTGAAATGGAGAATGGAGACTCCTTGGATGTGGCCTTTAACCAGATAGCTAGCCTTGTGATGATAAGCTCCTGTAGCTCAAGCATCTTAGGCTGAGAACCTTGAAAGAGGCATTCGTTTCTATGCTTCCAAATAGACCAGAGAGCCACTAGGGGTAATGCTCGCCAAATTCTTCGTTCCTTTTTATTGCAGCAGTGCCCTGCCCACCAATGTAGCAGGCCTTCAATGGAACTTGGTACCACCCAAACAGTCCCCCACCACTGCAGCAGGGTAGACGATATCCTCCATACTAAAGGGCAAAGAAGAAGCACATGTTCGCTTGTTTCATTATGAGATTTACAGAAGATGCATAGAGTGGATGCCGACAAATTTAATATACCAATCTGGTGCAAGAACACAGATGTTTTGATCCTACGCTTCCATGCGAGCCAACCAAAGAATTGCACTTTGGGAGGAATGTATTTGATCCATACTGATTTACTGGTGCTATCTTCACAGCCAAGAAAGTGACTAATATGTTTGTAAAAAGCAGAGACAAGAGACTGACCAGGTTGAGCTGCTAGACACACAACCCAATCTTGGACCTCTTGATTTAGCCCAGATGCCGCTGATAAGGTGCCAATGAGTCTATGTAATCCCTCGTTTTCCCAATCAAATAGGGGCCTCCTATAATTAAATACCCAATTTCCAGAGGAGTTTGAGAGATCCACAAAATCCTTAAGATAACCCATCTGATCAGAGGACAAACGAAACAATCTTGGGAATACATCTTTGAGACAGATGTTAGCACACCATCTATCATTCCAGAATCTGATTCTGGAACCATTGCCCACTTTTAATTACAGGTTATTAACATAGTATTGCAAGAGGAGGTCCTTCTGTTCTACTGCTAGAAATTTTAAAAACTTAATAAATAAGAAAGAATCATTGTAACATGTAAAATCGCTAAAATCATGATTAAACTAGCAAATCATTCAAACCAAAAATAGTTTAGCTTAATCAGTTAGGTCAAAAGACCAACTAGCTTACACAAAAATTAATTAATTAAAACTTTTAAATTTTATTTTATTAAAATTTAAACTGTCACTAAATATGGAAAGTCATCTATAGATTTAAATTTAAAATCGACACAATATAAATTTAAAATTATAATAATTTATTTCATAATTTATAAGTTTTAAATACAAATTTAAAATTATCATAATTATCTCATAATTTTTGTATTAAGGAGCAGTAAGAGTGACATTGAGATTATCGATATATCTATATATTTTATAAAAAAATACTTTTAAGGAGAGATATTATGAGAGTTTTAAAATCCCATACAAAATTATTTTTAAAATCAAAACCTCTTTGTGGGATTGTAAAATAAAAGTTAAATAAAAGCTAGCCAATCGAGATTTTCTTAATGGTTTAAAATTAAGAAAAATAAAAAAAATTAGTATGAGATATTGATCATAAGGTTTCTTACTAAAAATCTTATTTTGCTTATATAAATGGGAGCATAAGATTCACTTTATGTAAGTGAAACAATTCACTTTTTTCTTCTTTTTTCAATGTGGGATTATAAAATAAAAGTTAGTAAATGAGAATTTTCCTAATTGTTTAAAAGTTAACAATTGTTTGGGCGGGAAGTTTATTTCGAATCAAGCAATCTTAACAGTTTAATCTTTAATTAGGTCAATCTTTAATTTATTTCGAATCAAACAAATTTAACCAATATATTTTGATAAAACCGTTAAAAATCGCAGTTAAACCAGCGAATCAGTCAAACCGAAAACGGTTTACCCTATCGGTTAGGTCAAAGGACCAACTAACTTGTACAAATACTAATTAATTAAAACTTTTAAACTTTATTTTAATTTTAAAATTTAAACTATCTTAAATTGAAACATACATAACACTATAGTATTAAATGGGAGCATAAGGTTTATATAGTGAAACAACTTATTTTTTTCTTCTTTTCCTGACGTGGGATTGTAAAATAAAAGTTAATAGTTGTTTGGACGGGAAGTTCATTTCTAATAAAGCAATCTCAGTCTTTTAATTTTTAATAAGGTCAATCTTAGTTTATTTCAAATCAAACAAATCTCAACAATATATTTTAATAAAACAGCTAAAACCGTGGCTAAACCAATGAATTAGTCAAACCGAAAACGATTTAGCCTAATCGGTTAAGTCAAAAGACCAACTAATTTGCAACAAAATTAATTAATTAAAATCTTTAAATTTTATTTTAAAATTTAAACCATCTTAAACTAAATCTTAAACTAAAACATGCACAATACTATAATATTAAATGAGAGTATAAGATTCATTTTATATAAGTAAAAAAACTCACTTTTTCTTTCTTTTTTCGATGTGGGATTATAATTATTTTAAAGTTAAAATATTATGGGAGTTTCAAAATCTCATACAAAATTATTTTTAAAATCAAAACGTTAATGTGGGATTTTAAAATAAAAGTTGAATGTTGTTTAAAATTAAGAAAATTAAAAAAAATGGTATTGATTATAAGGTTTTTCACTAAAAATCTTCTTTTACTTATATAAATGGGAATATAAGATTCACTTTATATAAGTGAAACAATTCACATTTTCCTTTTTTTCCCCCAATGTGAGATTGTAAAATAAAAGTTAAATGGAAATTAACCAATGATGAATTTCTTAATTGTTTAAAATTAAGAAAATTTAATAATTTATATAAATTGGAGTATAAGATTCACTTTATATAAATGAAGCAATTCACTTTTTCCTTTTTGTCCTGATTTGAGATTGTAAAATAACAGGTAAATGGAAGCTAGCCAATGAGAATTTTCTTAACTATTTAAAATTAAGAAATTTCAATAATTTTAGAATGAGGGTTTGGAGCTTCTACAAGGTTTCTCCATCAAAATCCCCTTTATAAGATTCACTTTATATAAGTGAAACAACTCACTTTTTTTTTTTAATGTGGGATTGTAACACTTTATATAAGTGAAATAACTCACTTTTTTTTTCTTTGTTTTCTCGATGTGGGATTGTAATTATTTTAAAGTTAAATATTATGAGAGTTTTAAAATCTCATACAAAATTATTTTTCAAATCAAAACGTCTATGTAATATTGTACAATAAAAGTTAAATATAAGGTAGTCAATAGAGATTTTCTTAATTATTTAAAATTAAGAAAGTAAAAAAAATGAGTATGAAATATTGATCATAGGGTTTCTTACTAAAAATCTCATTTTACTTATATAAATGGGAGCATAAGATTCACTTTATGTAAGTGAAACAATTTACTTTTTTTTTTTTTTTTTTTTTTTTCGATGTGAGATTGTAAAATAAAAGGTAAATGGAAGCTAACCAACGAGAATTTTCTTAATTTTTTAAAATTAAGAAAATTTAATAATTTTAGAACAAGGATTTGGAACTCCTAGAAGACTTCTCTCTAAAAACCTCATTTTTTTTTTATGTAATATATAGATAGATAGTGAAACAAACTTTGTTTCTTTTCTTCTTCTTCTTCTTCTTCCGATGTGGAATTATAAAATAAATCATAAACTAATTAGAGTTTTATTTTTATATGGTTAAATGGAAGTTAGCCAATGAAAGTTTTTTAATTGTTTAAAATTAATAAAATTAGTATGAGAAATCACGATTAAACTGGCGAATCGGTCAAACCCAAAATGGTTCAGTTTAATCAGTTACATCAAATGATCAACTAATTTATACAAAAATTAATTAATTAAAACTTTTAAATTTTATTTTAATTTTAAAATTTAAACCGTCTTGAATTGAAATATACACAATACTACACTATTAAGATTCACTTTATATAAGTGAAATAGCTCACCATTTTTTTTTTGATGATGTGAGATTATAAAATAAAATTTAATAATTATTTGGACGGAAAATTTATTTTTAATCAAGCAATCTCAGTCTTTCAATCTTTAATTTATTTCGAATCAAACAAATCTAATCAATATATTTTGATAAAACCATTAAAATCACAGTTAAACCAACAAATCAATCAAATAAAAAATGATTTAGCCTAATCAGTTAGGTCACAATTAATTAATTAAATTTTTTAAAATTTAAACTATATTGAATTGAAACATGTACAATACTATAATATCAAATGGGATGGGAGTACAAGATTCACTTTATATAAGTAAAATAATTCATTTTTTCCTTCTTTTTTTGATGTGAAATTATCAAATAAAAGCTAGTCAATGGAGATTTTCTTAATTGTTTAAAATTAAGAAAATTAAGAAAATTAGTATGAGATATTGAAATTCTCACAAAGCTCCTTATTAAATGGGACGGAAGTATAAGATTTCTTTTATATGAGTAAAACAACTTATTTTTTCTTTCTTTTCCTGATGTGAGATTATTAAATAAAAGTTAGTCAATAAGATTTTCTTAATTATTTATTAAAAAATTAGTATAAAATATTTAAACTTTTACAAAATTTTTTACTGAAAATATTATTTTCCTCGTATAATATATAGATACGGCCAATCTTCGTAAATTTTATTAGTCGGAGGTGAAATAATCTTCCCACATCTTATCAACAATGATTCATCCCACTAAAAATACCACCACTAATAGCATTAATACATTAAAAAAGTAAAAAAAAATTAAAAAAAATATAACTCTAAGACCAAAATATCACATCATTACTAACGGGACCCACTGCCACCTAATTAGTGGGAGCACTAATTAGTGCTCCCAAGCATTTTTCCACATCTTATTAGTTGCCTGATTAGATTTTAGTGCATGTACAGGCAAATGGAGCTATCAAACGTACTTCTAGATGCCGTAAGCCTAGTCTGCAATCTGGTATAGGTCAAATACTAACCTCGATTTGTCAAGGGCCTAGTATTTTGGTCTAGTGGTTAGAGTACAGATTAAGACCTTGATTAAGCCCTTAATACGAGATTCTTTCTCTTTTGATTAGACACAATATAACTTTGGTCCTTCCCCAAATCATTAATCAACAACATTGGTGTCCTATAATTTCTAACATATGCAACAGCATTTACCAAGATTTTTTTTTTTTTCCTTCAGTGGGAAGTTTTTACTTGATTGCCTATGCTTCTCACCTTTGCTTTTTAGTGAATTTTATTGCTTTATTTAGTGCATATGATGTCATTAGTGTATGTTGAAAAGGCAATAATTTTACTATAGAGAATCAATCATAATTTTTTTTGGGGGTGGAGTAATGAGTATAATAATCTCTTCAATGGAGATTCCTATTGGATGTATATGTTTGTTATTAATTTTAGTGATTGATTTTGTAGTTAATTCTGGTAAATTATTTAGTGTTCCAAATCAATCAAATTGTGAAATTTTTTACGGATGGAACATGTTGACACACATTTTTTAGAACGTTAGGAGATAAAAAAAAATGATCCATTTAATGTCTGTTGTAATTTCTTATTGGTCAAGAGTATTGCTGAAACAATACATACGAGAGTATCTAATAATTTTTCTCTACATAACAACTAGCATTATTATCAAATCACGATTTAAATCATAAATTGTTTTGTTAAAATAATAATCATGAATTGTATTGAGATGTGAATCATAAGATTCATTGTATTTAGCCTAATATATAAATATAATTGGATAAATTACAAATATACCTACTTAGATTTGCTTAAAATATAAATTACCTCTTATAGTTATAAAAGTTACATTCCGCCACTTGAAAATTTTAATTTCATAACAAATGACCTGTTTTATTAATAAATAATCAAAGTCAGTTAACAATTTTTAATGATATTAGAAATTTATTTCAATAATAATTTATGTAATTTTATTGTATAAGAGTGTAGTTAAAAATTTCATTTTTTAGTTGATTTTGTTAAATAAAAAATTATGACAAGAGGATATTTGTAATATTTCAAACCATAAGGATAATCTGTATTTTAAGTAATCCTCAGGGGTATATTTGTAATTTATTCTATAATAATTTTATACACATATATATACAAAATGGGTGATTCTACTTACACCACTCTTTTACCTCCTTACACCCTCCATATGAGATTATTTTTTTCTTTCAAATTTATCCATGTGTGAAATTACTTAAAAGGACAAAATACTAAAATTAAATATATTTGATTATCTCCTTACACCCCTTGATCTTCAATCCCTACTTCTGTTTTTCCTTTCTAAACTTTTCTTTTCTCTTACACATCTCTTTTGAAAAAGTGATAATCATAGTGTTTTGATCATCAAAAAAAGTAACGGATGAATACACGGTGGTGAAAAATCATCAAAAAAGTAAAATTGTGAGTTTTTTTATTAGTTTGGTAGGTTTTTGTTTCGATTTTCTGGGTTGATTTGTGACTTTTGTTCAGTGTTTCAAAATCAAACAAAATAACATAGTCCGGCATCACAGTGCCGAACAAAAAAATATAAGTCTGGTATCAAATTGCCGAATAAAAGATACATTTCCAGTAATATAAGGCCGGATTTTTTAAATTTGTTCGGCTACTCATTGCCATGTATTTTCAATATATATATTTTTTTTGCTTGGAAGGATTATACTTATACTCATTGCAACAACGCAAGTACTGCATTATTAGTGGGCTCCAGTCATGAATTCATTGCAGACAAGGTTTGTTAAGTTTTTTTTTATGAATATAATTTTTTCTTATTTTTAATTTGTATTGAGTTTTATTAATAATTTGACGTACAAATGTATTTATTATGTTTAGATTTTTAGTAGTCGTCAAGCATTAATTAAATGGGCTTCTGACGTTGGGAGGAAGACTGGATTTGTCGTTGTTATAAAGACATCAGATGCGAGAGGTAATGGCAAAAAACCAAGGCTTACCCTTGCTTGTGAAAGAAGTGGTTATTATAGAGACAACAGGAAGATTAAGGGGGAACGATTAAGGTTGACAGGTTTTAAAAAGTGTGGATGTCCATTTCTATTAAGAGGGAAAAAATTACCTATAAATGATGAGTGGATGTTGCATGTCTTATGTGGAGTGCACAATCATCCGTTTGCTGAACATCTTGAAGGGCACTCATTTGCTGGCAAATTATCTAAGAAGGAAACATCCTTATTAGTTGACATGTCGAAGACTATGGTGCGACCAAAAGAGATATTGGCTACATTGAAACAAAGGGATGCCTTTAATGCGACAACAATGAAGACAATCTACAACGCACATCATCGACATTGAGTAATACAGAGGACGGGAAGATCACAGATGCAACAACTATTGAGGCAATTGTCGATTTAAAATTATGTTGAGTGGCATCGATGTGATGATAGAGAGATGGTGATTGACTTGTTCTGGGCACACATAGTTAGTTTGGAGTTGTTACGTGCATTTCCACATGTGTTGATTATGGATTGCACATACAAGACTAATAGATATCGGCTCCCTCTCTTAGAGATTGTTGGGGTAACATTAACAGACTTGACTTTTTCAGTTACTTTTGCTTATCTTGGTCATGAACGGGAGGACAACTATACACGAGTTTTAGGCGCATTGCGTACTGTTATGGAGAATACTGCTTTTCCAAAAGTCATTATTACAGATAGGGAATTGGCTTTGATGAAAGGCATATCAAAAGTTCTACCTATGGCCACTAATCTTTTATGTAGATGTCATATTAGCAAGAATGTTCTGATGAAGTGCAAGAAGGTTTTTGAGACAAAAGATAAATGTGATAAGTTCATGCATAATTGGAGTGCTTTGGTATTGGTTAGAACATAAACAGAATTCAATGAACAATTTTCCAATTTCAAGACTGAATTTAGTACGTATCTTGAAGCTATTAAATATGCTACTACTAATTGGTTAGAGCCATACAAGGAAAAATTTGTTGTAGCTTGGACAGACAGTAGTATGCATTTCGGAAATACTACTACAAATAGGTAAATTATGGTCATTGCATTTATGAATTGCTATAATTCTTTGATTTTTATATAAAATACCAAAATATACGAACTTGTAGGGCGGAGAGTTCTCATGCTAAATTGAAGAGGCAACTTGGATCAAGAAAAGGCAGTTTTGAGACATCTTAGACCAAAATACACAATCGATATAGAAAATTGTGATAACATGTTTGATTGACGGATACAAACAATGACAGATTTTATAGATGCTTTTATGGATATTCGTACACTTGATTTTGTTATGAAATATTTTATGGAAACTTTTTATGTTTGATTTTATAGATGTGTGTTTGATTTATGGATGCTTTTTATCGAACTGGATTAATTCAAATTCGTTAACATTGTATTACCGAACATACCCAAATTATCATTTGGAACAAAGTGGCTCTATAAATGTATAGCAACAGAACACTAAACAAATATATTTTTTCCAACAACATGACACCGGACAAATGTAATTTGTCTACTATTGTGTGACTGAACATACACTTCACAATGGGCTCCACTGACTTTGTTGTGAAGCAAATTGAAATTATCCAATTGTATGGCAACATAATGCTGGGAAAAAATAGTTTGTTTGGTAATACGACACTGGAGTAATTAAAATTCACAAGCATTTTATTATCAAACAGGCCCAGCACAAATTATTACCACAATATTTGGAAGGAAGTGGTTCTGTAAATGTATAGCAACAAAAGGTTGGACAAAACAATTTATTCCGGCGTTATAGCACCGAATTTTTGTAAATTGTTTCACATTGTGTGATCGAACAGGCACTTCAATGTGGACTCTACTAGCTTTGTTGGGAAGCGAACTGAAATTATCTAATTGAATGGTAACACAATGCTAGGAAACAAAATTTTATCCGGTAATATGGAACTAGAGTAATTCAAATTGTTTAGCATTGTATTACCGAACAGGCCCAGCACAAATAAAAAAACATTGTTTAGGATAAAGTGGCTTTGGAAATATATAGCAACTAAATGCTGGAGGGATCTATTATTTTCGGCAACTAAACACTGGAATAATGGAAATTGTTTAGCAGTATGCCGCTGAACTAGCCCATAGCACTGAAAAAAACAATGTTACTTCCAGCAAATGGTACCATATCCCTCCAAAACACTTTAATATCATTACAATGCATTACAAACAATAACAAATCCATATGTTCACCAAAATAAGTTTTCATTGACATAAATATTGAATACAAAATAGATGTGAAATTGTTTAAAATTCTTACAAAAGTATGACAATTCATTACTTGTCCAACCAAACATTCAGTTTACAAAAGATCCAAGGCATCCACAAAAACTATGCCATTAGGGAAAAGTATATCCCAAATTATGTACGGGCTAGGTATTCACAAAAACTATGTCATAAAAAAAAACTAGATCCCAAATTCTGTACGGGGCTAGGCATTCACAAAAAACTATGCCATAAAAAAAAAAAACTAGATCCCAACTCTTATGTACGGTCAACACAAAACCATATCCCAAAATCTATATGGGCTAGACATTATGAAAAATTATGTCATCAAACAAAAACTAGATCCCAATCCTCATGTACGATCCATTCTACGATGTTTATGATAGTAGACTTGATGCTTTGTACGTGTCGATGTAGATCCCAAACTCTGTCTATCAAAAACTTGCAGCATCCGACCAATGGTTTCATACAGCATGTTAGGGTGCAAGACACACTCATCACGACTGAGCCTATGGAATGCAGCACCAACATTGAAAGCAACATCATTACACTGCAAAAAAATTGATAAAAAGCATACTTAGTGTTTGATTTATGGTGAATCACTTAAAAGTGAAAAAAGTTAATTCATAATTTGCTTACCTACTCAGGATCCATAGTAACATCATTCTTGGGACGTTGAACACGTGGATCAAACTGAGAGTGATGCGTAGGATTTTGAACAACCCGGTGCGAAACACAAGCATACCACTCATGGTATCCCGTACACATTCAGATGGGCGCTGCTGTACAGGCACACTACGAGTGTTAATGGACAACACATGATTCTTCCATTGCGTCCATATCGTGTCATGGTATTGATACATGATTCTGTACTGTCCTAGTTTACTGCCTTGTGTAGCTCGAACAGAAGATAATGGTGCTGGTGGGATGGTTTGGACCCTACCAAACTGTTAAAACCCTATTAGGGTGATAGGGTTCAACAATATCAAAGCATTTCAAACATTCAGTATAATATGCAACCTCATGAAGTGGATGGTGTATCCTTCATAAAAGGTATGGATCCCACTCGATCTACAAATAGGCAATGCATAATGTTAGTTATGAAATCTTATTTATTTATTTATTTTTTACAATATGACACTATTATAAAATGTCTAACCTTATTAGCACGTAACATGTCAAGCTACTCTCATAATGTCTGCAAGTGGTCTTTTGTAACACCTCTATCTCTCCGCGGACTCCAATGACATACACAAGGTTGTTCATTAGAATAGGACAAATTTGGATGAGGCCTTCCTCAACGAAAATGCTCATAAATCCATGCTTCCAATAGCTTCAAGTAACCAGCAATCTGCTTAACACCAGCACTACTAGCAAGTCCTAATTGTCTATACAAGAATGCCAAAGCTGCAGCACCCTATGCATATGAGCTAACAGCATCAATGTTAGTCAACATGTGCAGGTAAGCAACGGGTACTCGAGTCCCACTCTTGTCAACGAAGAGGGTACAACCTAATAAATATAGCAAGTAAGCTCTAGCTGTGTATTCTATGAAATTTGCATCATCTGTATCATTAACTTTATGAAATCTAATTTGCAACCACTCTAGCTTCACGGATTGAACTAATTCTGCAAATGCATCATTCACTGGCACTCCCAAAGTAGCATTCACCAGTTCAGCAGCCTCGTATCTTGTTAACTTAGGACATGACAAAGCCATGCCAGTGACTAGAATGCCAAGTATGGTCCGCACATTATCCAACGTGACAGTCATCTTACCATCTGGCATGTGAAATGTATTTGTCTCTAGATGCCACCTTTCAACAAAAGCAGATATTGCCTGTGTGATCAATAAGGACACTAAGACCAGACTGTTCAACCAAATGTCTCCACCTAACATTTTCAACTGTTGGTGACATCCTTGGCCACTCGGCAAGCTTTCGAGAACGATTCAAACATTTTAAGAGGTTCCCGTTCCTGCATTTTACATAAAACATATAAATAATTTGAAGCATATAGTACATATGATTAGTTTATTGTTGAGAAATTCACAAAATACCTTTTTCTTCCAAACAGTGGCAGCAACATGGTTATGGAAGCTAATTAGCAATGAATGATCCTTTAGAGCACCCGGAACTGGTTCTGTGTTGTCATCATCCACACCAACATTGTCCTCCATGAGGTCAGCCTCTATACCAATATCATTATCGACATCGTCATCCTCCACACCAATATCGTCGTCAACATAATCATTGTTCACATCCACATGGTCATCCTCCTCCACAAAGACATTCACTTCCACTGGTTCAGGTTCTATTTGCCTAGCACGTCTTCTGTTGGATGCCGTTGGTCTCTTACGTGAGACACCATTAACCATTTCTGTGTAAAAAAAAAAAAAATTAAACCCAATATCAGCAAAACTCGAATATATTAAATGACTGATGTAAACAATATCAACAAAGAAACCATAATTTCATAGATAACATTCAATTTAAAGAAAATATGAATGTGCAAATGTATAGAAAAGGGGAAAAATTCAAATTATAATGCAAGTATGCATTTGATAATGTGGGCAAATAATAGTAAGGAACTTGGGCAACATGGGCAAATAATAGTAAGGAACTTGGGCAATGTGGGCAAATAATAGTATAGCAGTACCATACTTCTATTAAGAAAATTGTAAGAATTCAATTTGTAGAGTTTTGGAGGGGGAAAAATGAGTTGGAACTAATGATCTTGAAGTACAGCAAGGGGAAAAAAAATTTACTCAGCAGCTAAGTTTGGAAATGTGTTACTTTCATTTGTTTTGTTATTCTTGAAGCTAATCAAGTGGGTTTTATGGGTTGTGGTAATTTATCCATTCCTATAATAATCAAAGATCATTCATATAAATGGCAAATATGGCTAATATTGTGAGCAAAGTTTATAAGTTAAAAATTAAGATCATGTTGAAATTCACCAATCTACATTGTATTTCAAGAAGGAAGGTTGATATGAAAATGATGGAAATAGACTGGAAAAATCAACAGAAACCCCAACATCATTGTTCCTCAAACCCTCATATTTCCAGTAGAGATGAATCTCCTTGCTTTAGTCATTTATGAACATGTCTATGAAATATAGATATAAACACACAAATATGACAAAGCAATGAGAAAATCTCTACTACTCAATCCTAAATATGAGTTTCATAGAAGAAGAGGTAGCAGAGCATACATCTTTCTGCTGCATAACATTAAGTTGTATTATCATCTTGATGGTTTGTTGAGTAGAACGTGTTTGTATATGTATAAATGTGAACAATAAAAAATATTATCATCTTCATGGTTTGTTGAGTAGAACATGTTTGTATATTACAGTTCCATGTATAAATAGCTTTATTGTATTAAGTAACTTGCCTTGTTGATCAAAGTTACACATTTCAAAGGATTGCTTGGATGATGGAGAAATTGTTGACCAAATATCTCATCTAAAATCTTAAGTTATTATAGAAAATCTAAAATCTTAAGTTATTATAGAAAATCTAAAATCTTAAGTTATTAGAGAAAATCTAAGACTTAAGAGAAAATCTAAAATCTTATGTTAAGACAAAGTTTATTTATATCCTCAACACGTCCCCTTTACATGTGCTTGGCTGATGCACCGATGTTTGAGAAATTGTTGACCACCATCTCATATGTTAGAGAAAAAGGTGTAACATTATTATTTATATCCCCAACAATGTCCATTGATGTTAGTTTTCTCTTTGGGTTTCTGACGGGCCTATACCTTAAAATTGGAAGCAGAAGTTGCAAAACTTAAAGAACTTAATGAAGAGTTGCAGAAAAAATAGGTCAAATATTACTATTTGCTGCCAAAAGTTGTGTACTTTTGAAATTGTAGATTATTTAAAAAATAAATTAAAGGTCAAATATTTGTTGCTGTATTATTGTTGCCTCAGGAAGAAATTATGGAGATACAGAAAAATCAGGTACATACCTTTTACTATAGAAGTTGTCTTGGATTTTAAACCAGGAAATTATGATAGTTGTTCTGAAACAATATTGCCCCACCAAAAAAGACAATTTAAAATAAAAGGTAAAAAAATTAATAGCTTTGGCTAGAATCTTCATAGCATACAAGTGTGGAAGCTTGAGTTTTTCCATCATGCAAAGACTTCTTGATGAAAACAGTTCTCGTTTTTTATAAAATGAATAAATTTTATTTGCATTTGGTTTTCCCCTATTTTTAATTTATTCCCTACAAATGGCTACTTAGAATTATACATCCAATAATTGGAATTTATCAATTGATTAGGATCACCTGGGTATGGCCAGTAAATGTAGAACATGGACTATGAGATCAAGAAACCATAATTGGGTTAATAAAGGTTAAATTAACAGGGTGCTCCTTGTAGATGTAGAACTCTGCTAGAATTTTTTATTCATTTGACAAGTAATGTATTTTTGTTTTGTTTCTCCAGATATTGGAGACAATGGATATGCCTTGGAGAAGTAAAAGACGATACTTGAGGAAAACGTTGACAGGTCCCTCATAGAGTAGCGAGAATGGAAGCAAGTTGCGAATTGCTTCTGACATATTCTCAATTTTATACCCAGCTAATATATTTATGAAAACCAAGAACCCACAAAATTCTAACCCAGAAATTCAATTTTTTTCCACAACTATTGACAACCTTCTATGGCAGCTCTTTACCCACAAAACTCTAACCCTTTCCACTTAACTATCACTTTAAAAAAATAAAATAAAATAAATAAAAAGACAGTGGGCAAAACAGCGGACCAAAAATCTGATAATACATAGAACCGAAATCTGAACTTCAACATTCAAAACTAGCACCAAAAATCACAAACCCAATTAAATTCCAAGATCAAAACCACCAAAGCTATGTTGGGAATGTGCTATTCTTTGTCTATTCACAAAAAACGATGACATAGATGATATAGATATATATATATATAGATACACATATCTATGTCTATCAATATAGAGAGAGAAAGAAGAGTTTTTTCACTTACCTTTGGCGAATGAGAAGAATGAGTTCAATCGTCCACGTCGTTCGAACGCCTCCACGCCGGTGTTGCCTACTCTTCTTCCCTGCGTCGTTCTCTTTGCATCGTTCTCTTTTCCTCCTTTTCCCTCCAAAAGTATGGGTGTAAAGAGATGGGTTTTGAAGAGTTTTTTTTATCATAGGGTTTGTTTTGGTAATATATTAGGTGTAATGAGAATTCAATTTTTTTTTAAGTGGTGTAATGAGATGGAGGGTGTAAGGAGGTAAAAGAGTGGTGTAAGTAGAATCACCCCTACAAAATATACACGCAGAATTTTAAATTAAATATTGGGGTAAATTACATTTTTAACTTCAGTAGTTTAATTCAAATTTCATTTTGAGCTCCTATTATAATTTGAACAACTAGTCTATAAACAATTTAAGTTTGGTTTCACTTTGGTCCTTCTATGTAGATTAGATGTTAAAATTAACGATTTTGGAATATTTGTCAATCTCTTGAGGTGTACATGTAGAAAAAAATAATAGAAATTTGGACAAAAGGGCTAGTTTGAAATTGGACTTAAAGTGTATGGATTAAATTGTTCAAATTAAAACAATAAAAAAATAGGGACCAAAATAAATTTAGATTAAATTATAGAGGTGAAAAAAGTAATTTGCCCTAAATATTAATAAAACAAAAATTTATTTATGTATACATAAAACTATATAACTAATTGAATTTTTTTTTTTTGGTTTAATTTTGCAAAAATGACGTTGGTTTATGTATTATACAAATAGAGTTGAATAATACAATTCACAAATAGAGTTGAATAATACAATTCACTTACTTTAGATTCAACAGTATGAATAAAATAATTTTAATTGAAATTTTTATCGAATGGTGAATTGTATAATCATAATTATTAATTGAACAGTGCTAAGTCAACTGAAATAAAATTTTAGCAATCATAATTATTATTAATTTAACAATCATAAGAATCATAAGATTTCCCAACTACTTAGAGGGTGTTTGGAAAGTGCTCGTTTTAGTTAGCTTTTTAACTTTTTGTAAAAAAATGTATAGAAAAGTAGAGAAGTTACACATTTTGTGATAATATTATGTATTTTTGCGGTAATGTTATTGTAGCTTGCTTTTCATGCTCCTCGGAAGGGTTTAGTCTCCTCGGATACGATAGCCCTACAGTTCGGACTCCCGTGGTTCTGAATCTGATTTCACAAGGGTAATGTGAAATAGTGAAAACACAAAGAGTCCAAATCCGGCAAATCTTTGAAAAATTGATTTTTAATCAAAAATGTTAAAAATGGACCGCATTGCCAGATTTCAGAGTCGCCACCTAAACATTTTAGGAAATTTAGGAAACCCGTGACTCATGCCAAATGCCGCTTGTCCGTCATAACCGAAGTGTCTTGGTTCGGGAACTTAGGTATGAGAGGGGAAGGTCATGAATTGAGTACTCCACTCACCCTATCAAAGATCGGTCTCTACTAATTATGTTGTGATTTTTATGTATATTAGATGCTCTTATTCTGATTATTATGTTAACATTACTATGTGAGACACACAAGTATAGACTAATTTCACAAAATTTGGAACGTTTTGATTTCATGTTCGTTTTGAAAAGTGTTTTAAATATGTGCTACTTGAAAAAGCGAGTTCATATGTACATTAATCAAATCATCCCAACTTAAGCAAAAAAACTTTTATCCACCGGCATTCAAGAAGTATATCAACTAAGCACTTATGCTTGATATGACTACACAAACATATATGCAATATGCTAAAGCAAAAATGCTCACCTAGTACTCAACCGAGGCAAGCCAAAATAGAAGAGAATAGTTAGAAAAATGCATGCTCTAATATGCAAATGACTAAATGCAACACATACAAAATGCAATTAAAAGGTTCAGTTTAGTAATATGGCATATGGCTGAACTCAAATCATACGATATCACACGTATTCAATTAAGTAGTGAGCAATAATAAGGTTAGAATGACGAACCGAACCTAATGTATGCAAAAAATGGATGCAAGTCATGGTAATGATAGGAAATCAAATATAGATACAACCATCGTAAGCGAGAAAATAAAAGAAAGAAAGAAATGGGGGTTGGAAGACATACACAATATTACAATTTTGCCCTCATGCAAGATGGTCTGAATAAATGTCATAATTAACTAATTATTATAACACCAAATTAATTAACTAGTAACTAGCTATTACAAATTCAAAGGAATTGAACTAATTAACCACATACTAATTAATCTAAGAGCTACAAATTGATGAACTTGAACGAGAGTCAGAGAACCACACGTACGATCAAGAACATCCTCTCTGAAACTGCTCTGTTTTGCTGTCAGATTCTGTTCTGTTCGCAGTTAGAAAATAATTTTGTTTTTGCCCTAGCTTCTGCTCTGTTTTGTCATGAAAATGACATTATCTGCATAAAATGGCATAAAATGGAGTGGCCGACCTTGAAAAGTGGTTGGCTGGATGGAAGGGTGGCTGGCCAGCCAGCTACTGTTTTGAGATTTTGCTTTGCTGCAATAGAATGGAAACAGAGCAAAAATAGAGGGGTATGTTTGGTTTGGATTTGTAGAGTGATTTTGGAAAATTTTTTCTAAAAAATTTGTTTGGTTTGTAAATTTTCCAAAATAATTTCCACAATCATTCTCTTTCTCTTACCTATTAATCAATCACTTTTTCTCTCTCCTCTCTCCTCAATCACTTTTTCTCTCACACACATCTACTCAATTATAACAAAATATCAAATCATTCCAAACTCCAAAACTCTAAAACTACTTTCAAAATACACAACCAAACAAACCAAAAAATTTTCTAAACTCTCTCCCCAAAACAATTTTTAAAAACTTCTCAAAACCAAACCAAACATACCCAGAGTGTTTCTAGGGGATGTTTATCCTCTCTACCTCTCCCTATCATGAAACTGATCAAGGGAGGAGTAGAATCGGTCCACAAATCATTAATTGTCGAAAAGTTGTTGCGTGATGATCAATGAACCAATAGGATAAAAAGATCAATGAAATGAAATAAAAGACCAACAACACCTCTTTTTTATCATGAAGTTATCTCAAAGAAAGGGGTGGACATTACTTCTTGAACCATTAAACGTCACTAGAGTACGCAATGAGTCAAGACGCAATAGGTTTAATTAATGTCCGATTGAACCCGACTTGATTTTATTACATCTTTCACCATTTTTACCCAGTTTTATTAGCCTCTTTTAACATTACCTTTCCATTACTTAATCGTTTTTGTCCAAAAGTGAGAGTTATGTCCACTAATGAAGAGAAGTGTCAAACAAGAAATTGTCTTTAGCATGAGAGAGATGTAATGCCTTGGTAATGAATCTCCGAAGAGATTAAACCATTAAGCATGGTAGGTCTCTTTCTCATGCCTTAAATAACAATTAATTGTTTGAAACAACTCTTAAACAAAGAAAACTAAGAAAGGAAAAAGGTTGCAGAGATGATTATGTGTGAGCATATGTATGAAAACTATGAAATAATAGCTTTCAACTCAAATAGATTGGTGACTAAGGCCTAAACCACCAAACCTATGAGGACTTAGAACAATACAAGCATGATATTCAAAGCACAAACTAACTAAACAATTATAACAGCCCCAAAATAGCACAAAATAGTGTTGAAATTAATTTTAAAAGAGTGAAAAATGGTGAACAAAATGGAAGAGAATAAATCTAACAAGAAAGCCTAAGGAAGAGTGGCTAACCCCTCATTTTGGACCTTAAAATTACATATTTTAGCCTCTTAGAACTCTGAAAAACAGTGGCCAAAAGTTGTGAAATAAGTGGGAAACACAAGGATAAAAGCTTATGGAACAAGGTTCAAGAAAGGGTGGTTAACCCCTCCACTTTTGGTAGCTTTAAATCACAAGTTTCAACCCACCAAAAATAGTTCAAAACAGTATAGAAAACCAAGAAAGAGATGGGAAAAAAAAAGTAGGCAAAAGATGGCAAGAGTTATACCTTTGAAGAGAAGATACTATTTTGTTCACAAACCACAAGGTGCTCACTTTCAAGGGCTAATATTTTAGCTTAATAATCTTAGCAAGGAGCCTTAAAATATTGGTTTAAGAAGTGTATGTATAGTGTAAGATAGAGAGAGAGAGAGAGAGAGAGAGAGAGTGTGTGTGTGTGTGTTTTGCAAGCTTTGGGCTCTTTGAGAATTTTCTAACCTAAAATCAAGAGGGATGGTCCTCTATTTATAGAAAAATAGGTTCCTCAATCGAAAATATTGTATGGAGCCAGCTGGTGCAAGGCATGCACATAGGGGGACAGCTAGGAGCAAATATTTGCCTGCCGGGAAACATGGCTGGCCGGCCATGTAGGGGGACAGCTAGCCACTAAAAAATGGCTAGCCAGTCACCTGTTCGCCAGCAGGCCTCTGAGTGGTTAGGCTAGAAAAAATCAGGTTTTTGTCCAAAGGGGGTGCAAGGTTTTAGGGTCTGAAACTCAAAACTGAAGCTTCTTTGCTAAGGAAATCGAACGTTTGTACAACATAGTATTTCATCATCGAGTGCTCAACCTGAGGCGTCCAAGTCTTAAGGACAGTCAAAAATGGGGTGTCTACAGTTGCCCCTCTTTGACAGAGCTCAAAGTCATGAAATGACGTGAGTGAATGTCAAAGTCCAAAGACGACCCATTTTGACAAGGCCGTAAGACTTGGGCAAGAAATCACAATGCAAATGCAATTGGTTGAACTCGAAAGTTGCCTACGTATCCCTTTGCAAGGAATCAAACCATCGTAGTTCCGGGGTAGAATGCAAAATGATATATAATGCGATGCAACATGTGAGAACACAGACGAGCATACCGCCTGAAATTATGAAGATAAAATTCAATGCAATGCAACAATTGAAACCATAAACGAGCATAATGCCTGAAAATTAAGAAATGGGCATAAGCCACACCACGTATTGTGTAGAAAGGTTGTAGAGAAACAATCTTAACTATGCTTTCGCGAAGAAAGGTTAACAAGAAACAATCCTAACTACACTTCCGTGTAGAAAGGTTAACAAGAAATAATCCTAACTACACTTCCGTGTAGAGAGGTTAATGAGAAACAAGAAACAATCCTAACTATATTTCTGCTAGAGAGGTGGACAAGAAACAATCCAAACTACACTTCCGCGTAGAGAGGTTGACAAGAAACAATCCAAACTACACTTCCGCGTAGAGAGGTTGACCAGAAACAATCCTAACTACACTTTCGCGTAGAGAGGTTGACAAGAAACAATCCTAATTACACTTCCGCATAGAAAGGTTGACAAGAAACAATCCAAACTACACTTCCACGTAGAGAGGTTGACAAGAAACAATCCTAACTACACTTCCACGTAAAAAGATTGACAAGAAACAATCCAAACTACACTTCCGCGTAGAGAAGTTGACAAGAAACACTCCAAAATACACTTCCGCGTAGACGGGTTGACAAGAAACAATCCAAATTACACTTTCGCGTAGACAGGTTGACAAGAAACAATCCAAACTACACTTCCGCGTAGAAAGGGAAAGGGGTACAAGCCGAATCACACTCGTGTGACAAGAGCGGACACAATAAATGAAAAGTATGATGCTTATGAATGAAACATAACGCGATATAATTGATGCGAAATACAATACGATGCATGTTTTATGCAATAATAGGCAACATAATTGAGAAGATAAACAAAAAGCAGTATTTTGAAAACACCTCATAAAGATCTCCAACTTATTACTCGGAGGTCCTCAAATGCTCAAAAAAAAAAGATACAACTTGCCCAAGCTCGAGATTTGGGGTCTTTTCCACTTCAAAGAAACGACGGGACTTGAAACAACATATCCAGAAGCACACTTCAGAATTTCCTGTACTCAAAACAAACCCTAGTCTTTGATTCTTCACGTTAGGACGCATACAGGACTCTCCACGTGTAACAACCCTACTCTGTGTTATGCTAATTAATCTTAATTATGCTTATAATTATGTGCTTGATATGATTTTGTGTGTTAATTATACGATTATATGTGCTTTTGAATTTCTATTTGTTCACCGTAGGGAAATTTGTTCTATTTCCTGCTATAATTTGAAAATTTAAGACCGTAGAGGCTACAGAAATTGAAATTGTCTGTACCATTGTGACTAGCGTGATTTTTAGAGCCTATGGTGAAATTTAATTAAAAATTGATTCGGATCAAATTAATTAGATTAAATTGATTAAAGTAAGCACAATCAATTACTTCTAATTAAGTTTGGTTTGATTAAAGAAATATATATATATATATATATAGAAGCTAAATGCACTTAAGCTCATATTATGAGCTCAAAATCTGAAAATACACTCTACAGAGAGAGAGTGAGCCGATTATAGAGAGAGAGAGAGAGAGAACATAATTTGAAGGATTTAGTTTAAGCTTGGAGAATTCAAGAGAATTCACTCAAGAACTAGCTAGAATTTGGAAGATTGGAGCTTCTAGGTGAGTAATTGAACTCAAATTCATGGGTTAAATTCATGATTAAGTGAATTCAAAGATGATATGAAGTGAAGAACAAGCTTTGAGTTGAATAGGATGAAAAGGAGATCAATATGTACATGCATGTAACAATTGTTATGAATCTTCATGTTTGAGTATGTAGCATGTTAAACAAGTTGAATTGATATCATTTAAGACATGCATCCATGAATAATAAAGTTATGAGGCTTAATTACATGTTTTGAAGATGATGGAACAAGAATTCATGTAAGATCATACATGCATGAGAGTTTTGCATATCATTTAGACAAATTCATGAAGAATATGGCACCAAGTGCATAAGCTTGAGAAATCTCATGAGTTTGAGCATTGTTAGTACCACTTGAAGTGAGGAAAGAAACTATATACCACATGCATGCTCAATCTATGTAGATATAGAGCTTGAATGCATGAGTCAAATTGAAATAATTTGATTTTGTATGAACTAATTCTTGGAGAATTGAACTTTAATTCTTATAAAATTGACTATAGGAATTAACATGCAAGAAAAACAAGTTGAAACGATGTTTTGAAGTTCAAACACAGTTCTGGAAATTTCAGAATTTGACCTTCTTGCTCGAGCGAAGAAAGGGTTGCTCGAGCATAAAAATTCAGCTCCCAGAAGTTTTATAGAGAATTGCACGATAGCTCGAGTGGCAAACTTTGTGCTCGAGTGGACCATGTTTTACAAGACTCATCGCTCGAGCGAAGAATGTCTTGCTCGAGCGTAAAATTCATGCAACCAGTACTTTTACAGAGTTTTGCAGACCGCTCGAGCGACCAAAGTAGCGCTTGAGCAGAGTGCCCTGTTTCAGAAATTTTTGAAAAGCTGTTTTACATTCCGAATTCCGTTCTCTTTCATTTTTGAGTATTCTTAGGCACGCATTGAGAATCTTAAATGAATTAAAGGACACGAAAGAAGCCTAAGAACATTAAGCAAACTAAAGAATGGATTAAATTGTATTATGACCCAATGTGTTATGAATTATGTAGGATTAAGTGCAAGGACGAATCAAGCTCCGGAACACTGTGAGTAATATCTTAGTAAAGATAATTTGTGCATAAATGTTACCTGTGTGGTAAGTTTCTAAACTTCTGATTTGATATTGTGAATGAGCATTCTATCCGCTTGGTTCGCAATGAAATATGTGAAGTAATGATATATGATTATGAAATGGGTCCAAGACTGTTCGGCTTACTTGAAGAGGATATAAAATGGGCCTAAGGCTGTTTCGTATAATTGTGAAATGGGGTTTTGAATAAAGAAATGATTAGACCTAAGGTCATTTTGAATGCGAAAGTGAATGTGATGATGATCATGGATCATGAGTGCGCACAAACGTGAATATGGATTGGTTGGACCGAAGGTCGTTTTGCCTATGAATTGGACCCAAGGTCGTTCTGCATGTAAGGGACCAAAGGTTGTTTTGCAAATATGAGTTTGACCTGAGGTCGTTCAGTATATGAATATGGATATGATATATGATGTGTTGGACCTAAGGTCATTTTGCGTTGATATCGATCAACAAGTTTAGTTTATAACTTATGATTAAACGAATCTCATTCATGAACTCCTTTACTTTGGTATTATTCACTGGGCGTTAGCTCACTCCTTATTTATGTGTAAGTAGGTGAGCAGCAGGGTGTTAGCCTCAGCCCCAGTGAGCAATAGAAACCAAGTTTTAAGGAGTCAACCAAGGTCGCTTCATGCAAGAGGCCTTACTTTTGTTTTGCTTTTCCTTTCGTTTTTTTGTGGTCACATATGACCAACTCTGTGTATAACCTTGGTTTTTGTTAATACTAACCTTTGAATAATCCTGGACTTATGTACTACATACATGATATGGATGTTTATATAGTGTGAGTTATTACGTATATGAGAATGTTTTGGTTGAGCCATGTATGCACAGCTCATTGGACAATCTTTGTAATTTTTGCTTCTGCAATTTGGCCCCCTATTATTAAATATGATTTTATTTCTGACTGAGGCCGCAGGTAATCTCATGGTTACTGGCCAGTTATGACTCTAATCTATAAGGGCGGGTTTGGGTCATGATACCATGCACATACTAGGCAAGGACTTAGCAAAAACCAATTCTGGAATAGCTTAGGAGCCAGTCGGCCACAAGACCGGGATGGCCGGCCACCTATCTAGCTGGCCGGTCACCTAATTGGGTTTTAGGGAAGTTTGGGCATTTCACACCCGTGGCTTCTTTAAAACATAACCGAAGCTCATTTCCTCACTCCCACACATTCGAAAACACTCAAGCTCTTTCTCTAGGCTCTCTCTTTCTCTCTCTAGATTTTCACCCTACGTGTGTTACCCAACGTCCCACGCAAACTTTTTTTCGTAAAACACACTTGGCCCTCTTCACTTTGAACTGATTGGATTTTTTTTTTGGTTAAGTTTTTGGGTTTTTCATTGCTTTGGGTATACTTCCCTCGTGTTTTTCTTAGGTTTCACATTTTTTCTTGGGTTTTGACTTTTTATCTCTTTTCTCTCTCCTAGGGTTTGACTTTTGGGGTTTTCTCTTTTTTTCCTCATTTTCTCCTATTTTCACTCACCACTCACCATTTTCCACATGACGGACGACTTTCCACATGATGGTGCCCCTCCCAAGGTACCCATACTTCCACCTATTACAGAGGTCGAGGAGCCTATGGTTGACGAGGCTGGCGGGGTAACGGAGCACATCGCTGCCGACATTGAGGTGAAGGAGATATACCCTTGTGATTATGAGCCGGAGTTGCCACCACTGAGGGTAAGACCTTTCAACCCGACCACTCACCATCCCGGACCCATGCGATGGCCCCCAGAGGGATGTTGCGGTTTAAAGATTTTGCTATGGACGTGTCAGAGGATGTCTGTTGAGGGAGCGGGCTCCCATCTTTCTCATGATGCCGTTGAGGTAAAAATTTCACTTTCCTGCACTTTTTTCGCTTTGACATTTCATTATTGTCTTTCATTGTGTTATGCATCTAACATACTCCTATTTCCCTTTCAACACAGGGTGTCACTCTTTCCTAGAGGGGATATAGGGCCGTGATAGCGAGGGACTGGTACCAAGAGCTCCTCGCTCGGGTCCGCGAGCTAGTTGACAAGGTAGGCTTCGGCCTATTTTGCTCTGAGCTCTCACGACTATTGGTTAGCCGAGCCTTACTTGGAGCTCTAGTGGAGAGGTGGTGGGACACTACTAACTCCTTCCACTTTTCCTCTACTGGGGAGATGACGATGACTCCCTATGACTTCTCGATGAGAGTAGGGGGTGATCTGATCCCTTTTGACCTCGACATGGGCCAGTGGGAGGCTACTTGGATCTACTTGCTTGGTACACGCCCTCATCTGGACAGGTCGACTATGGTCAGATGCAGCTGGTCTACGATCGCTTCCACGAGAGTCAGCTAGAGACACAAGAGGAGATCAAGCAGTACACCCGGGGCTTCTTGATTTATCTCCTCGGTACCACCTTGTTTGCGGATAGGTGGAATACCGTGGGTTTATACCTGTAACAACCTCGACCTATGATTAACTATTAATCCATGATTAAGGATGCCTAATAAGTAATTAAGACAAAATTATGAATTAATTGCTTGTGTGTCGCATTATTTGTGTTTCTATTTGCTTATCGTAGAAATATCTATTTGTGTTTTCGTTTCATTCTGTGGATTAAAGGCCTTATCGACGTCTGATCATGAAATTGATTTTGGATACATATTATTTGGGATTTTTAGAATTTTATGGTAGGTTTAATTGAAATTTGATTCGGAACGAATTAATTAGAATAAATAATACCCATTTGCTTAGTTTAAGCCAAGTTTAATTAAGCCTTCTTAATTGAGCCTATATAAGGCATAAGTGGGCTTTAGAATACATTTTTACACTTTCATTTCATTTCCTTGAGAGCAAAAATGTAGGAGTGAGAGAGAGAAGCCTAGAGAGAATTTGAGCTCAAGGGATGGTGGAAAAATGGTAGAGAATTGAAGGTTTTGGGCTTGGAAACTCAAGCAATTGAACCTCTAGAACACAATTAAGCATCTAAGGTAAGAAAATCAAACTCCTAGTTGTGTAATTGAGTTAGTTCATGTAAGAATTCAAGTGAAAGAGATGGATTGATATGAAAATTGAGCTAGAATTAAGAGAATTTAGATCATATCATGCATGCATGTTTATTTCACCACATTTTGAGTTTGATTGCAAAGAATTCTTTCATGCATGTACTCCCATTGTCTTTATTTTAAGAGTTCAACATGTTTTTGTGCTAAACACCTCATTTGAAAACAAGGTTTGAAAGTTTTGAAGCCAAGAAATTACATGATGTGTTATTTTCAACATTTTAAGTTTGATTTTGCTCAATTGGTATGTTTTTGGGCCTTGGTTTTGTTAAATGGTTTTGAATTCATGATGTTTTGCAAGTTTCCAAGTGATGTCTTATGTTTTTGGCCTAAAAAGACTTGATTTAGAGCTTGAGCTTGGGCAAATCTGGACATTCCAGAATTTTGCTCCTTTGCTCGAGCGACAGAACCTGTGCTCAAGAGACCGCCCTTTGTTTTGCACTTCCGCTTGAGTGTAAAATGCATGCTCCCAGAAGTTTACCATTTTTGTAGACTGCTCGAGCGACAAGAGTTGTGCTCGAGCGAAGACCTTAGTCTCGCGCTCGAGGTGCCATCGAGCGGAGAAATTAAGCAACTAGTACTTTTACAGAGTTTATAGACCGCTCGAGCGAAGGAAGTTGTGCTCGAGCGAAGCCCTGTTTTTAGCAAATTTTGCAAAGTGTTTCAAAGTGCATTTTGACATCCTCATTGCATCCTAAGCATTCCTAGGCCATAATTAAGACCTAATAATGAGGATAAAACTTAGAAACACACTAAGAACAAAAAGAATTAAGTTCAGTGCCTTCCAAGCATGTGTTTCAATGTGTATCTGTGATGTTTGTGTAGGTCATGCACCATAAGCTATTTGCTTTGTCTGCTCTATCTATTTTGCAAGTGGAGCCCTCTTCGTGAACAAGGCGGGATCTTAGCTGCCATTTCTGCTCAACCTAAAATCATTGAAGAAATTAGAGAGAAACAGTTGCATGATGAATATTTGAAGAAGATTGTGGATGAAATCGACTCGAAATCGAGGACGGGATTTGTGCTTGATAATAATATGTTGAAATTTCAGGATAGACTTTGTTTACCGGATTGTTCTGACTTGAGGATACGTGTTATGACTAAAGCTCATAATTCTAAATTTGTTATGCATCCGGGAAATACGAAGATGTACCATGACCTGAAACAAAATTTCTGGTGGCCGGGAATGAAGAAGAGCATTGTTGATTTTGTGACTAATAAGTGTTTGCATTGTCAACAGGTGAAAGTTGAACATCAACGACCCCCTGGATTACTTCAACCGCTTCCAATGTCAAAATGGAAATAGGAGCATATCACGATGGACTTCATTGTTAGACTACCTCGCTCCTCTCGAGGTATGGATTCTATTTAGGTCATTGTTGATCGTTTAACTAAGTCTGCTCATTTTCTGCCTGTTAAAACTCTTTTTAATGCGGATAAATTGGTTAACATCTATGTGAATGAGATTGTGAGATTACATGGTGTGCCAGTATCTATTGTGTTTGACAGAAATTCTAAGTTCACTTCAAGATTCTAGCAGAGTCTACAGCAAGCTTTGGGAATTGAGTTAAGATTGAGCAGTGCATATCACCCACAGACAGACGGCCAATCAAAAAGAACAATACAGACTTTGGAGGATATGCTTAGAATGTGTGCCCTAGATTTCCAAGGCAATTGGGAGACCTACTTACCATTGGCCGAGTTTGTGTGTAATAATAGCTACCAAACGAATATCGAAATGGCTCCTTATGAAGCTTTGTATGGTAGAAAATGCTATTCTCCGATTTGTTAGGTTGAGATAGGTGATAGACCATTGTTGGGACTGAAACTTGTGCAGGAAATGACAGAAAATGTGAAATTGATTCAACAGAGATTAAAAACTGCACAAAGTCGCCAAAAGAGTTATGCAGATGTTCGAAGAAGAGACTGGGAATATGAAGTCGGGGATCACGTGTTTATCAAAGTGACTCCAATGAAAGGGCAAATTCGGTTTGGTGTAAAGGGCAAGCTATCACCGAGAGATGTTAGGCCATATGAGATTTTAGAGAAAATCAATTCAGTAACGTATCCGGTAGCTTTACTGTCCATCATGGAACATATGCATAATGTTTTTCATGTCTCAATGCTTTGGGAATATTTACGGGATCCGCATCATGTTATTGAGCAGACACATGTGCTTTTGAAGGAGGAATACACATATGAAGAGAGGCCAATTCAAATTGTGAACCGCCGCATCAAAAGACTAAGAAACAAAGAAATTCCATTAGTGAAAGTGGATTGGCAAAACGAAGAGATACCCTGACTTGTTCCCTTTGGATCCGATATTCTTCCAAAACGAAGATAATTTGAGTTTGGAGGAGCAAACTCTTTAAGGGGGGAAGACTGTAATAACCCTGACCTGTGATTAACTATTAATCCACTATTAAGGATGCCTAATAAGTAATTAAGACAAAATTTTGAATTAATTGCATGTGTGTTGTTGCATTATTTGTGTTTCTATTTGTTTATCGTAGAAATATCTATTTGTGTTTCCGTTTCGTTTTGCGGATTGAAGGCCTTATCGGCGTCCGATCATGAAATTGATTTTGGATACATGTTATTTGGGATTTTTAGAATTTTATGATAGGTTTAATTGAAATTCGATTCGGAACGAATTAATTAGAATAAATAATACCCATTTGCTTAGTTTAAGCCAAGTTTAATTAAGCCTTCTTAATTGAGCCTATATAAGGCATAAGTGGGCTTTAGAATACATTTTTACACTTTCATTTCATTTCCTTGAGAGCAAAAATGTGGGAGTGAGAGAGAGAAGCCTAGAGAGAATTTGAGCTCAAGGGATGGTGGAAAAATGGTAGAGAATTGAAGGTTTGGGCTTGGAAACTCAAGCAATTGAACCTCTAGAACACAATTAAGCATCTAAGGTAAGAAATCAAACTCCTAGTTGTGTAATTGAGTTAGTTCATGTAAGAATTCAAGTGAAAGAGATGGATTGATATGAAAATTGAGCTAGAATTAAGAGAATTTAGATCATATCATGCATGCATGTTTATTTCACCACATTTTGAGTTTGATTGCAAAGAATTCTTTCATGCATGTACTCCCATTGTCTTTATTTTAAGAGTTCAACATGTTTTTGTGCTAAACACCTCATTTGAAAACAAGGTTTGAAAGTTTTGAAGCCAAGAAATTACATGCATGTGTTGTTTTCAACATTTTAAGATTGATTTTGCTCAATTGGCATGTTTTTGGGCCTTGGTTTTGTTAAATGGTTTTGAATTCATGATGTTTTGCAAGTTTCCAAGTGATGTCTTATGTTTTTGGCCGAAAAGAACTTGATTTGCAACTTGAGCTTGGGAGCAAATCTGGAAATTCTAGAATTCAGCTCCTCCGCTTGAGCGACATAATCTGCGCTTGAGCGACCACCCTTTGTTTTGCACTTCTGCTGGAGCGTAAAATGCATACTCCCAAAAGTTTAAAGTTTTTGCAGACTGCTTGAGCGACAAGAGTTGCGCTCGAGCGAAGACCTCAGTCTCACGCTCGAGCGACCGTCGAGCGAAGAAATAAAGTAACTAGTACTTTTTGCAGAGTTTACAGACTGCTTGAGTGAAGGAAGTTGTGCTTGAGCGACTACTCACATTTTTAAACCTCTGCTCGAGCGAAGCCCTATTTTTAGCAAATTTTGCTAAGTGTTTCAAAGTGCATTTTGGCATCCTTATTGCATCTTAGGCATTCCGAGGCCATAATTAAGACCTAATAATGAGAATAAAACTTAGAAACACACTTAGAACGAAAAAAATTAAGGTCAGTGCCTTCCAAGCGTGTGTTTTAATGTATATCTGTGATGTTTATGTAGGTCACGCGCTATAAGCTATTTGATTTGTCTGCTTTATCTATTTTGCAAGTGGAGCCCTCTGTGAGTAATAACTTAGTAAAGCTATGTTCAACTTTATTTATTTTCTGTATGACGAAATAAGATTTGTTTTATGAAATGATATATTCTATACAATGAATGATTGTCGAATTTCTGACATGTACTCATGGCATCCTTAGCATAAGGCCTTAGCCCGGGGGTAACAATACCGTGGTCTATGAGCACAAGGCCTTTGCCCGGGGGTAATAATACTGTGGTCTCATGGCCCTCGCCCGGGGGTAATAATACCGTGGCTTAAGCATGTTATCTGTTCCCGGTACCGGAGGTTTCTTTATGGAACTGGTCAAGTATGACCCTTAATGCTCTGTATCTGATCTGTTAGCGTTAATGGATGTACCATGTATGATTAAGCATGAATTCTGATTTCTATATATGATGTTGGACAAGAATAAGAATTATGACTCTGTTCTGCTTTCTGAATATGTATGGGACATCATTCATTTAACCCTTTACTTTGTTATTATTCATTGGGCTTTCGCTCACCATTTATATTTTGTATGTAGATGAGTAGGCACGTGACCAGGCCTAAGTTGCTGCCTGGAGAGTTTTGGTTTTGTCAGCCAGCCACCGTGCCTCCCGGGGAGGTTCCCGTTTGAAGAAGTCAAGTTTTATGAATCATGTTAAAGATGTTTTTGTTTTGTTTTTGTTTATATCTACACTAGGCTAAGTTCCTTTTGTTAATATCTGTGTGATGATACGTGACTTATGAAACTTTTGACATCACATGTATATATGCAAGTTTTAAATTTCCATCCCATGCATGTCTACACAGCTCTATGGACGTTGTATGTTTGTATTTGCTTCCGCAGCCCCTCTATTCATATGATTTTCAGGTCAGAGGCCTTCGATAATCCCCGGATTACTGGCCGGTTACGACGCTAAACCTATAGGGGCGGGTTTGGGTCGTGACAATACCTGTTGAGTGTTCTTGTAGTGTTGCCCTGAGTCTGGTTTTATAATTGGGGTGCTGCTGGTCTTGCTACCCTTTATGGCTACATGAGCTCCGGTTCCCCGCAAGAAGGGGAACATTGTTGGAGGCTACTGGAGAGCCTCAGAGGTACACACTGCACTTTCAATCTTAGTTTTTATTTGTTCCTTATGCTTTCTGGTTTGCACTTTCTGTCTTTATCTGTGTTCATACTTTGTGCTTTCTGCTTTGCACTTTCTGTCTTTATCTCTGTTCATACGTTGTGCTTTCTGCTTTGTATTTTCTATCTTTATCTTTGTTCATACATTGTGCTTTTTGCTTTGCACTTTCTGTTTTTATCTCTGTTCCTAACTCACACAAACTGATCTCTTCTTGCAGCTATGGGTATACACCTATTTCCCTGTCCTTGCCTCAGTTTCGAGGGATGAAGTAGGGCGGTCGTAGCGTACTCCCAATAGTACGACGTCAGATGCCACCCTAGGCACCGCGACGATACCACTTTCGCCTACTACCGCCAATACTTTGACACGACGACAACACAAGAGGTATTATACTCACATCTATTCCAATTCCATTCTCAATTCTATTGCTTCAGCCCATACTCTGATAGTTGAGACAACTGGAAACAACTGACATTGGTGAATTCTCCATTCGTAGCTCATGTGGCAGCTGTGGATGATGATGCAGGCCGGGACACGGGACGACTACGCCGGGTCTTGGGACACCTCTTGGATGGAGATCTTGTTGGAGGGCCTCTTTTGCAGAACTTGGTACTTGGGAGAGTGGTTTGTGCGCCAGACTGTGGGCCTATCGAATCTTGTTATTCATGCTTTGCCTTTGGCATCTATGAGGACAGCTGATAGTCTCCCAGTCAAGGCCATCTTGCAGTTTACGGTGAGGCAGGATGCCGATCTCTTCGAGCAGTCGGAGACTATGTGGCCTTTATCAGGACTCATCTTATGCCGCCCTAATCGGAGCCTGTGTAAGGGACACTGAAGACGTTGCTCATGCTACTGAGCTTGGTGTTGGAGGGGCTGCTCCTACTGTTGCTCATGTAGCTGGTCTTCCGGTGGTTCCGACCACGATCTTATGTTGGCGACCGAGTGGGATGGCCTATCAGATTCCGGTTGATCCACCAGAGGGGGAGCATGGGTACGTCAAGGACCTTGATGTGCAGCAGGTATGCACTCTGCCTTGCAGTTTGTATTTCACATTCCTTTTTCCTGTCTACTGATGTTCAAACTCATTTGTAGGTACCATTGGAATACGTGGACGACCTTCTCGGATTGTTCGCCTCTGTAGTCCAGATGGTACAGAGGAGGGAGACATTACTTACTCTCCATGGTTACTAGGTATTCTACATTTTCTCATGTTTTAACTTGCATTGATTCATACTCATACAAATTCTGCATGTTCTAATACTCTGTACTGATTTATACCCATATAAATTTTGCACTATTTTGCACTGTTCTGATACTCTGTACCACTCTGTACTGATTTATACCCATATAGATTCTACACTGGTTTGATACTTTGTACCGCTCTATACTAATTCACACTGTTATGTACTAATTTCTTGTTTCTTGTTTTTAGCCTCCACCTACACCAGCGGCACTAGCGGCACCTTCTCTGGCAGTAAGGAGGAAAGACAGACAGGCCCCAGCACGCGGCATGAGTAAGGGCAGAGGACGAGGTAGGGACGGGGGCGCCTGGGGCCGTAGTAGAGAGTCTGAGGAAGATGAGACTTCTTCCTCCTCGGAGCTGATTCTGAGCGGAGACGTCGCCGAGACCAGCAGTACTAAGGAGGCAGCGAGCGGGCGCTCCGAGTTTGAGAGTGAGGATGTCAATGTTGGCTCAAGGTTAAGGAGTAAAGAGGATGGAGACAGCTCTGGGTCAGGGAGTGGAGAGGATGATGACAGCTCTGCATCTTGCTCTTCTGATGACAGCGGTGCTAACGGTGATAGTGCCCCTGAGTCCTCTCCTCGGAAGAGGACGAAAAAGACCTCTCGAGCTTGATGTGATTGATGTTGATTTTTGTATTTTCTTTGCTTATTTTGTTTTTTTTGTTTTGGCAATTTAGCACTTGTATAGCTTCAGATAGGACCGTTACTCTTGTACTTAAACACTTGTATTTATGATCGGGGTAAAACCCTACAGTTTTATAAGAGGAATTTTATCTTGCATCTCGAGCATGGCACCACACTTGCATAAAATTGGAACTGATGCTTGTATTGGAATGATGTTTGTAATCGAATATTGAGTCGACAACAGACCCAAAATGCAAAATACAAATCGATAAATAAAAAAACAAAGTAAAAACAACCTAAACACTACTATTTATACTTGCTAAAAACAAAAGACTCAAAATAAGACCTCAAAAACAAAGAGAACTAAATTGACTGAATGCCTGGCCAGCTTGGAGGTCGGCCGGCCAACAAAGGTGGACGGCCGGCCAGGAGAGGTGGTCGGCCGGCCAAGTGCTCACACAAACTTATCCTCTATAAAGGTATTCTCTTGCTGTTTCTTTGACAGAATATCATCTTTGTTACTGTTTTCTCTGAAAATGGAGATACTTCTTGTCGAGAGGCTCAAGGATTGGATAGCCACTTTGGACGACACGAAAAAGGTATATTTCTGAGGTTTCAGCATAAATGCTCTTTTTTCGTTGAGCCGTACTTCGCTTTGTTTTCCTTTCCTTTATGCCGCGGTCCGATGTTGGAACCTGGTTACAAATGTGTTTTGCTTCGGTACGCGTGCCCTATGCTTGAAGAATTTCAAGCATTGATGGAGTATTAGTGTGATGAAGAGATTATGCCTTAACCCCATTTTGGCCATGTATGGGCTTTGGAACGGATGTGTGGGCTTACTTTACACAAGGCTCGATCCTTGGCTCATGATGGAGAGTTGGACATTCCCGGTTTGATTCATCGATTTTCTAGTATTGGAGACAGAGGTGACCTTCTCTGGCGAGGTTATCGTTAACATGCCCTCTGCTTATGTTTGCTTGTACACTTCCTTCTTGCCTCTAGTTGCGGCGGAGCTAGCATTAGGTTAATCGAAGTCGCCCAACGTCTAAAAGAGGGTACGAGTTGCATTAGTTTAGCACCCTGATGGGTTTAGATGCTTTTTATCGGCGAGAGACTACTCAGTTTGCGGAGAGTCTACTGCTTCTCCAGGTATTGTTTCCTACCCTTTCTTATTTCTAATTTCTTACATCACTTGGCACTCACTCTCTATTTTCTCTCGAAGCCCTTTTCTTACTTTTCTCTTAACATACATCTCTCTATTCTTTAATCTCTCTTATTTTTCATCATTTCCCAGGTGTGGTTGATGGATAAGCTAAAAGTGGTGGACCCTTGCCCCGAGTATTCGGCCATAGCCTACTTCTTTCGTCCACAGGTAGTGGATTTTTCCTTAGAGGGATTATGGTGCGACTGGATGTACAGCAGATCTGTGACTGACATTGCTTGGCGTTACGTACTATGTGTTCTATTTTTCACTCAGGTTTAGACACCAGTTTGGACATGATCAGATCTGTCCAGAGGAAGGGGTGGAATACCCGGCTCCATTTCTAGTTATTGCTTTGCACTTGGCTCGGTACCTCACTGTTTAGCGGACGAGAGAGATTCTGGCCCTTGCTGTTGGCTTTAGTTACACCCTTTTTGGTGAGTGCTTAGCTTGGCTTGAGGATGAGGCACATGTTGGGCCAACTTTGGCGGTAGAGACCTCCACGAGTGCGAGCAGAAGACATAGGACCACCTAACTTATCTATGCCCCTAGTTTATTGCTTTGACTTTTTTTTTTTTTCAAGTTTTATGATGTAAAAACAACTTTGATTTAACTAGAGAGTTAAAGAATGTACTTGTGTTGAAATCAATGGAATTAAAGTTGTGAGTACTGAAAGTTTTACTTTTTGGTCTAAAGAATGGTCTGTGTTGAAAAAGGTAAAATTTTGAGAAAATCAACCTCATTAAAACTTTTCAAAACAATTTTCGAAAACGGTCACTACCTGACATACACGGAATCAGTCCTTAAGATGTACAACCCCAAATCAGAAGATCATAACTACTCACAATTGCATTCAACATCACTGCTTTTTCTTGCAACCGGCCCTTCTACCGAATGACGGAGAAAGATGGCCCAATCAAACAAATGGATAGGACAGTGGAGTTAGAGATGGTTATGGCTGAACTTTAGGATGAAGTTGCCTAGGTATCCCGAAGATAGGAATCAGGCCTTATGTAGTTCGGTTCGGGTTCACTCGAGTATTAACTCTTTCCTTTTGCGCTCTAACTTTTGCTAAAGCTGCCCTTTTAAGTTTTCGACCTTGCGAGCTTTGTTTTTCTTATTTCTAATTTTTCATGCTCTAACTTTTGCCTAGGTCACCCTTTTGGATTTTTGGCCTAACGAGCCTCTCAGGGATAATATTTTTTCAACTTGTCCATATTAATCGGTTGTGAAAACCCAAGCCATATAAATCCATAAGAATAATCGCTCCTCCTGACCAGATAGATTTGATGATGTAAGGACTAGTCCAATTAGGTTTGAACTTGCTCTTAGGGTCATGGATGGGAACTTGATTGTCTTTCAGCACCATATCTCCTTCTTTAAGATCTCTGGATTTGCCTTTCTTGTTGAAGGCCCTGGCAATTTTGCGTTGATATCCTTGGATGTGATATAAAGCCTTTAACCTTCTTTCGTCAAACAACATCAATTTTTTGAACCTACTCTGCGGCCAATCTGGCTCCGCTACTTGACACGCGGCCATAATTCTTAGCGACGGTACTTCAATCTTAATTGGCAGAACAACTTCCATCCCATACACTAGAGAATAGGGGGTTGCCCCTGTAGATGTTTGAATTGACGTTCTATAACCCCAGAGTGCAAATGGTAGTTTATCTGGCCAGTCTTTGTAAGTTTCCACCATCTTCCGCAGGATGTTCTTGACATTCTTGTTAGCGGCCTCAACAACTTGTTGGTCTGTGGTCTATACGTTGATGACTTGTGAAAATCTACGTTGTATTTCTCTAGCAAATCGACCACCTCTTTCTTGAAGTGCAAGCCGTTGTCTGAGATGATCTTATTTGGTACCCACACCTGTAGATGATGTTGTTTCTGATGAACTTGGCAACATGTGACGCCTTCAACACAGAATAAGACTGAGCTTCCACCCACTTGGTAAAATAGTTGATCGCTACCAAGATGAATTCATGTCCATTTAAGCCTTTTGGCGAGATTGCCCCGATGACGTCAATTCCCCAGACTGAGAAAGGCTATGGCAAAGTCATGTTGTAAAGCTTTGACGGTGGTATGTTCATGCAATTGACATGAATTTGACATTTGTGGCATTGCCGAACAAAGTTGATACAATCCTCCTCTATAGTTGACCAATAATAGCCTTGTCTGAGGATCTTCTTAGCTAGCATTGCACCATTCATGTGTGCTCCACACTCTTCCCCATGAATGGCCTCCATGAGACGCTTCGACTCTTCTTCTTCAACACAAAGCTTGTGCATTCCCAGATGGCCTCTTTTATACAACTTATTTTCGCAGATGATGCATTGGACGGCCCGACGCCGTATTCACTTTTTATCCTTGGCATTTGCCCCTGGTGGATACGTATCCTTCTCTAGAAAATTCCAAATGTCGTAATACCAGGGGTTCTTGTCTTGAACCTCATCTATCGCAACAATGGTCTCATAAGTAGGCGTATACTTCTGTTCAATGATAATCGGATGCGTCTTGACTCCAAGCGGGATGTCTACCATGGAAGATAGAGTTGCTAATGTATCAGCGAACTGGTTGTTCTCTCTTAGCAGATGTGTAAATGTCAGTTTTTCAAACTGCGGAATAAGAATGTCCAGGGTCTGATGATAAACCTTCATTTTCTCTTTGTTGACCTTCCAGTCTCCGTTGGCTTGAGAAACAACCAAGTTCGAGTCTCCGATGACATCCAACCTTATTGTCCCTAGTTCTAGGGCAACTTCCAATCCAGGGATACACACCTCATATTTTGCTTCATTATTGAACACTTTGAATCAAGGTTTCAAAGCTAGGGATATGTAGGAATCATTGGGTGCTATGAGCAATACACATATCTCATAACCATAGTGATTAGCAGCTCCGTCAAAGTACATTGTCCATGTTTCCTCTTCTATCTGCAGAATGTCTTCATCTGGAAATAGATACCCGATTGCTTCATCTCCTTTTACTTGGTGGTCTGCTAGAAATTCTGCTAGGGCTTTTCCTTTGACTGATTTGCGTGTAACGTACTTGAGGTCAAACTTGGAGAAGAGAAGCAACCAACAAGCTAGCCTACTCGTAAGCACCGATTTCTTAAAGAGATATTTGATGGGATCTAATCTCAAAATCAGAATTATAGAGTGAGCTAACAAGTAGTGCTTGAACTTCCTGGGAGCCCATACCAAAGCTAAACAAGCTTTCTCGAGGGGAGTGTAGCGGGTCTCGTAATCTATCATCTTCTTGCTCAGACAGTAGATAGCCTTCTCCACCTTAGCTTTTGATTCTTGAGCTAGCATGCACCCCATGGTCGAATCTGTTATTGACAAATACAAGATCAGTGGCTTTCCCAGCTCTGGCGGTGACAATATAGGTGGATTTTGAAGATACTGTTTGACCTGTTCGAAGGCGAACTAACATCGATCATCCCATCGGAACTTCTTCCCTTTTTTTAAAAGACCAAATAGTGGTTCACAAGTCAAGGTTAATTTTGAGATAAATCGTCTTATGAATTACACTTTGCCTAGAAAGCCGTGCACCTCTTTTTCAGTCTTTGGTGATAGCATTTCTAAGATGGCCTTGATCTTGGAAGGATCTATTTCAATTCCCCTCTGCGTGATCAGAAATCCCAGCATTTTTTATGCAGTTACCTCGAAGGTGCATTTCTCTGGATTCAACCTTAGTCTGTACTCCCTGATCTGTTTGAAGAATTTCCGGCGCGGTGTAGTGGCCTTTTCACTCTTTAGACTTGACAATCATGTCGTCCACATACACCTCAACTTCTTTATGGGTCATGTCGTACAAGATGGTGGTTGCAGCCCTCTGATATGTAGACCGGCTTTTTTCAACCCAAAAGGCATAACTCTGTAGCAATAGGTACCCCACGGTGTGGTGAATGCAGTCTTCTCTTTGTCTTTTGAAGCCATCAAGATCTAATTATACTTGGAAAACCCATCCATAAATGATAGCAATGCATGGCCTGTGGTGAAGTCTACTAGTTCATCGTTGTGCGGCAATGGAAAGTCATCTTTCGTACTAGCTCTGTTCAGATCCCGAAAGTCGACGTAAACCCTAATTCTAAAGTTCTTCTTTGGAACTGGGATGATATTGGCCAACCAGGTCGGGTACTCGGACACCATTAAGAAACCCGCATCAATTTGCTTGGTGACTTTCTCTTTAATCTTCAACGCCCAATCCGGACGGATTCTGCGTAGTTTTTGTTTGACTAGTCAGGCCTCGGGGTCAAGAGGGATCCGGTCTTGTGAAATCTCAGGATCGATTCCAAGCATGTCTTCGTAGGACCACGGGAAAACATCTTTGAAATCTTTTAATAAAGCGATTAAATGCTCGTGTTTCTCCAAAGACAACGTGGACCCGATTTGGACTAAGCGGGAATCTTTCTCAGTACCCACGTTAATTGCAATGATTTCATCTATGCAGGGCTTAGCACGCCTCTCCTCTTCTTGGTCAATTAAAAGAGGACCTAGACAGGACCTTGGCATCCGGGTTACTACCCTCAGAAATGCCAGACTTAGAGTTCCCAAACTGACTCGAATCTGATTCCGACTCAACATACTCGGTGGAATTAGATTCTGGCTCATCATCCGATTCAGAACGGGAAATGAGGCCCTTTTCCAACTACCAAGTGAGACATGATGCCCTCGATGCATCCAGAATAGCACTGGTAGAGTCCACAATCGGTTCCTCTCCGATCATAGAAATAGTAAAGGTATCCCCCAAGTTCTCTGTGTTGGTCGTGGGATCTCTCAAAAGATCGGCCAGTGCTGTCCCTACTCCAACGTCGCCATTGTCTGAGTCCTCCTCTTTGCTCTGGCCAGTGTTGATGCTTGGTTCAGCTCTATTTTCATCACTGTCTTACAGTTGGTGGTCAAAGAACTCAAATCTGGGGACACGTTTCTTTGTCTAAGAGTCCACCCAAGGCTCAGGAAAGCCACAAAAGAGGAAATCCTCGCATTCTTTGAAAAAGCGCCCATTTAGAGTCCCCCATATTGGCCTATGGACTAGCTTATAGTGCTTCTCCAATCTTATGCTTAGAAGGGCCCACTTGGACTTGCACTTTCACTGTCCCTATAACTTCTCCGCTCGTATTGTCATATGCCCGTATCACTTAGGCCGTGGGGACTAAATTTGCCGGTTTCAGGCCTATCTGTCACAACCCAAACCCGCCCCTATGGGTTTAGCATCGCAACCGGCCAGTAATCCGTGATTACCAAAGGCCTGCTTAACAATAATGACAGTAATACAGAGTAAGGGGCTGGCGGAAGCATATCGGGCGAGTTCAATCATGTGCGGTGTATATCGGGTGAGTTCAATGAACTTAGATTCATATTCTGCTACTGACATGGTACCTTGCTTCAACTGTTCAAATTCAGTTACCTTGCGGTCTCAGACACACTGGGGAAAGTATTTTTCAAAGAAGGCTTCTTTAAACTGAGCCCAAGTCATAGCATTATTGATGTCACGAACAAGCATCCACCACCGTCTAGTCTCTTCTTGTAAAGTAAACGTAGCCAGTAATACCTTGTGTGCCTCAGAACACAGGAACACTTCAAACAATTTTTTGGTTTCTAAAACCTATGCTTCGGCCTTTAGTGGCTCAAGACCTCCTTGGAATGATGGCGGCTTCATTTTATTGAACTTCTGTGTCAAAGCAATAACATCATCATGGACATTCGGTTCTGGTTGTACTGGAGGAGGTAGGGGCTGTTGGTTCTGTTGTTGTCTTAAGGCCTCAGTCAACAGTTCAACCGTTCTTTCTAACCTTGCCATTCTTGCCTCAGATGATTCAGATTCATCGGCATTTCTTGCATTCTCCATTTCACTATATGCAATACGGTAAAAATAAACATAGGAAATTGTTACTTAAGCACATCAGCACGTTAGCACATTAGCACATTAGCACATATATTCATATCATGGCCACACAAACTTTCTATGCTCATGCAATGCCCTAATGACTTTTCTAGGACATCCTATAGCTCATTTGGACACGTGTGTGCGATATAACTCGTGCTCTGATACCACTCTGTCACGACCCAAACCCGCCCCTATGGGTTTAGCATCACAACCGGCCAGTAATCCATGATTACCAAAGGCCTGCTTAATAGTAATGACAGTAATACAGAGTAAGGGGCTGGCGGAAGCCAAACAGTAATAAAAAGATGTCCAATGAGCTGTGAAGATCTGAATGCAAAAAGACTTTTATGAACAAGCCACATTTATAACCAAAACATATATACAAAAATGTCCAGGTTAGGGACCAAATCCCTTCACCATAATTGTACAGTCAAGTCTTATTCAGTCAATACAAAACAGAGACAAAAGGGTGAATCTGGAACACCCCAAAACAGCCTTAGCTTGAACGAACTCGGAACCTCGAAGTGAGGCACGATGGTTGGCTCGATAAAACGAGAGCTTAACTTGACGCTCCTAGCTTCGGTCCGGTGCCTGGACACCTACATACAAATATAAACAGTGAGCTAAAGCCCAGTGAATAACAAATGCGTAAAGGGGCTAAGAATGAATATCCTTTCAGTAATTAAAACAGTCAATTGCATCTGTAGATCAGTTATTCAATCAGTGGCTCATAATACATGCCACACAGTCATTTAGAAACCATAGTGGTCATATGTGGTACATCCAATAGCAAAACAGTACAGTGGGTCTTAATAGACCAAACAGTCAGTTGATGGCCATCAAACAGTAAACAGTAGTAGTTTCAAACATTGGAATTGATAGAGATCTCTGTAACAGTAGTAGTAACAGTAACAGTAACAGTAACAGTAATAGTAAGTTGCTATGGCTGCCACGAGTACAGTTCATAAAATAGGACAAACATTCATTCCGTAAACAATGTTACTTCAGAAAGCAGTACAGTCGATCATTCAGAAAATAATCATAATTGAACATATCTTTACAACATCGTTACTCACAGAGTACTGGGCTATAGACAGGCTAGTTAGCGTCCTCGGGTGCCAACCCTACACAGTTGTAGAACGAACACACACTAAGTTACACACTTGGGATTAATAACCTAGCCCCTTAACTTGACTTGGTGTGGTTCTACATCAATATCCTCATTAAGATGCCTTAAACATGGCCTAGAAATGCCTAGGATGGAATGACGATACAAAGATGTACTTTAAAACATTTTTCAAAATTTGCTGAAAACAGGGTCTCGCTCAAGCGTGGCTTTCTACGCTCGAGCGAGCTTACCAAAACAGAGGGGTTGCTCGAGCGTAGAATCCCTCGCTCGAGCGGTCTGTAAAAATGCAAAAAGTACTGGTTGTTGAAATTCTCCGCTCGATGCTTGCTCGAGCGTGAGACACGGTCCTTCGCTCGAGCGCAAGTCTCGTCACTCGAGCGTTCGTCTGTGTCCACAAAAACCTGAGAGCTTGCAATCTATGCTTGAGCCAGCATTCCGTCGCTCGAGTAGAATTCAGAAAACAAAGGTGCTCGCTCGAGCGTGGAATCCTTCGCTCGAGCGAGGAAGCCAAAATCTGGATTTTCCAGATTTGCCTCCAAAGCTCAAACCAAGAATTAAACTTATCAAAACTCAACCTTTTGGGCCAATTTTCTGGAAAACACTTGGAAACTCATACTACAACATGTTTTGAAGATCATTTTACAAAATCAAAGCCCAAAGTAAGCCAATTAACACCAATTTCAAAGAACCTTGACGAACAATGCAAGAACATAACATGCATGAGTTCCCAAGAACTCTAATGCTCCAAAACATGATCAAATGCAAGATTGAGCTCAAAATCATGGTGAGTTCATGGACCATAACTAAAATATGAACATGCATGTATGGATTCATGAACAACCTCAAAATTCTATGATATGGACATGCATGCATGAAATCACTCTCAAAACAACACTTTAAATTAATTCTTGACTCAAATCACTAATTTACCATGAACCATGCATGTGACAACTCAAATTCATAATTAAAAGGGTGAATTTCCTACCTTAGGTCTTGAATTCCAAGTATGTTGGCTCAATTTTGCAAATCCTCTTCAATTCCTTTAATTCTCCAAGTTGATCTCTAGATGAAACAATTTTCTCCTACTCTCCCTCTCTCTCACGGTTTGGCCTAGAAAGTGGTTGAAGAATGGTGTATTAAAGTGCATAAATTAAGTCCCAAACAATGACTCTAAAGGAGGCCCACTCAATGGCAATAATGTAAATAATCTAGGCTCAAATAACTAACATTAACAATTCTAATTTAACCATTCCAAGTTGGCTTTTAATTAAACCTACCATAAAATCACATAAATCCTAATTAGCATATTAAACTAATCAATTTCTGATTCGGTCGCCGATAAGGCCTTCAATTTGCAATTCGAAGTCAAAACATGGACAGATCATTAAATGACAAACAGATAGAAATGCAAGTAAAGCAACACACTCATACAAACAGATTAGGATTTCATTCTTATCAGTTACTTATCATGCTCAATCACAGTTTAACGCTAATCAGAGGTGAGGGTTGTCACAGTCTTCCCCCCTTAAATGAGTTTGGTCCTCCAAACTTGGATTACCTTCAGTTTAGAAGAACACTGGATTCAGGGGAAACAGTTTAGGATATCTCTTCATCATATCGTCTTCCCTTTCCCAAGTGGCATAAATGCCACCATGGTTTTGCCAGTCCACTTTCACTAACGAAATTTCTTTATTTCTCAACTTCTTGATTCGTCGGTTTACAACCTGAATAGGCCGTTCCTCATAAGTGTAGTCATCACTTAGCACTACACGGGTAGGTTCAATAACATGGAAGGGATCTCGAAGATAATCCCTCAACATTGAAATATGGAAGACATTATGCATATGCTCCATTTCAGGAGGAAGCGCTACTTGATACGCCACCGGATTAATCTTTTCAATGATTTCATACGGCCCAACATATCTCGGTGCTAGCTTGCCCTTAGCCCCAAAACGAGCCTGTCCTTTTATTGGTGTCACTTTTACAAAAACATGATCACCCACTTCATAGTCCCTGTCTCGCCTTCGGACATCCGCATAACTTTTCTGTCGGCTTTGTGCGGTTTCAATCTTTGTTGAATCAGTTTCAACTTTTCGGTGGTCTCGTGTACGATCTCGGGCCCAAGTAAAGGCCCGTCTCCAACTTCTGCCCAGTAAATAAGAGATCGGCATTTTCTGCCATATAAAGCCTCGAAAGGCGCCATACCAATGCTCGAGTGAAAACTGTTGTTGTAGGCAAATTCAGCTAAAGGTAGATGGCTTTCCCAATTTCCTTGGAAATCAAGAACACACATACGCAGTAAGTCTTCCAGAGTTTGGATGGTTCTTTCTGATTGGCCATTTGTCTGAGGATGGTATGCACTACTTAACCTCAATTCGGTACCCAATGCTGTTTGAAGACTTTGCCAAAATCTCGATGTAAACTTCGAGTCCCTATCAGAAACAATAGACACAGGCACTCCATGCAAGCTAACAATCTCATCAATATAAATTGTAGCCAATTTGTCCGCATTATAAATTGTTTTGACAGGTAAGAAGTGAGCAGATTTAGTCAATCGATCAAGAATAACCCAAATTGAGTCCATATCTCTATTGGAGTGAGGTAATCCGACAATGAAGTCCATAGTAATATGTTCCCATTTCCACTCCGGTATTGGCAAGGGCTGAAGTAAGCCTGCAGGTCGTTGGTGTTCAGCTTTGACTTGTTGGCAATGTAGACATTTCGACACAAAGTCAGCAATCTCTTTCTTCATTCCCGGCCACCAGAAATTAAGTTTCAAGTCTTGGTACATTTTTGTATTTCCTAGATGGATGGAAAGTTTTGAATTGTGGCCTTCCTGCAAGATTCGCCTTTTCAGTTCAGAATCATTCGGTACACACAACCTTCCTGAAATTTCAACACATTGTTTTCAAATTTAAAGTCCGACCCCGGTTTGGATTCCCGTTCATCAATGATCTTCTTCAGAAAGTCATCTTGGTGTTGTTTCTCTTTAATCTCCTAAATAATTGCCGGTTGAGCAGAAATAGCAGCCAATGTCCCACCTTGTTCTCGTAAAACAATCTTAACTTCGAATTTCTCAAGATTACATAGCAGTTCTTTCTGTCTGGTGAGTAAACCGGCCAAATTCCCAATTGATTTCTGACTAAGTGCATCAGCAACGGTGTTAGCTTTCCCCGGATGGTACAAAATTTGCAAATCATAGTCTTTTATCAGTTCTAACCATCTCCGCTGCCTCATGTTCAATTCTTTCTGTGTAAAGAAGTATTTCAAACTCTTGTGATCTGTGTACACTTCACATGTTGCCCCATATGGTAGTGGCGCCAAATTTTCAATGCAAATACCACTACGGCAAGTTCTAAATCATGAGTGGGGTAGTTCTTTTCATGTGGTCTCAGTTGTCTGGAAGCATACACAATAACTTTACCATTCTGTATTAATACACATCCCAAACCCTTATAAGAAGCATCACTAAAAATAGTAAATCCATCCGTACCTGAGGGTAGGGTAAGAATCGGTGCAGTCACAAGTCGAGTCTTTAATTCGTGGAAAGCTGATTCTCTCTGATCGGTCCAGTCAAATGATATTCCCTTTTGAGTCAACTGAGTCAGAGGTAGAGCAACTTTGGAGAAGTCTTTCACAAACCTTTTATAGTACCCGGCTAAACCCAAGAAACTTCGAACTTCGGTAACATTAGTCGGTCTGGGCCAATTCACCACTACTTCAATCTTCTGTGGGTCAACTGAGATGCAATCCTTACTAATCACATGCCCCAAAAACATCACATTATCAAGCCAAAATTTACATTTTGTTAGCTTTGCATACAGTTTCTGTTCTCTTAAGGTCTGTAAAGCAATTCTCAAATGACGTTCGTGTTCTTCCTTGCTCTTGGAATAAATCAAAATGTTATCTATAAAAACAACCACAAATTCGTTGAGGAATGGTTTGAAAATTCTGTTCATAAGGTCCATAAAATGCAGCAGGCGCATTAGTAACTCCGAAAGGCATAACAAGGAATTCATAATGTCAATACCTCGTTCGAAAGGCGGTCTTTTCAATGTCCTCTGTCTTAACTTTTAACTGGTGATATCCGGATCTAAGGTCAATTTTGGAGAAAACTTGAGCACCCTGTAATTGGTCAAATAAGTCATCAATACGAGGCAATGGGTATTTGTTTTTCACTGTTACCTTGTTCAATTCGCAGTAGTCGACGTAAAGTCTTAGTGAGCCGTCTTTCTTTTTCACAAATAAAACTGGTGCGCTCCACGGTGAAGTGCTGGGCCTGATGAACTTCTTATCCAACAATTCTTGTAGTTGAATTTTCAATTCTTTCAATTCGGTAGGTGCCATTCTGTAAGGAGCTTTGGAAACTGGCTGTGTACCTAGTAACACTTCAATAGTGAACTCACTCTCTCTATCAATGAAATCCCCCGGCAAGTCATCTGGAAAAACATCTGGGAATTCTCTGACTATAGGAATACTGTCCACATTAGCTTTAGTATCAGTAGGTACAGTCAATATGCAACATAAATACCCTTTACACCCCTTTTTGATTAATTTGAATGCTTTCATGGATGAAATCAGATATGGGGGAGGTACTACACCAACTCCGTTAAATACAAATTCAGGCAATCCAGGTGGACAAAAGATAACTTGTTTCGTTACACAGTCTATGGTAGCATGATATTTTGTCAACCAGTCCATTCCCAAAATTACATCGAAATGATCAATATTCAATACAAAAGTGCATCCCTAATAACAATTTCACATGCAGGATACACATAAGCACAAGTCATGGATCCCCCAGCAAGTGAAGATACAGCTAACAAATAGTTCTTGGGTTCCAGTGGTCTATTTAATTTTCGTGAAAAAGCATGCGAGACAAACGAATGTGTAGACCTCGAATCAATCAGAATATAAGCATTTTGGGCACAAATTTAGAGTATACCTGACACAACTGTCTCGGTGTTCTGCACGTCTCCCGGTACAAGTGCAAACACTCGGCCTTGCCTTAAAGGCTCATTCCTAGTAGCTTTGGGATTGGGTTTCGATGTAATAGCTGATGCTGCGGCACTAGCTATAGCCTTACTATTGCCTTGAGACGTGGAAGGGCAATCTTTGACCATGTGGCCTACCTTGCCACACCTGTAACAAGCACCAGAAATTTTGTAGCAAACCCCCTTATGTCTTTTGCCACATTTGGAGCAGGGTGGTACGAATTGTTTCCCTGACAAGAACTGGTTGTTGACCCTGTATTTTGCTTTTTATTCAGTGAGTTATTTCGGCCCTTTTTAAAATTAAAGCCTTGCCTCTTACCCCGCCATTCGGTCATCGGTGACTTAGTCTGTTGCAATGCAGTAACATTTGCCTCGGCCATAATGGCTTGGTCAAGGACATCCACATATTTAAGTAATTTCAAAACATTGATTCGGTCGAGTATCTCCACATTAAGCCCGCCTTCAAACTTTCTGCCTTTTTTATAATTAGTATCAACCATGTGCGGTGCATATCGGGCGAGTTCAATGAACTTAGATTCATATTCTGCTACTGACATGGTACCTTGCTTCAACTGTTCAAATTCAGTTACCTTGCGGTCTCGGACACACTGGGAAAGTATTTTTCAAAGAAGGCTTCTTTAAACTGAGCCCAAGTCATAGCATTATTGGTGTCACGAACAAGCATCCACCACCGTCTAGCCTCTTCTTGTAAAGTAAAGGTAGCCAATAATACCTTGTGTGCCTCAGAACATGGGAACAATTCAAACAATTTTTCGGTTTCTAAAACCTATGCTTCGGCCTTCAGTGGCTCAAGACCTCCTTGGAATGATGGCGGCTTCATTTTGTTGAACTTCTGTGTCAAAGCAATAACATCATCATGGACATTCGGTTCTGGTTGTAATGGAGGAGGTGGGGGCTGTTGGTTCTGTTGTTGTCTTAAGGCCTCAGTCAACAGTTCAACCGTTCTTTCTAACCTTGCCATTCTTGCCTCAGATGATTTAGATTCATCGGCATTTCTTGCATTCTCCATTTCACTATATGCAATACGTAAAAATAAACATAGGAAATCACTTACTTAAGCACATCAGCACGTTAGCACATTAGCACATATATTCATATCATGGCCACACACACTTTCTGATGCTCATGCAATGCCCTAATGACTTTTCTAGGACATCCTATAGCTCATTTGGACACGTGTGTGCGATATAACTCGTGCTCTGATACCACTCTGTCACGACCCAAACCCGCCCCTATGGGTTTAGCATTGCAACCGGCCAGTAATCCATGATTACCAAAGGCCTGCTTAACAGTAATGACAGTAATACAGAGTAAGGGGCTGGCGGAAGCCAAACAGTAATAAAAAGATGTCCAATGAGCTGTGAAGATCTGAATGCAAAAAGACTTTTATGAACAAGCCATATTTATAACCAAAACATATATACAAAAATGTCCAGGTTAGGGACCAAATCCCTTCACCATAATTGTACAGTCAAGTCTTATTCAGTCAATACAAAACAGAGACAAAAGGGTGAATCTGGAACACCCCAAAACAGCCTTAGCTTGAACGAACTCGGAACCTCGAAGTGAGGCACGATGGTTGGCTCGATAAAACGAGAGCTTAACTTGACGCTCCTAGCTTCGTTCCGGTGCCTGGACACCTACATACAAATATAAACAGTGAGCTAAAGCCCAGTGAATAACAAATGCGTAAAGGGGCTAAGAATGAATATCCTTTCAGTAATTAAAACAGTCAATTGCATCTGTAGATCAGTTATTCAATTAGTGGCTCATAATACATGCCACACAGTCATTTAGAAACCATAGTGGTCATATGTGGTATATCCAATAGCAAAATAGTACAGTGGGTCTTAATAGACCAAACAGTCAGTTGATGGCCATCAAATAGTAAACAGTAGTAGTTCCAAACATTGGAATTGATAGAGATCTCTGTAACAGTAGTAGTAACAGTAACGGTAACGGTAACGGTAACAGTAACAGTAACAGTAACAGTAACAGTAAGTAACAGTAAGTTGCTATGGTTGCCACGAGTACAGTTTATAAAATAGGACAAACATTCATTCCGTAAACAATGTTACTTCAGAAAGCAGTACAGTTGATCATTCAGAAAATAATCATAATTGAACATATCTTTACAACATCGTTACTCACAGAGTACTGGGCTATAGACAGGCTAGTCAGCGTCCTCGGGTGCCAACCCTAGACAGTTGCAGAACGAACACACACTAAGTTATACACTTGGGATTAATAACCTAGCCCTTTCACTTGACTTGGTGTGGTTTTACATCAATATTCTCATTAAGATGCCTTAAACATGGCCTAGGAATGCCTAGGATGAAATGAGGATGCAAAGATGTACTTTAAAACACTTTTCAAAATTTGCTGAAAATAGGGGTCTCGCTCGAGCGTGGTTTTCTACGCTCGAGCGAGCTTACCAAAACAGAGGGGTCGCTCGAGCGTAGAATCCCTCGCTCGAGCGGTCTGTAAAAATGCAAAAAGTACTGGTTGTTGAAATTCTCCGCTCGATGCTCGCTCGAGCGTGAGACACAGTCCTTTGCTCGAGCGCAGGTCTCGTCGCTCGAGCGTGCGTCTGCGTCCACAAAAACTTGAGAGCTTGCAATCTACGCTCGAGCCAGCATTCTGTCGCTCGAGCGGAATTCAGAAAACAAAGGCGCTCGCTCGAGCGTGGAATCCTTCGCTCGAGCGAGGAAGCCAAAATCTGGGTTTTCCAGATTTGCCTCCAAAGCTCAAACCAAGAATTAAACTTATCAAAACTCAACCTTTTGGGCCAATTTTCTGGAAAACACTTGGAAACTCATACTACAACATGTTTTGAAGATCATTTTACAAAATCAAAGCCCAAAAGTAAGCCAATTAAACACCAATTTCAAAGAACCTTGACGAACAATGCAAGAACATAACATGCATGAGTTCCCAAGAACTCTAATGCTCCAAAACATGATCAAATGCAAGATTGAGCTCAAAATCATGGTGAGTTCATGGACCATAACTAAAATATGAACATGCATGTATGGATTCATGAGAACAACCTCAAAATTCTATGATATGGACATGCATGCATGAAATCACTCGCAAAACAACACTTTAAATTAATTCTTGACTCAAATCACTAATTTACCATTCATGTGACAACTCAAATTCATAATTAAAAGGGTGAATTTCCTACCTTAGGTCTTGAATTCCAAGTATGTTGGCTCAATTTTGCAAATCCTCTTCAATTCCTCTAATTCTCCAAGTTGATCTCTTGATGAAACAATTTTCTCCTACTCTCCCTCTCTCTCACGGTTTGGCCTAGAAAGTGGTTGAAGAATGGTGTATTAAAGTGCATAAATTAAGTCCCAAACAATGACTCTAAAGGTGGCCCACTTAATGGCAATAATGTAAATAATCTAGGCTCAAATAACTAACATTAACAATTCTAATTTAACCATTCCAAGTTGGCTTTTAATTAAACCTACCATAAAATCACATAAATCCTAATTAGCATATTAAACTAATCAATTTCTGATTCGGTCGCCGATAAGGCCTTCAATTTGCAATTCGAAGTCAAAACATGGACAGATCATTAAATGACAAACAGATAGAAATGCAAGTAAAGCAACACACTCATACAAACAGATTAGGATTTCATTCTTATCAGTTACTTATCATGCTCAATCACAGTTTAACGCTAATCAGAGGTGAGGGTTGTCACACTATCACATAGGCAGTGCGAGAAGGACAGACATTAATAGTAGAGCCGATGTCTACTAAAACCACTAGCACCCACTTCTCTCTGTACTCAATGGATATGTACAATGGCTTGTTGTGAGCCGACCCTTCCGACGACAGCTCTTTATCGAAGAAAGTGAGCAGTGGCTTGGTGCTACTTGGGAAGATCAGGCCCACAAGCTGCACTGGCATAGTATCAATGGACAATTTAGCCTTATCCATTGCCGACAATACTGCCTGCTGGTGTACCCGTGAAACCATAAGGAGCCCCCAGATGGAGATATCGACTTGGATCTTTTTGAGTTACTTCAGAACCAGCTCATTTTCCAGCTTCTTTTCTTTCTCATTCTCAACCTCCCTGTCTTTTCCTGACGGTTCCGCCTGATCCAAGTGTAGAGGTTTGAAATACCATCCACTTCTGATGAGATGGTCTATTTCTTCAGTATACCATGTATTATCCGGATGTGATCTCCCCAGTCTTCGTCAGCATGGGTAAGATGCAGATCGCTATCTTCCCACCACTCACCATTAGCTGCCGACAAACAGTTGTCTAGCTCAACTCGGATCCTACTACAGGACAAGTATCTATCGCCGGGCGATGAGATAGTGTGGCCTTATAGCTATCCTCAATCCTCTCCCTTTCAAATTGCCTCAGTACGACTTCCCGTTCAGCATCTGTAGTTTCCATAACACATGACAGCATTGTAATTGTGAACAAACGGCCTCTTGGCCGGCTCTTTGTCATCAGTGATGATCCTCTGCTTCATGGCATCTTTAATTTGGACCCCATGGCCAGTTCATGAACTTCTTTGAATATAAACAAGGAGAGAACAATCATTTTCTGCAGTAGTTTGCCATGTAGGTTTCGGACAACCATTCTGATCTGGTCTTTCTCTGAAGGTTGAGTGGTCATCATAGAGGCTTTGGCCCTCCATCTAGTTCCAAACTCAGAGAAACCTTCCTTTGGCTCCTGACGCGTTGCTTCAAGATCACGAGTTTTGACCTCGATCTAAATGTTGTAGGAGCATTAAGCAATAAAGGACTCGGCCAATTCCTCCAAGTTTTGCTTCACAGAATCTTCCAGCTTAGCATACCAAATGGCCGTTATTCCTAACATGGTTCGGTTAAAAAGTGACAACTTCTGCAGTCTAGTCAAACCGATTGGTCGTAGGATATCTGAAAATAGTTGTAGATGTACCATTGGGTTCCCAGCGCTATCGAAGTAGTCTATATGCGACATTTTGAACCGCTTCGTCAGAGTAACTGCAGATTCGGTGTATCCATCCTCTATATCTGGAATAGAGTTAATCCCCTATGCTTTTGTAAATAATTTCTCTAGCTTGTTGATTTTGAGCGTGGTCGGGTCAACCTCGAATTCAAAAGTTGCCTCAGTTTGATAGACTAGGGCTCTAGATGTCTGTGTTGGAATAGGATCTGCCTGGACGGGAAAAGTCAAAAAATCCTCGGCTTGTTGATCCTGAGCTGTGACAACATTGGCAGCAATACCGGGTGTGAGGATGGTTGCATTAGGTGCATGCGAAGCAGAAGCCGCAACTAGCTGCTATTGTTGTTGCTGTAACCTAGTTATGACCTCGGCTTGGCGGGCCATGCTGTGTTGGAGTGAGTCAACTGACTGTTGTAGACGGATTAGCAAGTCTTCCAAATCTGATGAGGGGTATTGTTCCATTCCTGGAGTAGATGACTGTTCTTGAGGTGGACTGAGTATAAGTGAGCTGAGGGGTGATTACTGCAAGAACTAAACTGGTGAACTCTATTTAATCCTCATTCGTTGTGCAACTGGTGATAGTAGGCAAACCCTGGCTGTCCCCGAACAAGATCTCCGACCTTGCAAAGTCTTCCACGAGGGTCCAGAGTACTTGGGGATATCAGAACTTTCTAAAGCTATGGTTTTATACTACCTTGCAAAAGAAATAAAGAAAGAGCAAAACAAAATTAGAAATCGGACAACAACTCAGCTAAGATTCCATCAGAACATATATGATTAAAGCTGTAGGACTGTATTCCCCACTGAATTCTACCTCAAAACAGATACCAATTGATATGAGCATCCCTGTACAGTTTCACTGTAAAACACATATCAGTTAAAGAGAGCCAAAACATTCCTATGAGGGGAGGTAAGGTTACCCTGTCCTAGATTTTTGACATGAACTTGGGCTTCACTATTTCACGTAAGTTGTTTCACAAGATCCTGCATACAGGTGAGCATCCTGTCCTAGTTTGGAATAGTCACTATGGCTTTACTATATGTAGTAGGCCAAATGGTCAAAAGGGTACCTTGGCAAGATTACCTAATATACCTCTCACACCTAACATCGAGAAGTGAAAGGAGGATCAATCGGTACAGCGGTAATCCAAATCCAAGGATTGTGTTTCCAACATGGGAGAGCCCACGATCGACTAGCCTTTTTGCAAGCTTTTTAGGCAAGCCGCTCAGGATTAGTAGATGGAAAACACAGTGACTTAGAGTAACAATGCAAATGCAAATGCAAATGCAATGAACACATACGTATAGATAAAATTTCATATCATGAAGTTCAAGTCAAGTTCTCAAAATCCCCAGCAGAGTCGCCAGAAACTGTAGTTTGCTTTTCGTGCTCCTTGGAGGGGTTTAGTCTCCTTGGATACAATAGCCCTATAGTTCGAACTCCCGTGGTTCTAAATCTGATTTCACAAGTGCAATGTGAAACAGTGAAAACACAAAGAGTCTAAATTCGGCAAATCTTTGAAAAATTGATTTTTAATAAAAAATGTCAAAAATGGACCGCATTGCCAGATTTCAGAGTCGCCACCTAAATATTTTGAAAAATTTAGGAAACATGTGACTCGTGCCAAAGGCCACTTGTCCGTCATAACCAAAGTGTCTCAGTTCGGGAACTTAGGTATGAGAGGAGATGGTCATGAATTGAGCACCCTACTCACCCAATCAAAAATCAGCCTCTACTAATCATGATGTGATTTTTATGTACATTATATGCTATTGTTTCGATTATTATGCTAACATTACTATGTGAGGCACACACGTATAGACTAATTTCACAAAATTTGGAACGCTTTGATTTCATGTTCGTTTTGAAAAGTGTTTTAAATATGTGCTACTTGAAGAAGTGAGCTCATATGTACATTAATCAAATCATCCCAAATTAAGCAAAAAAGCCTTCATCCACTGGCATTTAAGAAGTATATCAACTAAGCACTTAGCCTCATGGTAAACATACTTGTTATGACAACACAAACATATATGCAATATGCTAAAGCAAAAATGCTCACCTAGTACTCAACCAAGCCAAGCCAAAATAGAAGAGAATAGTTAGAAAAATGCATGCTCTAATATGCAAATGACTAAATGCAACACATACAAATTGCAACTAAGAGGTTCAGTTTAGTAATATGGCATATGGCTCAACTCAAAGCATACGATAACACACATATTCAATTAAGTAGTGTGTAATAACAAGGTTATAATGATGAACCGAACCTAATGTATGCAAAAAATGGATGCAACCATTGTAAGAGAGTAAATAAAAGGGAGAAAGAAATGGGGGTTGGAAGACATACACAATATTACAATTTTGCCCTCGTGTAAGAGGGTCTGAATAAATGTCCTAATTAACTAATTATTACAACACCAAATTAATTAACTATTAACAAGCTATTACAAATTCAAAGGAATTGAACTAATTAACCACATACTAATTAATCTAAGAGCTACAAATTAATAAACTCGAATGGGAGTTGGAGAACCACACGTGTGACCAAGAACATCCTCCTGAAAACTCCTCTGTTCTGCTGCCAGCTTCTGTTCTGTTCGTAGTCAGAAAATAATTCTATTTTTGCCCTAATTTTTGCTTTGTTCTATCACAAAAATGACACTGTTTGCATAAAATGAAGTAGCCGGCCGGCTATTTTGAGGTTCTGCTCTGCAGCAACAGAATGGAAAGAGAGCAAAAATGTAACGCCCTCAAAATTCAACCCATTAAATAAATAATATAAACATGCATTATTAAAAAACAATAATTATAAATCATCATCAGAGTATATGAAATAAAACATCAAATAAATGCCCTACGGGCTTACATCTTGCCAAGCCAACACTTGGACACAATTCATGAGTTCTAACTCAAAACAATAAAGCCCTAGGCTTGAATGTTACATTATTCAAATAAAACAAATAAAAAAACAAGTCTTCAAGTCCAAATCCTCACAAGCTAAGTCTTGGAGGTAGTGAACCACCTGAACCTGAAAATAAGTTCCCATATAGGGTGAGCCACAGCCCAGTAAAGAAATACTAAACCAAGCATAAGAATTAACTAAAGCAGTAGCAGCTGATACATGGTTAACACAAAATAATCCATTTACAATTTCATGACACAAATGTCTACATTGCCTATGACACTTTGTCTATGGCATAATTCACCTTCCAATTATGGCTCAGAACCTGACCCAAATAACTCAACGGGGATTTCATCTCTTATTAACAATCTTTCCAATTCAACAGGGATAACAAATCAAGTTAAACCTCTCATATAGCATAACAAATACACAAGTTGGTATTGCATCAATCACAATCAAATTCACTTCCATACTTCCCAACTGATACACATTTTGGTGATGTATCATATCAAATAGATAAGCATATGAGCTGTATCTCTGCTATAGGCGCGCATATAAGCAGCAACCCTGGGTTCATCCCTATCTTCCCATAATCATTAACCGGTTTAGAGGTACATCCCCCATCTTCCCCTAAACCGTGGAGTACATCCCTATCTCCTCCCATACACAAGTAAGGCATATAAACATAAAGTCATATACACAATAATACATAACTTTAATGTATTATTCCAACCTTTATACTCAACAACTTAATCAAGTGATTAATTTCAATTTTGCCTAATCCACATGCAATGTCTACAACAATCATGACTATCCTCCACCGATAGCCCAAAACAGTTATTTCTAAGCAAGAAATAAATACACAACACATGTAATTTCAATTGGTAAGTATTAAATCCAATACAACATTAAATCACTAAATTCCCCAATCTCATGAATTTACCCAATATCACAATCTTCCCTTAAATTGATTATATAAATTAATCTATGACAAACCCTAAGGTCTCTCCCAAAATTACCAAACTACCCCCACATACCAAAATACCACCACTTAGGATTAAAACGTATAAATGGAGTAGGAAATCCCTACCTCGAAGATATAACTCAAAAAGAAGAAGATGAAGATGATGCCCAAAACTTCAAAGTGCTCCAAATCCAAGTTTGTTCAGATTAAATGAAAGCCCTCACTCTCCTCTACCTTTTTTGTAAAGCAACTAGGGTAAAAACACACCCTAACTAGATCAATCCTAGGAGAGAAGGTGTTTAGAGAAGAAGGAAACTCGGAATTAGGGTTTGGGATCAAAAGAGGATGAAAAACTGCTTAAAAATCCCGCTGCTGTGTTTATATACTGGACAGGCTCGCTCGAGCGAAGACCCGGTCGCTCGAGCGACCAGAAACAAGAAACTGACCTCGCTCGAGCGAAGAGAAGCTTGCTCGAGCCAAAGACAAACCAGCTCGCTCGAGCGAAGAAAGCTCGCTCGAGCCAAGATACACTGCTCTCAGGTCTAGGTACTGGACGCAACGCTCGCTCGAGCCAAGGAAAGCTCGCTCGAGCGAAGAACCAAAAACGAAGACCTCGCTCGAGCGAAGAGAAGCTCGCTCGAGCGACCAAGCCAAAAACTGAACATGCAGACTTGGTTTCTAAACCCAACCAACCTGCAATCAACCTGCTAAACACATCCTATAACCCAAGAATAAGGAATTAAAGGACAACAACAACAAATATAACAGCGGAATCCACGGAACGTAAGTCCGGATACAATAATCAAATGGGAAAAAGACCGGGGTCGCTATAACCTCCCCCCCTTAAAAGAATTTCGTCCCCGAAATTAAGCATAAGTTTGTAAAAACAAGTTTTTCTCAATTCCCAATGATATTATAAAACAATAAATAACAACTTGACCCAATACCGGTCACTTCATCTCTTATCAAGAGGCATCTCACAATATGTATAAATCAACCTATATTTCAACCTGCATCAATATTATGCATTATTCCTTTCAATGTTAACAATTTCCATATCATATTCAATTTCATGATATAAACAACACATTCAACATATAAATGTTATATTCTACTTCCATTATGAGGCAAGTTTCAAAATGTTAAATGTTTTCCAACTTAAGACATATATAAAGCTCTTAAGTTCAACTATAATACATAATCTAAATACAAGATTACAAATCAATAAACATGGATGGTCCACAATTTTATAACACATTCAATATTAATGATGCCCTTACATTTTTACAACACATTTAACATGTATAATGCTAAATAGATTCCCATTTTCAAGGCAAAACCCCAAAGTACTACCACAAACCATAACATGTACAATGTTCACCCAGTTCAACAATACACCAGAAGATATAACGTATGCTCAAATACCCATTAATGGATCCAGGGATTCCTGTCGGATCCAAAATTCACTCACCCCAGTGGTTCTTCCAACCCCAACATAAATTCATAACACCTTAACTAATGGCAAGGTCCGATTACGGAAGACCCATTAACAATGATAATAGTAAAACACATACTATCACTACCACGTTCTGAAACATCCACTACACCTCGACTACCAACCACACTCAAACTAGTGTTTAGCACTAAATACCCCAACAAGGGAAACGCGAAAATATTCGCACATAAGGCTTCTAGTTAGCTTCCACAAAACAAGTATATGTAACAAAGTGCTGGTAAGGAACAATATTACGGCACATTACCACCCCAAAATTGTAATGTCCAGCCAACATCGCACAGCAAACAACAAATAACTTAGGCTAGGCTGAGTCTAACTCCCCACAAATTATTTGGATTTATACAGCCACCACCAAAACATGACACTTACAACTGGCCATAGTCAAGCTCAAAGATTCCTCTCAGATTATTTTAGTTTACAAAGGGTACCAATGAACCCCAAGTGAACACACAAACAATCCACAACACCAAAGATGTGATACGCGATGCTCCCACACATTTCAAAAGACTCCCAACACTTGAAATTTCCCAACAACGCACGACCTAAAGGATAACATTGCACACCCTCGTGTCTTACACCACACAAATACGAACCGAACTAGTCAAAATGATTCGAATAGGGTGGCCCACTTACCTCACAACCTTACCACCTCACCTGTTGTCACCATCCGAACTGAGCGCCGGACACTCGTGCCGAAGTGACCTAGCCTACCAAACCTCCAACCTCTCGGTTTCAGTCAAAAACCAAACCAAAACCTCACTAAGGAATTTTCTGGAATTTCCTATGATTAATTTCCTTCTATTCATCAACTAAACAGCATATACTAACCACATACTATCATGCATCGCACGGTGCAAAACTCCCTCATTTAGCGATTTCACTCACCACCTCGACCGAACTTGGAGTAACAAAATTTGCTTACTCCTTTCCCCCCGTACTGAGTTAACTAACTGGGTTTGCTACACCGGGGCGTTCACCACTACCAAGTCACCGTTCGTACCGAATACAAACTAATACCGTATCTTCATCCGCTAACGACCTATAGGGTCTACCTTTCATTCCAAATCTTACGTGTCACTCACCCCGAGAGTACAATTCAGACACCCAACCCCGAGCCAAACCACTAGCCAATCTATCACTAGGCAACCGTCATGAACCAACTCCGACATCGTTACATATCGCCAATAAGGCTTTCAAAGACACACCATTCAAACTTCCCAGAGGAGTAAAAGTCCTCAACCTTCTCATTAACATTTCAAACCTTTCTTCGCAAAAGACTTACCACAGTGACTCGACTCACGGGTCACACCTCAACCACGACTATACACCCAATCAACCCTTAACGTCACCTGACCTGACTAGTGCTAAAATACAAATTTATCACATTCGATCCAAATAAAGGAATCTGAAAACTTAAGACACATCAATTTTACCACTGCCCGAGATATATTACCAGCTACTCACAACATACCACTCCCAATACGACAACCACTACCTTATATAGGGACTAACCTCCCCTTACTCAAAACGGCCAAACTGTACTCACGCAATCTTGACAACACTACCTACCACGAGGGTACAAGTCCAATCCTAACCAAATTATGCATTATGCTCCCCGTAGGACACCGTATTAAATACTTACTACAACTAGTATTAATTGCACCCTTCACATCCTCTCGAGTTCACCCGACAGTAGACCAACATCTATACCACGCACAAAATTTAAATGGGTAACACCCCTGGAATCCCGCACACTCGGCAAGTAAAACAGTTCTCGCCCCAATAATGTCTGGGTTAAGACACGCAACCCTCAGTGGTTCTCAACTTATGAAAACATGGCTCTTTAGCCTTTATCTTTCCCAAATCAAGTCACCCACATAAAATGCATTAATACCAAAAATTTTATGGCCTTACAGCAGCTTATTACATTAATAAAACTGTAGAGCTATTACAATCCACCCAATCCACGGAAATTAACAAACAAAGCATATTAATATATATATAGATAACCCAAACAGTTTAGATGTTTCAACATTCCCAAAACACATAGGTTACACAACCGAACCTAATGATCACAAAACAATAATCCACTGATTACAAAACGGATTAGTCAAAACAAAATCATCCCATCGATTTTACCACCACTACTGTCCCTCGCTGGACCGTCAAAGTTGGTCATCCCCAAACACAAGATAACCTACGAGCTTACTAGCCACGGACAAGAACTACTGACGTGACCCCTCTGTCCACACCTGGAACAACTACAAACTTCCCCAACTGGGGCTTTGGAACTCGACTCTACTGAGGCCCTCGAAATCTGGCCTGCTAGTCCCCCAAAACGATACTGCTCCTGCCCAGTCGAATGAAACTGAGCCTGACTAGGTTGCAAAACCTTTAAAGAAGCCCCCGGCTGGTTACAGAAACGTTTAAGATGACCCTGCTGTTTACACCCCCAGCAAGCAAGTGGATCCCGATTATACGACTGGTGCAAAACCTGAACTGGTGGGGATTCCAACAACTGCCTCCCCACTGTGCGCTCTGTCGATCCAAAATCTGGCTGACCAGAAGATTCTGGTGGTGCCACTACTGGTCGAACTGTCAACCCAGCCCTCTTCCTCAGTGGGCAAACCGACACCTTGTGGCCCAGCAGACCACATTTAAAACAAGAGACAACCTGGACCTCTCTGGGCCCTCCGATAGAGGAGTCTGAAACTCTTGGCGGAGGTAAGGACTCTACCTGGGACTGAGCATACCTTCGCTTCCATTTCTTACTTGGCTTAGAGTACCTATAAGTTGTGGGAGTCACCGAGATGACCTTCTCCCTAGTCTGACCAACACCCCCAACTATGGTCTCTTCCCTATTCTGCCCCATAGCTAGTACCGCTGCCTCCACATGAGTCGCAGCCTTAACAAGCACACTGTAACTCCTATGCCAAGACCCCGCAATCCTTACACGGATATCATCACACAGCTTACTCTCAAACTCCGAACAACGCAATTCCTCCGTCTCCACCAACTCTGGAGCAAACATTGACAGGTTAGCAAACCACGCTTCAAACTGTACCAAAGGTGTAGTACCCTGGCGTAATCCCACAAACTGTTTCCTCAATTCTTCCCGAGCGGAAGGAGGAAAATCCAAACTCCCTCGTCCTGACATCCTAATAAAGGAAACAAAGACATTAGCACTCTAAATAATGTGCCAAAACTATAACACTCACGTCCTAATACATTGGACAATAATAAGTCATACCACGTAAGCACATAATCACATAAGCACCTACGAATTTCATCCCTGGATAATGATAGTCCCAAGGCGTCACTAAAGTTCCGGTTAGAAACAACATTGATCAAGTGCCTTTCCAACAAGACTTTTAGAGACTCAAGGGTCCAATCAACATCCTAGAAACTACATTCCATACCCACATAGTCACATAAACATGTTATCATATAAGCATATAATCATTACACTAAGTCTCTATCAAACGAGACGAACCCATTGTGATTCTAATCACTTCCCACGTACCCAAAGTATTCGAACCCGGTACGCTCTGATACCAAGTTGTAACGCCCTCAAAATTCAACCCATTAAATAAAACATGACATGCATTATTAAAAGAAAACATTATATTTATTTCAATCATCAGAGTATTACGAAATAAACATCATAATAAATGCCCTACGGCTTACATCTTGCCAAGCCAACACTTGGACACAATTCCATGAGTTCTAACTCAAATACAAATAAAGCCCTAGGCTTGAATGTTTACATAAAGTTCAAATAAAACAAATAAATAAAACAAGTCTTCGAGTCCAAATCCTCACAAGCTAAGTTCTTGGAGTAGTGAACCACCTGAACCTGAAAATGAAGTTCCCATATAGGGTGAGCCACAGCCCAGTAAAGAAGTACTAAACCAAGCATAAGAATTAACTAAAGCAGTAGCAGCTGATACATGGTTAACACAAAATAATCCATTTACAATTTCATGACACAAATGTCTACATGCCTATGACACTTTGTCTATGGCATAATTCACCTTCCAATTATGGCTCAGGACCTGGCCCAAATAACTCAACGGGGATTTCATCTCTTATTAACAATCTTTCCAATTCAACAGGGATAACAAATCAAGTTAACCTCTCATATAACATAACAAATACACAAGTTGGTATTGCATCAATCACAATCAAATTCACTTCCATACTTCCCAACTGATACACATTTTGGTGATGTATCATATCAAATATAAGCATATGAGCTGTATCTCTGCAATAGGCGCGCATATAAGCAGCAACCCTGGGTTCACCCTATCTTCCCATAATCATTAACCGGTTTAGAGGTACATCCCCCATCTTCCCCTAAACCGTGGAGTACATCCCCTATCTCCTCCCTACACAATAATGCATATAAACATAAAGTCATATACACAATATCATACATAAATTTAATGTATTATTCCAACCTTTATACTCAACAACTTAACCAAATGATTAGTTTCAATTTTGCCTAATCCACATGCAATGTCTACAACAATCATGGCTATCCTCCCGATAGCCCAAAACAATTATTTCTAAACAAAAATAAATATAGCAACACATGTAATTTCAACATTCTCAAGGTAAGTATTTAAACTAACCAAATACAACATTAAATCACTAAATTCCCCAATCTCATGAATTTACCCAATATCACAATCTTCCCTTAAATTGATTATATAAATTAATCTATGACAACCCTAAGGTCTTTCCCAAAATTACCAAACTACCCCCCCCACATACCAAAATACCACCACTTAGGATTAAAACGTATAAATGGAGTAGGAAATCCCTACCTCGAAGATATAACTCAAAAAGAAGAAGATGAAGATGATGCCCAAAACTTCAAAGTGCTCCAAATCCAAGTTTGTTCAGATTAAATGAAAGCCCTCACTCTCCTCTACCTTTTTGTAAAGCAACTAGGGTAAAAACACACCCTAACTAGATCAATCCTAGGAGAGAGGTTTTAGAGAAGAAGGAAACTCGAAATTAGGGTTTGGGATCAAAAGAGGATGAAAAACTGCTTAAAAATCCCGCTGCTGTGTTTATATACTGGACAGGCTCGCTCGAGCGAAGACCCGGTCGCTCGAGCGACCAGAAACAAGAAACTGACCTCGCTCGAGCGAAGAGAAGCTTGCTCGAGCCAAAGACAAACCAGCTCGCTCGAGCGAAGAAAGCTCGCTCGAGCCAAGATACACTGCTCTCAGTCTAGGTACTGGACGCAACGCTCGCTCGAGCCAAGGAAAGCTCGCTCGAGCGAAGAACCAAAAACGAAGACCTCGCTCGAGCGAAGAGAAGCTCGCTCGAGCGACCAAGCCAAAAACTGAACATGCAGACTTGGTTTCTAAACCCAACCAACCTGCAATCAACCTGCTAAACACATCCTATAACCCAAGAATAAGGAATTAAAGGACAACAACAACAAATATAACAGCGGAATCCACGGAACGTAAGTCCGGATACAATAATGAAAATGGGAAAAAGACCGGGGTCGCTATACCCCACGCATGATTTAGAGTTAGCAGCTGTGATATTTGCCTGAAATTGGAGGCACTATCTTTATGGTGAGAAATTCGAGGTATTCTCGAATCATAAGAGTCTGAAATATCTGTTTACACAGAAAGACTTGAATTTGAGGCAGAGGAGGTGGATGGAGTTCATTGAGGATTATGACTTCGAGTTGCACTATCATCCGGGAAGGCCAATGTTGTGGCCGATGCCCTTAGTAGGAAATCTGTTGGTGACTTAGCTAGTATAGCCATCGGGAGTGGGAGATGTTGGGTACAGTTGGGGAGTTTGATTTGCATCTGGGCGAATCCGTAGAGGCTGCGGCCTTGTTTTCTGTGGTTGCACAGCCTACACTTGTGACTCGAGTGTTAGAGGCTCAGAGGGGTGATCTTGAGGTAGAATCTCTCCGAGAGAAGATTTCCAATGGGAAGGTTGAGAAGGGTTTGACGGTGTATCCCGACTTGAGTGTGAGATACCGAGACCGTCTGTTTGTGCCGGAGTCTTGCCGAGAGGAGGTACTCCGAGAGTTTCATCATTCACGCCTTGCGGTGCATCCGGGAGGTACTAAGATGTATCGGGATTTGGGCCGCCATTTTGGTGGCGGGGTATGAAGAGAGATGTGGCAGCTTTCGTATCTAGGTGCCTTACTTGTCAGCAAGTGAAGGCCGAGCATCAGAGGCCAGCGGGTTTGTTGCAACCCTTGCCTATTGCCGAGTGGAAGTGGGAGCATGTCACTATGGACTTCGTTGTGGTCTTCCGAGGACTCAACGGGGTAGTGACGCTATTTGGGTGGTTGTAGACCGGTTGACTAAGACGGCGCACTTCATTCCTATGCGCTTAGAGATTCGGTAGATCACCTTGCCGACTTGTACATTCGGACATAGTGAGGTTGCACGGGTCCCAGTGACGATCGTCTCAGATAGAGATCCTCGTTTTACTGCCAGGTTGTGGCAGAGTTTGCAGAGTGCCTTAGGCACAAAGTTGACCCTTAGCACGGCTTATCATCCTCAGACTGACGGGCAGTCCGAGCGTACTATTCAGATCCTTGAGGATATGCTTCGGGTTGTGTTCTCGACTTTAGTGGGTCGTGGGAGAGGCACTTACATTAGTGGAGTTTGCCTACAACAACAGTTTTCAGTCTAGTATCGGTATGGCACCGTTTGAGGCCTTGTATGGCCGACCGTGTAGATCTCCTGTTTTGTTGGGCCGAGGTGGGTGATGCACCTTTGTTGGGTCGGAGTTGGTGAGGGAAACGACGGAGAAAGTTGAGCTTATCCGTAAGAGACTTGTTACAGCCCAGAGTCGTCAGAAATCTTATGCCGACCGTAGGAGGAGACCTTTAGAGTTTGAGGTGGGTGATCATGTCTTTCTGAAGATATCACCTAGACGGGGATTGATGAGGTTTGGGAAGAGCGGGAAGTTGTCCCCGTCGTTTATTGGGCCTTTTGAGATCCTTGAGAGGATTGGCGAGGCTGCTTATCGTTTAGCTTTGCCACCGCGTTAGAGTATCCGGAGTTCATGACGTGTTTCATGTGAGTATGCTTCGGAAGTATGAGCCGGATCCATCGCATGTACTGGATTGGACTGACTTAGTTATTGATGAGGATGTCTCATATAAGGAGAGACCGATACGAGTCTTGGATAGGCGGGATCAAGTTTTGCGAGGCAAAACCATCCCTTTGGTGAAAGTTTTGTGGAAACATCACGGAGTGGAGGAAGCCACTTGGGAACGTGAATTGGAAGTCCGTGAGAAATATCCGGACATGTTTAGTGATTAGAAATCTTATATATAGATTTTTGTAATATTGTTGAACTTGAGAATTTTATATATGTCTTAAGTTGGAAAACATTGAAAATGTTTTGGATTTAATGTTAGCATTTTGAACTTGCTTTGTTATGGAAGTGGAAAATAACATTTATACATTGAATGTGTTGTTTATATCATGAGACTGAATATGATATGGAGATTGTTAACATTGAAAGGAATAATGCATAATATTGATGCACGTTGAAATATATGTTGATTTATACATGTTGTGAGATGCCTCTTGATAAGAGATGAGATGACCAGTACTGGGTCAAGTTGTTCATTATTATAATGTCATATTGATAGAATTTGAGAAAAACTTGTTTTCAAAAACTTATGCTTAATTTCGGGCGAAATTCTTTTAAGGGGGGGAGGTTTATAGCGACCCCGGTCTTTTTCCCATTTGATTATTGTATCCGGACTTACGTTCCGTGGATTCCGCTGTTATATTTGTTGTTATTGTCCTTTAATTCCTTATTCTTGGGTTATAGGATGTGTTTAGCAGGTTGGTTGCAGATTGGTTGGGTTTAGAAACCAAGTCTGCATGTTTAATTTTTGGCTTGGTCGCTCGAGCGAGCTTCTCTTCGCTCGAGCGAGGTCTTTGTTTTGTTTCTTCGCTCGAGCCAGGGTTCCTTCGCTCGAGCGAGCTTTGCGTCCAGTACTTAGACCTGAGAGATGTGTTTCTTGGCTCGAGCGAGCATTCCTTCGCTCGAGCGAGCGAGGTGTATGTTTTTGAGTTCTTCGCTCGAGCGAGCGTTCCGTCGTTCGAGCGAGCTTCTGGGTTACAGACCTGAAGCATCGAGTTTTTGGCTCGAGCGAGCTTTTCTTCGCTCGAGCGTGGATTTTTGTGTCTGGTCGCTCGAGCGACCATGTCTTCGCTCGAGCGAGCCTGTTTAGTTTATATAGGCAGCAGCGGGTTTTAAACAGTTTTTCTTGATCTTTTTAGATTCCAAACCCTAAGGTCCGACTTCTCTCTCTCCCTACACACCTTCTACCCTAGGTTTCATCTAGTATTATAGTGTTCCTACCCTACTTCCTTCATTAAAAAGGTAGAGTGAGGCGAGGGCTTTCATTTAATCTGAAAAGTTGTTAGTTCGGAGCACTTTGGTTTTTGGGCATCATCTTCATCTTCTTTGTTTTGAGTTATCTTTTCGAGGTAGGGATTTCCTACTCCAATGTATATGTTTTGTTCTAAGTTTTGGTTATTTAATATGTTGGGGGTATTTTGGTAATTTTGGAAAAAACCCTAGTTGTTGTGTTAAATTGAATTGTAAGTTTAATTTAAGGAAACTTGGGAATAATGGTTAAATTCACGAAATATGAGGAATTATTGATTAAATGGGGTAGTTGGTTGATTTAAATCATATGCCTATTAAATTGTTAATTTAGTTATTTTCTGTTTAGAGATAACTGTTTTGGGCTGTCGGTGGAGGATAGTCATGATTGTTGTAGACATTGCATGTGGATTAGGGATAACTGAAACTAATCAATTGGCCATGTCGTTGTGTATAAAGATTGGAATAATACATTAAATTTATGTATTGATTGTTTGTGTATATGACTTTGTGTTTATATGCATTACTTGTGTATGGGAGGAGATAGGGGATGTACTCCACGGTTTAGGGGAAGATAGGGGATGTACCTCTAAACCGGTTAATGATTATGGGAAGATAGGGGATGAACCCAGGGTTGCAGCTCATATGCGCGCCTATTGCAGAGATATAGCTTATATGCTTATCTATTGAAGTGTGATACAGCTCAAGAATTTCCTAAAAACCTAAAAACCTAACTTTAGTTTGAAACAATTTAATTTTAGGAGCAGAAATGACTAAGCCATGACTTTTAATTGTATAAAAGAATGCAGTTAAATGTTTCCAATGTTCACTAATAGATTTTGAAAAAATTAATATATCATCAATGTAGACAATTGAAAAATGACTAAATGGATTAAATATGTCATTCATGATATTTTGAAATTCACTAGGAGCATTTTTTAAACCAAATGGCATGACATTCCATTCATATTGACCAAAAGGTGTATTAAAAGCAGTTTTGTATCGATCTTTAGGATGAATTTGAATTTGCCAGAAACCACTTTTTAAATCAAATTTACTAAAAATAACAGCTTGACTAAGGCGTTTAATTAAATCCTTTTTATTGGGAATAGGATATCTAATCCATTCTAAAACAGCATTTAATGGTTTGTAATTAATAACTAAGCGGGGAACACCTCGTTCTAATTCAGCATTTTTATTGACATAAAAAGCAGGACAAGACCATGGTGATTTACTAGGACTAATAATTCTATTTTTTAATAATTCATTAATTTCTTTTTTACACATTTCTAATAAGTCATGATTCATTTGCATAGGTCTAGATTTAGTAGGAATTTGTCGTTCATTAAAATTTTTAATATATGGTAGAGTAACTACATGCTTTTTCCTATGCCAAAATGCAGTAGGCAAAGATGAACAAACAGTTGATTCAAGTTTTAATTTAAAATCATTAATTTGAGAAATGAGAACTGGATCAGTTAACTGTTGATCAATTCTTTTGTAATTAATTTCTTCTTTAAGAAAATTAATATGTCTAGTTAATCGGTTAATAGTATGAGCAATAGAACAATCTTGTAATTGATTTAATTCTAACATTTCAGGTGGAAATAAGAATTTAAATGTGACAGGTTGACCTAAAACCTGAGTAGTTATTCCTTCACTAGAAGTGGTAAAAGGATATAACAATGATATAAATGGTGTGCCTAGAATGATTCTATCAGTCATATTTTTAACTAAAACAAATGTAGTTTTAAAACAAACATTATTCTGACAAACATGCACTTTAGGTAATTTGTATTTAATATGCATTTTACTACCATTAGCAGAGGTTAATTTCTCTTGACATTTTTCATAATATTTAGTAGGAAGCAAACCTTCTTGTATGCAGTTTAAATCAGCACCAGTATCAATTAATGCAACTAATTCTAATTCAAAATCTTCAACAATGAGAATACCACTTTTGCATATAGATTTTATTGATTAAATTTAATCGTTTATCTTCAAGGTTAGCAGATTGAGATCGATTATCAAATATGAGTTTACTGGATTAGTATGATCAGAATCAGGATCAGAATTATGTTCAGATTCATGAGGTGATTGTGGATTAGGTTGAAAATGATCTAAATTTTGCTTAAGCTTAAGATTAATGATTTCATTTTCTAATTTGTTATCTTTAGATTGGAGATCCCTAATATTTTGTTTAATTTGATTGATTTCAAATTGTAAATCTTGAAGGGTGACTTCTTTAGTTTTAGTTTTAAATTTCTCTAATGTCTTAGATAAACTAATAATAGGTTTGTTAAATTTGGGTTTAGTATCTGTTTGGAGTAGTAAGGTTTTAACTTATCAATATATTGTTGTTTTAATTGAGGATCATCTAATTTACTAATTAAGTCAATTAAAGCAGATTCTTCTTGAGTATGTTTGGTAAGAACATAAATTTGTTTAACTGGTTTACAACAAACATCATTACATCCTAAGGTAATTGGATTATCAGAATCAGAATTATCACTAGTATAAGGGGAATTGGATGTAGATGGAGGAACAGAAGAGGAATCATTATCAGATTGATTTAATTGAAAGATTTCAAATAACTGAATTTTGGATTCATCAGTAATTTGGAGTTGATTGACTCTATCTTTGAGTTTTTGTTTTTCTTTACATTTATTAGCATAATGTCCTTTTTGACCACAATTATAACAAGTAATATCTTTATTAGATTTTGGATGTGATTTAGATTTATGATAGTTCTTTTTGGGTTTAGTATAAAATTTATCATTGGATTTGGAAGGTGAATAAGGCTTTTTGTATTTATTATAATATTTTGATTTATGTTTAGAGTATTTATGTGATTTCCTACGAGAGGGTGCAACAGGAGGTAATCCATATTGTTCACAGAAATTTCCTAATTCATACTTAGCCTTGTGTTTATCTTTAGTAGCTTTTGACTAAGTTTTAAATCAATACACATTTTTAATCCTTCTTTTTGAATAGTGCTAATTATATCACCATATGTTAAATTATCATATTCGATAACACCAGTAGGTGTACTAAGAACATCTCTAATTTGTGAGCAAATAAACTAGGTAATCCATTAATAATTTTTCTTTCCAAAATGATTTAGTACAGTCTTCTCCTAACATAACTCTAGAGGTGAATACATCTTTATACCATCTAAAATCACTTAAGGTAGGACAGGTAAGATTACTAAGTTGATCATGTATGCGAGAATAAATATTAGTTGGGGTACCAATGAAATGTCGGACTATAGTATAGATTAATTGATTAATACCATCAGGGTGACAACATCCTAAGTGTTCAACAAAAATAAGTAATCCTTGATCATCAGTTTGATTAGCATAAATGATGGATTCTCGATCAGTTTCAGTTAAATATTTTTCCCACCATGATTTGAGCGTACCAGTAAAACTAGTAGTAATTAAAGTAACAATCTCAGGCTGAGTATATTGGGGATAGTTAGAGAGATAACTGTTGGAGACCATAGATAAATGATTTAATTTTTGGAGGATTTGATCTTCACTAAGACCATCAATATTCCATTCGTATAATTTTTTAGCAGAAACAGAAAATTGATTATTGACATTATTTTCTTCAAACTGTAAATCAACAGGAGTAGGTTTGGTATACCAATTTTTAGTATTTTGAGGATTAATTTTGGGATAATGAATTTTCGTAATTTGGAATTGTTGAGCTAATTCATTTATGTCATTATCAGTGTCAGATTGAGTAGAGATTGGGTCTACATCAAATTGTTGATTTAAAACAGTAAGACCTTTATCCTTAGAAGGTGTAGCAGTATCAGTATTATTAGTTGTAGATAGTTTAGTAAATCATTTTTCAATAGCTTTAACAGTAGAATGGTCATTGGTGACTAAACTAGTTCTCTTAGAACGATTACTAGGTAGATTAAGCAAAGGTGAATCTAAATTTTGTTTAGAATTGGGAACAAATTCTAAATTGGATTCAATCTTGTCTAATTGTTTACCAATTGTACTTAAACACTGATTAGTATAATTATTTTGTTTAATAACTTTCTTGATTTCAGTATCATTGCTAGGTAATTTAAAAGGTGAAGCAGGGATTTCAGAACCTTGTTGATTAAGGATAATTTGTTCTAAAGGAGGATGACTAGAACTAACAGTAGTGTTTGTAGAAGTTTTCCATTTATATTTTGTAATTGTATTTAACTGTTTGTAATATTTTTCAACATATTCTAACAGAGGTAATTCAAAACCATATTGAACCATAAAATCATACCATTCTTGGGATATTTGAGACATTTGAGCAGAATTATATTTAGCATAATAAGCATGTCGCTAAGTACGATTAGCTTTAGATTTAAATTCAATAAGTAATTTATCAAGATTAGGAGTAAATTCTTTTTTGATTGTCATTAATTGAGGATTGACAGGAGGTGTGAATTCTGCAAAATCAGTTTGAGTTGGAGAATCAGCTGAAGTAGCTTCATCTTCAGGAAAATGTGTATGTGTAGAATAAACAGGTTTACTAATCTGGGATGTGGTAGAATTATCAATTCCTTTTAATTTTTGTTGAGTTGAAGGACCAGTAGTTGGGCCTAAATGGATTTGACTATTTTTTCTAAATAAAGGAGTAGTAAATATTTCATCTTCAGATTCAATTTCAGTAGGGACACTAGATGTACTATGTCTAGAGGATTGACTACGATTGAACTTAATATGAACAGATCCATCATTAAATTGTGTAATATTTTTGATATCTTGTGCAGATGATTGTTGTTGATTTTGTTTTTAATTTTCATTAACAGTAATCCATTCATCAGGTTTTTCCAAAGCATAAACTTGTTCAATAGTTTTAACATGCAATGTAATTTTAAAAACATTCTGTATAAAAGTAGTTTTATAAATTTCTTTGATTTGTAATTTTGGTATATTCCAACCTGTATTAATTTGATCATTTTGTATTTCAAAATCTTCTTCATTAATTACTAATCCTTGATTAGGTATGGAAGGCAAAGTTGTTGACCTAGAACTGACTGATGAATTACTTCTAAATAATCGACTCATTGTTCTTGTTAATTAATCAGTTTTACAGATATCTTAATACATACCCTATTCTTGTCAGGTTATCACAGACCAAGGTGGTTTAGCACATACCCTATCCTAAATGTCCAACACTGCCTAACCCTAAGGACTTACTCTGGACAGAAAACGGAAGTGGGTGACTAGAACCTGGTGGATAGACCCAGACTGATCTTTTGGGTGATTAAGATGAACTGAAAACTCGATTAATCAAATAAACAATGAGGAGGATTAATTGGAAGAAACTGAACAGTTAGAAACATGATACAACATAACGATGGCTCTGATACCATTAACGCGAACGCGGAAGCAGCAAGCACATGAAGAAAAGGATTACGAAATCAAAGATGAACCAAATTACACAACAGAATTGGAACGCACTAACACCAAAATAATTCAAATCTTTAAATATCATTTAAATAAAACTGTAATTAAAATACAGAAAATATTACAATTGTTGTAGCAACTGCAAGGATCTTAAATAGAAAACAGAACGGGAGAGCTAAATTTCACTCAGAGCTTTCTGGTTTTTTCTTACAAACTGAGGGGTTGAAGAAGAAGAAGGTGCTGAGTGATTACAATTCTTTACAATATATAGAAAATAAACTAACTATGCAGCATGTGAATTGGCTGAATGATGAAGGCAGCTGGCAGCATTGGAGACTGAGCAAAGCTGTTGGTTGCTTTCGGCTAATTGATTGAACAGTTGAGCAGCTTTATCAAAAGTTGATTGTCAGTAGCTATTACTATTCATTACTTTCGGTGGAACATGTGAATAAAGGAATCAGAATAAATACAAATTGGCAGCTTTTCTCAAAAGAGTATTGATTGAAGCCAATTTTGTATTTATAACGAATCCAATGTTGACTAGGCATATGGATCCTGAGCATCTTGGAACTCGGGTCGTCCATATGGAATGGATTGAGTAGTTGATCCTTCAGAAGAGTGTTCTGAACCTTTGAACCTTCTTCTGAACTGGTTGATTGGGCTTGAGCTTGGTCCACCAATTGTCGGCCAACTGGAGCATTTCATCTCTGGTGACTTGGGCTTGACCTTGGACTTAGCTTTGGGCTGAGCAGGAGGTAAAATGGGCTTTGACTGGGCCTTTGATTTGGACTTTGATTTGGGCTTGGAGCCACTAGATGAGGGGCTTCCAAGATTGATTGGAGGAAGGCTGGGCTGACTTCCGTGACTGATTGCAGCAGTTGGGTTCTGCTGGGCTTTGATCATGGATGGAGTGGAGCACATTGATCAGGAGGAAATTCCTCATAAACAATTTCAATAATGCGGGGCACATTGAATTTAGGCCACCATTTGACTGTGTGTTGACGGATAATTATGTTATCAATAATTCCATAATGCCATTTAAATATCCATGGGATTTTTGTATTTGGATATAAAAAGGAGCAAAAATGGGAATTGATTTTGATGAGTGTGAATGGATAAACAGTGGAGAAGTAATTGATGACTCAATAAGATTATCAGGAAGATATCAGAAATGGGGCCATAATGAGTCCACCTCAGAAACCAAGTGGGTAATTCAGATTTGAATTTTTGATCAAAGGAGATGAACCAGGAGTGACTGAATGACTCATTTTGGTACAAGAAAAGTTTGAACCAAGCATCAACATAATCATGGTAATTATACTGAATAGAGTGACCAGGTAAATCTCTAAGCTTGTTAGGAGGACCCCATTCAGCTAAGGAAACAATGTTGTGAATATAGAGTGAATGGTAGAGAACCTTGTAGGCATAGGTTCGATCCTGAATAGGTTTGATTAAGACTGAATGGTGATTAAGCAAAATATCTTTGTAATAGGCAAGTGTTTTTCTGGATGGGAAAGGAGGAAATGGCATCCAGAGAGGAAATGGAATTAGCAAGATCATTGATTAATTGACCTTTGGATGACCAGGTTCTTTATAGAATAAATTGGTAACATGTGATTTAACATAATCAGATCGAGGAGACCTGACTGGGTTAGCAGGGAATGGAGTAACTGAAATTGATTGACTCGATGAAGCAAAGGATCAGAGGCTAAAGCCGATGAGTAATTAGGACGGTAAATGTTACCAAGAGTGTGGTAACGATTAATCATATCAAGTGAATAGGATGGGTTAACTGACTCCAAAGGAGACAATGAGTTGATTAGATTTACTGGAAGATGGGACCAAAGCCTTGGAAGGGGGCTTTGGACGAGACATCTGTGGAATAAGAAACAAAGATTAGCAACCAGAAAGAAGATCTAAATAATTCTGGTAATAAAACAAATGATTGTAATAATCATGACGTAAAACACGTCGAGCTTGTAACTGTTGGTGATTGATGTATTGGGCTCTTTTAGTAGTGGGTTGGTGATTTAAGATGGCGAATACGACGGTTAACTTGTTTGATCAAGGTTTGGTAATGGGTAATTTGGGTTTTAACATAGGAAATATGTGGAGTAGCACTCATCCCTTACCCCCCTGTAAAAATTCTCGGGTGAGAAAATCAGGCAGGAATTTTGACAACCAGGTATATAAGTAATTCAAAATCAAAAATACTTAAAATAGATTGCCAACGAGCAAAAATTGTTTACTAGCAAGATTTTGAACATCTTTTTCCAAAACATATTTAGCAGATTTGCAATCAACACGAAGTAAAAATTTTTGATTTAAAATATCATCTTGAAATTTTTGAATACATAAAACAGTAGATAAAATTTCTTTTTTAATAGTACTATAATTTAATTGTGCTTATTCCAGACACCAGAATGATAACGAACAATTTGTTCAGGTGACTGAGGAGTGACTTTCTGAAGGAGAATACCACCATAACCAATATCAGAAGCATCAGTTTGAATAATTTTAAATGAATTCTCAGTAGGAATACCAAGACAAGGAAGAGATTTAACATATTGTTTGACTTGTTGAACAACAGCAGTATGAGTAGAAGACCAAGGAGGAGGATTATCCTTTAACCTATCAAAAAGGTTGACAGATTTTCCTAAGATCTTTATAAAATTCAGCAATGTAATTGAGAACCTAAAACCTTTGTAATTGGGTTTTATCAAGAATTTCATCAGGAAATTAGACGCAAACTCAATAGAGCGACTAATTGGAAATAGTATTATGGTGAATGTCATATCCTAAAAACCTAACTTTAGTTTGAACAATTTAATTTTAGGAGCAGAAATGACTAAACCATGACTTTTAATTATAAAAGAATGCAGTTAAATGTTTCCAATGTTCACTAATTGATTTTGAAAAAATTAATATATCATCAATGTAGACAATTGAAAAATGACTAAATGGGTTAAATATGTCATTCATGATATTTTGAAATTCACTAGGAGCATTTTTTAAACCAAATGGCATGACATTCCATTCATATTGACCAAAAGGTGTATTAAAAGCAGTTTTTATCGATCTTTAGGATGAATTTGAATTTGCCAGAAACCACTTTTTAAATCAAATTTACTAAAAATAACAGCTTGACTAAGGCGTTTAATTAAATCTTTTTATTGGGAATAGGATATCTAATCCATTCTAAAACAGCATTTAATGGTTTGTAATTAATAACTAAGCGAGGAACACCTCGTTCTAATTCAGCATTTTTATTAACATAAAAAGCAGGACAAGACCATGGTGATTTACTAGGACTAATAATTCTATTTTTTAATAATTCATTAATTTCTTTTTTACACATTTCTAATAAGTCATGATTCATTTGAATAGGTCTAGATTTAGTAGGATTTGTCGTTCATTAAAATTTTTAATATATGGTAGAGTAACTACATGCTTTTTCCTATGCCAAAATGCAGTAGGCAAAGATGAACAAACAGTTGATTCAAGTTTTAATTTAAAATCATTAATTTGAGAAATGAGAACTGGATCAGTTAACTGTTGATCAATTCTTTTGTAATTAATTTCTTCTTTAAGAAAATTAATATGTCTAGTTAATCGGTTAATAGTATGAGCAATAGAACAATCTTGTAATTGATTTAATTCTAACATTTCAGGTGGAAATAAGAATTTAAATGTGACAGGTTGACCTAAAACGAGTAGTTATTCCTTCACTAGAAGTGGTAAAAGGATATAACAATGATATAAATGGTGTGCCTAGAATATTCTATCAGTCATATTTTTAACTAAAACAAATGTAGTTTTAAAACAAACATTATTTGACAAACATGCACTTTAGGTAATTTGTATTTAATATGCATTTTACTACCATTAGCAGAGGTTAATTTCTCTTGACATTTTTCATAATATTTAGTAGGAAGTAATCCTTCTTGAATGCAATTTAAATCAGCACCAGTATCAATTAATGCAACTAATTCTAATTCAAAATCTTCAACAATGATTTTAATTTTGAATACCATTTTGCATATAGATTTTATTGAGTAAATTTAATCGTTTATCTTCAAGGTTAGTATTGAGATCGATTATCAAATATGAGTTTATCTGGATTAGTATGATCAGAATCAGGATCAGAATTATGTTCAGATTCATGAGGTGATTGTGGATTAGGTTGAAAATCTAAATTTTGTTAAGTTAAGATTAATGATTTCATTTTCTAATTTGTTATCTTTAGATTGGAGATCCGATATTTTGTTTAATTTGATTGATTTCAGATTGTAAATCTTGAAGGGTAACTTCTTTAGTTTTAGTTTTAAATTTTCTAAAGTCTTAGATAAACTAATAATAGGTTTTTTAAACTTAGGTTTAGTATCTGTTGAGTAGTAAGTTTTAACTTATCAATATATTGTTGTTTTAATTGAGGATCATCTAATTTACTAATTAAGTCAATTAAAGCAGATTCTTCTTGAGTATGTTTGGTAAGAACAGAAATTTGTTTAACTGGTTTACAACAAACATCATTACATCCTAAGTAATTGGATTATCAGAATCAGAATTATCACTATTAGAAGGGAATTGGATGTAGATGGAGGAACAGAAGAGGAATCATTATCAGATTGATTTAATTGAAAGATTTCAAATAATTGAATTTTGGATTCTCATTAATTTGGAGTTGATTAACTCTATCTTTGAGTTTTTGTTTTTCTTTACATTTATTAGCATAATGTCCTTTTTGACCACAATTATAACAAGTAATATCTTTATTAGATTTTGGATGTGATTTAGATTTATGATATTCTTTTTGGGTTTAGTATAAAATTTATCATTGGATTTGGAAGGTGAATAAGGCTTTTGTATTTATTATAATATTTTGATTTATGTTTAGAATATTTATGTGATTTCCTACGAGAGGGTGCAACAGGAGGTAATCCATATTGTTCACAGAAATTTCCTAATTCATATTAGCTTGTGTTTATCTTTAGTAGCTTTTTGACTAAGTTTTAAATCAATACACATTTTTAATCCTTCTTTTTGAATAGTGCTAATTATATCACCATATGTTAAATTATCATATTCGATAACACCAGTAGGTGTACTAAGAACATCTCTAATTTTGTGAGCAAATAAACTAGGTAATCCATTAATAAATTTTTCTTTCCAAAATGATTTAGTACAGTCTTCTCTTAACATAAC
>JAPPVO010000029.1:115653701-115697181 GCA_030407325.1 Camellia japonica
GAATTGAGACCCGTTTCGTCACTCGGAGTACGAAACGCGCCTCGTTTCCCGTGGCCGGGCTAGCTCCTATCCCGAACGCAATGCAATATGCATGATATGCATGAAATGCAGCTAACATACAATCCTAACATGCACAATGCTATGAAAATGAGATGTCTCGAAATGCGTGCACACGGGCACGCGAATCGAGGTGATGATCCTAAGGGATGAAATGGCATACGCAATGCGATTGGACTTACACTAACACGAGTGGACCCCAGCCACACTCACATGAGAGGCCGATGGATGAGAATGAAGTGCCTCGAAGTGCGTGCACACGGGTACGCAAACCGAGGCAATGTCGTAAGGCCTGAAATAGCATGGAAATGATATGCAATGAGGCTAAAATGAGATGTCTCGAAATGCGTGCCCACGGGCACGCAAACCGAGAAAATGACATACGGAATGCAATGAGACTAAAATAACATACAGAATGCAAAATGGACTTACACTAACATGAGTGAGCCTCAGCCACACTCACATAAGAGCCGTCGGATGAAAATGAAGTGCCTCGAAGTGCGTGCACACAGGCACGCAAACCGAGGCAATGGATTAAAGCATGAAATGACATAGCAAATGATATGCAAACATGCAAATGGAATTTCAGCACTCACAAATGATGCAAAACAGTCCCGAAAGGTGGGGGAATGACACCAAATGCACGGAATAGTCCCGAAATGCGATATTAGGCGCCCGAAATGGCCTATAGCCATACTAAACATGCATAATTGGTACATGACATGCAAAACAGTAGCAAGGTAGCCCCAAAATAGCATTTTTTACAGTACAAAACATGGCGAAATAGTAAGCATAGATGGGACAACAATGGCATGCAAAAATGGGCCGCAGGAGGGGTATTGAAACAAGTGATGTATGCGATACTCAAACTGAAAAATTTCCTTCTACAACACTGATGAAGGACTAAAAATATGAACATTTACAGTAGATAACATCCCCAATTCAGTATGCGAACATGCTAAAAATGCCATGCAAGATTGAGGATATACAAGGCTATAACATGAGGTACCCCAAACATTCATCAAACCAGAAAAGACCCTTAATGAAATATGTCAAGAAGATCAAAATATGACTCTTTCCAGTTCTGATGATGGCCGAAAACAGAAGCTAGATAAGCTTAAAAAAGCATGCAAAAATGGGGGTCAAGAGGGGTATAAAGACAAGTATAACATGGAGACCCCCAACAAGGTTTATCCCTTCTAAAATGTTGTATAGGAACACAAAATAAGCTTACTCACAGTTCATGATATGCTCCAAAACAGACTACATGTAGGTCAAACAAATCATGCAAGTTTACGGTAAATTGGAAGAATTATGAAGCAAGTTCATGATAGAGAGGCCAAACAGGGTTGAGCCCTTCTTCAATGTTGAAGAGGGGCTCAAAATAGGGCCACTAACAGTTTACATCATGCTCGGAAAACAGATCACTCATAGGCTAGAAAAAGCATGCAAAATATTGACATACAAGATGACATTGAAGCAAGTGCAAGATGGAGGGCTCAAACAGGGTTGAGACCTTGAACAAACATGAAGAATAGCTCAAAATAGACCTAGTTTCAGTTAAGGTCGGAGCTCAAAACAATAAGCAAATAGGCTTAAGAAATGAGGCAAGAAAGTGGTGTAAAAGAGGGAGTTTGAGACTTACCCTTGAAGACAAGTTCTTGGCTGCCTTTTTCTTGAAGAATGGGAGCCTCTTAGCTGCTGGAAAGCTCTCCTTGCTGCTGGAATGGAGTTGTGATGGTAGAGCTTGAAGATGATGAAGAAATGGCACCAAACTTAGGAAAAATGAGAGAAATATAGATGGATATGGGTGTGTATGCTTGAGAGCAATTCTCTAACCCTAGGGATAGAGCTGGAGGCTCCTTATATGGACAAAAGGAGGGGTGTAGAGGTGGAGGGAAATGCACCCAAGCTTTCCCTCCAAAATATCCCCGGATACAGATATTTTCTGGGGGAAACAGCTATACAGCTGTAAAGTATGCACTGAGGGAAGCATGGCCGGCCAGGCACTTTTGCTGCAGGTGGCCGGCCGGCCACCCCCATGGCCGGCCGGCTAGGGGTCAAAAAGGTCAAGGTGATTTAGTGGCCGGCCACCAAGGATTGGTGTCCTCCCAGGTGTGCTGAACAAGACCCTGTGGTTCAAATTTGGCAACTCTAAAACAGGAGAGAGAATAGGCCAATTCAAAGAGGGGTTCAAAAGGGTCAAAGAGAGTTACTGGCCGGCCATATGTTTTTAGGGTCCTCCCATGTGTGTACATCACAAATATGTGTTTGGGCTTGAAGAAAATGCTCCTAGGGTGTTCAACATTAGCCCGGAAGTGAGAAAAACGGGCGCCGGGGGGCGCCGGAAGAGCATAACTGCTTGCTGAGACAATTACTAGCCTCCCACCCTCCAGTGATCTTCCTGGTGATAAAACAGAGGTACCTGCTAAAAATGAACGAAAACCGATGCAAAACGAATGCTCGGGGACCAAAACGAGCAGTTCGGGATCCCGAAAATAGGCCGTTAAGCACCGAAAGTGGCATTCGGCCACGAAGTGGGTATCTAAGACCCCAGTGTCCCTCGAAAGGGAGTAAATGAGATGCATGCCAAAAACCGGGGGAATCGGAGATGGTTGGGTGGTCCCGAACCGAGGCACACGGCCTGACGGCTCCGAAAATCGGGAATCGGGCTCCGAAATGGGCAAAATGGCCTACGGCCACTGAGAGATGGTCTACGGGACCTCTCCCTCCCCTCAGGAAAGAAAACAGAGAAAATCGAGTCCGATTCGCAAACCGAAGCAAGGCATAGAAGAGAGTTCGGAAGTCCGGAGGCAGGGCTCACGGCCGCGACTCTGAGATTTCTGAACGAGCACAATATGCAACATCACCGAGCGCTCAATCGGTGACATCTGAGTCTTAAGGTCGGTCAAAAATGGGGTGTCTACAGTATGCACTTGCACACTTAAAAATTGTCTCCAAAATAATAATCACAATAGGTCACAATCAATATCATAATGAGTCATAACAAAGGGTCATAGCCAAATACCACTTGAGGTATAACCAAAACTTCTCCAATCAAAACTAAAATAAAAGTCACAAGATGTCATAGTTAAGTTATAACTAATATCACAATGAATTATAAATATGTCACAACCAACAACACAATGGATTAGAATTAAAGACCAATAATACAATGAGTTATAATCAAAGATCGCAAATGTCCAAAAAAGGGTGTGTATTGTAGTATTTGAATTGTTGCTTTAAAACCTATGTACCAAGTTAAATATTTTGGCATGACAGATGGTGTGGCAACTCTTGTCTTAAGACTGTTTTTCCCCTCCTCTTTAATCTTTCAACTGATAAAGATGGCTCTCTCCACCAATTCTTTGCAAGGAAAACCAGCCCAAACAATTGGAATTTTCCCATTAGAAGAGTGCTGTTTACTTGGAAATTGGATGAAGAAACTAGCTTGCTTGGAGTCCTATCCTCAGCTCCTTCTCTGACTCTTAACAGGGTTGACTGCTATATATGGGCTAGTGCATCTGCAAGCCTTGGTGAGTTCTTTGTATCTACCCTTTACTCTTTTAGTAATTCCATTCTTGGCCCTTATAGTACAATCTGTAAGCATATTTGGAATAGGGCTGTCCCCTTAAGGTTTCATTTTTCTGTTGGTTGGCTTGGAAAAACAAAATCAAGTCAACAGAATTTATGCACAGAATTGGCATTTTAGATTCTACTGTTTCCACCAGTTGCACCTTCTGTAGCTCTGAATCTGAATCTGCTATCCACGTCTTGCTCCATTGCCCTTTTTCTTGGTTGATTTGGTCTTCTATAATTCATCATTGGGGGCTTTCTTGGTGCATTCAAGGTTCAGTGGATGGCCTTCTCCAATGGTGGATAGGTGTCAACTTCAAGCACTTTGATAGGTTAATTTGGAGAGCTATCCCACTCATTGTTCTTTGGTCGCTTTGGAAACACAGGAATGAATGTATTTTTGTAGAGGCTCAACCCAACTTCTTTGGTATGAGTGAAACTATCAAAATCAGAGCAGCACTTTGGCTAAAAGCATTTATTAAGGACCTTCCCTACTCAGTTGATGATTTAACTTCCAATTGGAGACAAATCAGAGGTTGTTTTTGATTCCATAGCTGGGTTTTACAAATCAGTTGATGGGCTGGTTTGTGCCACTTTTGTTTTCAGTGTGCTCGTATATGCTGCTTCAATGGCTATATCTTTTCGGCTGGAATGAATTTGTTTTTGCAGAGGCTCAACCTAACTTCTCTGGCCTCAAAGGAGCACTCTGGCTGAAAGCTTCTATTAAGATCCTTATTAATTTTCAATTGCAGACAAATCAAGGGTTGGTTTGGGCTGCTGGTTTGTTCTAGGTTGGAATAGCAGTGGCTGAGGTTGCACAAATTCTATCTATGGGCTGGTTTGTGCTGCTATTGTGTTTTGTGTCTGCATCTTTTGGCTGGTATGCACTGGCATTTGCTGTTTTGTAGGATTGGATTGCTATCAGTGGTTGCTTTCAAGAAATGGTGGCTGATCTAGTGTGGAGCTGTGTTGGGATATTGATGCTGGTCTGCTGTGCTGGTCTGGTTGCTGCTGTGATGCTGGTATGCTATGCTCTGGTTGTTGCTGAGTTAGATTATTGTGTGGATAGGTCTGAATGGCTATATGACATTGATGCTGGATGCTTGAATGGGCTGTATGCTGGTCTGCTGGTTGAATGGGCTGATTATAGGTCTGCTAGTTGAATGGGTTGAATGCAGGATTTCATTTTTAATTTGAGGCAAATCAGGAAGTGTGTGCTGTTATGCTGTTAGGAGTTGCCTTTGTGGTGATGTTTTCAAGTTTGATTTTTTTATCTGGTTTTTGTGTTTTTTCGTCTATGTCTGATGTTGTGGCAGAATCTTTTGCTCTCTATTTTTGTTGGTTTCTCACCAACTGACGCTTGGAGCTTTGTGTTAGTTCCAAACTCCTCTTTATTGATGTAATCTATCATACCTTGTATGTTTTCATCAATAAAGATTTTCTTTGTTGATAAAAAAAATAATAATAAAAAAAATAAAATAAAATAAAATAAAATTAAGAAGTTAAAATATTGAGGCTGTTTGGGAAGTTTGTTTGAACTACTTATAACTTTTTTATTTTTTAAAAGTTTGTGTCAAATTATTTGGTATAACTTCTGCTTTAGCTTATTAGATAAAAATAATTTAAATAAATTAAAAAAAATTAATTTTCAAAAGCTATCAAATTTTAATCTAGTATAAGATGTATCAAATAGTACCATTATAATTAAGTTTAACTTTTTCACTCCATCTATTTCTTGTGTGACTTGTGATAAGTGTGATCCTAGATGGGAATATAGTTCAAGTTGACCTAGTTGACGGTGGGATCCTTTTCGGTTTTAAGTTCAACTCTTATTAAGTATTATCAACTCTTTGGAATTACGCCCATGAATTTTGCCTGATACACGTGAAGGGAGCGCTTAAAAAAAACATAATTCAAATAATTTTACATTTTTTATTTCTTAAAAATAAAAAATAAAAAATATATTTTTTATTAGCAAAAAAGAATAACTTTATTAATGAATATCAAATATGATACATGGAAAACATAATAAAGAGAAGGCAGAGAAGGAAAAAACGCATCAAAGCACAAACAATCCATCCCAGCAAGATTGGAACAAAAAGAAAGGTCAAGAATTGCGAAATCTGCCCAGAGAGAAAACAATGGAGAGAAAAAAAAGTAACAGATTGAAGAAAGAAAGCAACAGCTACATCACGCGGCCAGAAAGGCAGATCAGCCCATAACTTTGCATAACTTTGCTCATCTAAAGATAGTTCTTGATTGGTTGCAACCAGTGTCTAAAGATAGTCCAATAATAAAGACTCGAATCACATGATGTCAAAAGAGGGCTAGTGCTTTTGATATTAACTTTTTTTTTTTTGTAAGATGAAGTTTTTGATATTAACTTTATAAGGCCAAAAAATGTGATATTATAGTATATCGTTAATTTATATTTTTAAAAATTAATGTATGACATAATTAATTATGACTTCACCATTTGATCCGGTTTAATCATCGACTCATCCATCTAATCTTTTTTCCTATTCGTTCACTAGTCCGAATTTCAAAACCTTAGGCCTCGTTTGGGAACGGTCGGTTTAGTCAAAAAGTCAAAAAGTTACTAAAAAAGTTAAAAACCAACAACTCATACCAAAAAGTCAAAGATTTTCTTTTCTCTCTACTTTTTATACATCTTTTCGTAAAAAAGTCAAAAAGTCATCCTAAACATACTAGTTTTTTTTAACTCATATTTTAGCCAAATAGTCAAAAAGTTACTAAATTAGCTTGTTCCCAAATGAGGCCTTAGTCTTAAAGTATTATTAATTTATGGGGAAACTACATGCATGCAGGTGAGAGAGGAGAAAAAATTACAAACACATGGGGATGTAAATGTGTTTGTGATGGGATGCAAATGAAAGGCTGTGGGGTGTTAGTGATTTTCTTTTCCTTTCTCCCATTTGCATATAGTTCCTCCTTAATTTATTAACAGTAATTCAAAATTAAACTTTAAAAATCGAAAAAATACGTTCCACCTCAAAGGGAAGAGAGGGGAAAAGATATAGGAAGTTTTGTTTTTTTTTTTTTTTTTTTTTTTTTTTTGTTTTTTTGGTGATATTGTAAGTTAAAAACCCAAAGGACAAGGTTTCAGTCAACTTAATTTGTTGGAAGAGCTTTGGAATATTATTTTGTAATAATCCAACTTTGGAATAAAGTGGTATCCAAGATAATGGGAATATGGCCCATTCATTCAGTGCATAATTTTTAATTTTATTAAAAAGTATCCAATAATTTGAAGATTTATAGTGAATATAATTTCTTGGGCCAGTTTATATGCGAATTTGCTCTGATTTGAATTTGGGCATTATTAATGGACCGTTGGCCGTGGCGGGCAGGGGCCACTGTCCCTCCAAACGTTTGGAAAATTATACTTTTACCATATAATTTTAAATATTTATAAAAGAAGTTTACATTTTGGTCCCTTCAAAATATATATAATTTTACTCCAAACCCTCGTGAATCTAAATAAATTTACTTTTGCTATCCTAAATTTCGAAAATTTTCACCATTTCATGCAATTTTTAGTAATTATAAAATAAATTAGTATTTTAGTCATCTCAACCTTTAAAAATCTCATTACTTTCATGTCATTTTGAGTTTTTGTAAAATAAATTAATATTTTGATTTTCAAAATCTATATAATCTTACGTCGAACGACCTCTGACATTAGAGCTTCACTCGTGACTCTTCGTTTCACTCTCCAACAACAAGCCTCTTTCAGAACTTGAGATATAAAGAAAAAACTAATCAATTAGGAAAAATAGGTAAAAGATGGGACAACGATGTCGTTTAACAAATTAATTAGAGGGATTAAAAAAAACATGAAAGACATAACAACTGCAATAAAAGAATGGCTCTTCAACTCTACCATCGATGACATGGTTTTTTAGTCATTAATACACACCCTTTATCAACGGGTTTTTATTAATGTCATTAATAATAAATTTTTAAGGACAGTTTATTTCCTGCCTATAATAAATATCTTTAATGGTAGTTTTTTAACCGCCATTTTTGAAACCGCGGTTAAAGACGAACTTCAGCATACTTTATCTAAATAATTTTGCTTTAGCCCCTCTTTGCATAATTTTTGTGTCCGTTATTAATAGTGGGATTGGTCTTTGAATTAGTTGGTCCATTGAACCAGATGTCAAATTATCTTAAAAAAGAAAAAAAGAAAAAGTGGGTAAAGTACATGGTAGGCCCTGGATCTTACTTATTGTGTCATTTTGTTTGCTATAATTTCAATTAGGTCAATTTTAACTGTATCATTTTAGTTTCTATAATTTTAATTAGTTCAATTTTGATTTTTAATTTAAATTTTATGTCAATTTAATTCAATTAATAACACTAATTAGAGATTTTGAAGAAAAATGGTCACTAATTAGCACTTTGGTTGAAAGCATCATTAAAGATTCTCATTTTACAATCCATGACTTCCTTTGTAATATGAGGCAGATCAGAGTGTGCGTGGGTGGGAACTGTTGCTGAGATTGGGTGGCAAGTCATCTTTGGCTACTGATAACAGATGCACAGGGGAATGCAGGGGCACTTGGGCTGTGGCTGCTACATTGGAGTTTTTGTTTTTGATATTGGTTGCTGTTATTCTTGGGTGGGAACTGTTACGCTCTTTGTTTTGTTGTTTTTCACCAACCTTGGTTCAAATGAAGTGTTCCTCTTAGTGCCAATCTAGTTGGGATGAAAGGAATCGCTATAATGCTTTTGCTTTTACCTCTTTTTTAATTTATATATATAATGTATGTTGATGATACCAATAAAGTTTGTTTTTATTGATAAAAAAAAAAGGTTTGTTAAAAGTAACTGAGTTGAACAATTTTATAATTTTACTTATAATAAAAACATAATACCTGATGTCCATGCGTGCATTTTCCATCAAACAACATTAACAATTGTAAAAAATTAGACTAAATTGAGATAAAATCATAAATTCATGGTCAAAATTGAGTTAACTGAAAGTAAAGCGATCCAAATGACATAAGAATCAAAATATAGGGACTACGGTGTAATTTTTCAAAAAAAAAAAACAAATTGCAAATTTATACTTTCATCCCTTTTTTTAGGAGTGCAACTCGGGCGGGTTCGGTTGGATTGAGAGGTTGTCCAAGCCTAGTTCAAATTGTGCTAAGATCTGTCCAGGCCCACCCAAGCCCGAATTGTAACCTGAGGTTGCTTGTCCAAGCCCGACCTGAGTTAAACTTGAATTGTCCAAGTTGTCCAAATTGCCCGAATTGTATTTTTTATTTTATTTTTTTTGCAGCTACATTATTAAATTATTAAAATTTGACTCTATTTACATTTTTTTATATATAGAAAATTATTAATACCATCAAAACAAATAATTTATATAATGTAAGAGAGATACCGCTATAGTAGTCTTTACAATTTATGAGTGAAAATAAAAAAAAAGAGTAAGATTTTATGTTATTTGTATATATAATATATATTCAATGTGATTTAATAATCTAAATTACTTTAATATCATGTAATGACTAATAATTTATATATATTTAATATTTTTATATATCTATATATGTATAATTCGGGTTTCGAGTTGCTCGGGTTGTTTGATGTCTTTGCCAAGCCTGTCCAAATTTAATTCGGGCTTTTGAATTTTTGCGTAAGCCTGTAACATATTTGAAAATATCTTATCCAAGCCCTAAAAAAATTCAGACTGAGTTCGAATTGCTTGGGTTGAGCCCGCTCAAATTGTACCCTTACTTTTTTTTCTTTATAAAGTAAGAAAGTGGTTAGTAGGGAAGAGTTATTTTACTGTACTAACAATAGCAATAACTAATGCAGTTGTAATTTGTCTAGGAATATATTCAAGGAAAATGATACATGTCACCAAATGAACATTGTGTTGTGTGGATTCAAGTGGGCGTTGAAAAAACAAATGAAATTCATTAGTGATACATTGATGTAGAGAAGTGTATGAAATGAATGAAAATACAAAGAAAAACAAGAATAATACTGAAGAGAAAATTATTTTTTTGAATTTTTTTTACTCAATCAATGACTAACTATAGTTGCCAAAAGTAACAAATTCGAGTTGGAATCTAAAATCAATACGAAATTTCTTTGAAAAATCTTAATTCAAAATAGATTTAACTTAAATTCTAAATTAAGCTCTCGTTTGACGTGTTAGCTTTTGGAGCTATCAAGTTAAAATAGTCATAAAAAAATAAAATAAGCTAAAAAGTTGATAAAATAAAATGTCACATCCAAATCATAATGATTTCATTTTTTCTATTAAAAAAGTCAAAAAGCTCAACCCAAACGAAACTTTTTAGCCCACGACTAGGGCTGCAAATGAATCTAGCTGAGCCGAGTTTTAGTATGTTTGGATTTGTTTATTAAGATTTTAACAAATTCGAGTTCGAACTTGAGCTCAATAAAAATTTAACAAACCTAGCTCGAGCCGAGTTGGCTTAGGTTGGACTCAAGGTCGAGCCTGTTTACAAGTCTTAACGAGCCAAAAAATTCATAAATTCATACTTGTGTATGAGACTAAAATTATAATTAAAATTTGGATTATACAATTATATATACAATATATATAAATTTCTAAAAAAAAGTTAATATTTTACCAAAATAATAATATCTACTACTATTATTATATAAATGTACTATCTATAGTTAAATATTATTTACATTTATATTTTTTAAATATATAAATAGCATATTTATCTTATTTTTTATACATATTTTTATATTATTAATATATAAAGAATAAATATTAACGAGTCAGCTAACGAGTCGAGTTTTAGAATCTTTGGACTTATTTATTAAAAATTTAACAAGTTCGAGCTTGAGCTTAAACGTAAAAAAAATTTAATGAGCCGAGTTTGAATGAACTCTTATCGAGCCGAGTTCGAGCCTATTTATAAACGATTCTGTTCATTTGTAATCTTATCCAAAATTAAAAAGTTAAAAAGTCAAAAATTTAGTTCACATCTTAAACGAAGCGTAGTCAATCTTTAAAATAGCAGTAGGCTTAGACAAATGAATTTGGCCAAAATCTAGGGTCGGTCGCTGCATAGTTGTGAGTTGTACTAGTTTGGCTATTTCAGATTGAGAGTGAATCATTTGAGACTGATTTGATAGCCTTAAAAAATCTTCCAAATTACTGTTTTGTCATCAAAAGGTCAAATTACTCCAACTTGCTATCTATCTGCACTAGCCTCGATCAATTTAGGAGCAAGGGTGCGTGGTATGGTTCGGTCGATTTGAGAGTAAAATTATAAATCTTAGTAGATTAGCGAATTGATAAATTGTGATTTAGGTAGTTTTTGACGGATTTACGGATTGAAGAATATTCTAACTAATTATCATACATTTGTATAATATATAATACTAATTTGTATAATATTTTTTAGATATATAACACAGTAATTTTACATAATATGTTTCATATATATAATCACTAATTTTTAATAAATTTCATATCTTAAATTTCTCTCACACTTATTTTTACATTGATATTTTATTGGAAGTTAAAAAATATATATGTATTAATTATAGCGGAACGGAGCGGTTCGGTTAATGAATTATAAATTTTAAAATTTAAACTGCGGTTAGCGATTAGAGTAGTGCGAATTAATACAGATTGATGCGATTTTAGTGAATTCGACAATATTTTGCACAGGCCTAAGAGTATCCATAGGCTGAGAAAAAACCTTGAAGGGTAATTAAAGATGGGAAAAAAGTGACATGAAGCATTTGGACAAACATCTTTTTTCTTCAAGTGGATATTTTCATAATATCACTATATCACATCAGATGCCCATCTAAGTAAGGTTAGCACACATCAGATGCCCATCTCATTAAGGTTAGGAAAGGGATGAATGGAATCCTATCAATTGTATTGAAATATATAGATTTGTTAAATAGCTTGATATACATTATTAAATTTATTTCTTGACTGTTTAAGTTTTAAAAAAAATTGGCTTGATATACATTATTAAATTTATTTCTTGACTGTTTAAGTTTTAAAAAAATTGGTGACTTAACGTAGTATTAGAACTTACATTGAGAGAGGTCTTGAATTCATGTCTCTCCGTTGACATTTTGTATTTTGTCTCCATTTGATTTATCTTTTTCTGAGTTATATATATTTTCCTGCATAGATTTTGTGTATATATCTTTACTGATTTTTCCAAAGTCCTCAAAAGAATTTCAAGTTTCTAGGGTTTTCCAAGGTCTCTTTATGGATTTGCACCCAACCTACTTATTTATTACATTTCTTTAATGCCTTAATAGTGCTGTGAACCCTAATAAAGTCCCAAACACCTAGATATGTGTCAATAAGAGAAGCTTTGGACATCTTTATTTTATTTTTTTATATAAAGTGTACTTCCCATACTATTTACAAGCATATGCTCACATAATCAATGAGAATATCAAAATTGTAATCAATCAAAATTTACAGGACCCATAAGAATGTTTTCTTTCACAAAGGAGTGAGTTTGCATTTGTTTACTTGTCTAGACAGATTTTTACATGCCTCAACTTGATTTTTAGTTAGGATTGTTTAATCAAACACAAACAAAGCTGACCATAGAGTGGGATTGTCTTAATCCTATTGTTAAGTTTTATTATTGGCAATCCTGTTTGACAAGGATTTCTTTAAGAAGGTGATTTTCTTCCAAAACTAAGATTACTTTTGGATTTCTATAAGTAATTGGATTTCTTCCAAAACTAGGATTACTTTTGGATTTTCTATAAATAGTTGGTTTTCTCCAAAACTATTTAATTCCTCCAGATCTTTTTGTTGAATATTAAGGTTTATATCTGGAGATATTTTGTTAGTTTTCTTTGATATTTTATTGAGTATTCAACTCATGGTTTAAAGAGAGTACATCAAAGGTTTTGTTTGTTATACACAAGAGAGAGAGAGAGAGTTGTTCTTCGGTGGTTTCTGAAGAATTCGAGCCTGAAGCTTCGGTGGATTCTGGAGTGGCTCATCGTAAAGACAATTCCGAGGTGAAGACGGGGTTGGAAGAGGCACATAGAGGTTGGTTCAATTAGGCGTGGATTCGTTAGGTAATTGAGAGTATACCTGTGTAATTCCTTTAAATCTTCTTAGTAGATTGTTTTGTGGCTGTTGCCCGTGGTGTTTTAATCACAGTTGGAGGTGTTCAATTGTGGTTTTTCCACGTAAAATCGTTGTGTCGATTTGTCTTTGATTGTTTGATTGGGATTATTATATTCTGCTTAAAATTGGTACATAATCACAAATCAACATCTAGGGTTTCTAGATTTTTCAATTGGTATCAGAGCAGGTTGTTCTATTTTTAAAAAAAAAAAAATTCTTTTAGAACGAGATCTTGTTTGATTTGTGATAATGGATTCAAGTCGTGAGGGAAATTTTATGGTTCGACCACCCCTACTTGACGAATCCTCGGAGAGTGATGATGAAGAGCTTGAGCAAGCTTATGAAAAGTTGTATAAGGAGTCTCTTAACTTATTCAAATTAAATGACAAACTCACAAAGAAACTCAAAGCATGTGAAAGTGAGAACGTCAAACTTAAGGACGAGATTTCCGAGGCTAGGATTGATGCAATCAAGATAGCTAATGATCGACAAGCTCTTTGTGCAAAACTCTTGACTTGTGAGACAGAGAGGAACGAGCTACAACAAATCTATGCAACATATGAAGAAAAAATTGAAACTCTCGAGATGTCTCAAGTTACTTTAGAAGAACTAATGATCAAGAAAGAGGAAGAACTCAAGTGTGCCATGGTTACCATTGGTCTTTGGAACAAAGGATCAAAGACTTTGGACAATATCATTGGGTCTCAACAAATTTGTTCTGACAAGAGTGGTATTGGCTTTGGTGATAACAAAGAGCAAAAACAGAGTGCATCTACATCTCATGATACAAGAACTCAAGGAAAATGAGAACAAAAAATTCAACATGAGGATGGACTTCTTAAACTTCCTGGAGTTGGTAAGGTAAAAGAAAAAAAGGTACACCCTGTACATCCTGTTTTTATTTGTCATCATTGTGGTATGCATGGTCATATTCGCCCTTATTGTTATAAGTTGCATGGGAGAGTGTATTTGCCTAGACCTATGAATAGGAAGTTGGAAACCATGTCAAGATGGGTTCTCATTGAAAGGAAAGAGAACCACAACGTTAAGACACTACCCAAAAACCGCAATACTCACAACTTTGTTTATACTAAAGCGGTTTGGGTGAGAAAACTTGACTTATGTTAATCTGTTTATTTGTTTTAGTTTTTGGGTTTATGTGTGCTTGTTCGTTTTCTGACTTGTTTTGTTTAAAAAAAAAAAAATATGTGCATGTTCGTTTTTTTTGTCTTGCTTTGGTTAAGAAAAAAAATAAAAAATAAAAAAAAAATCCAAAAAGATTTTCTTAGTATAGTTTTGCAAGCTTGAAATTTTTGAGTGGTCCTTGGTGCATATTGGAATTGATAAGAATATCCATTACATGTTAATATGTGTGTGCTTTCTGTGGTCATTACTCATTTTGAAGTGTGTGTTTTTGATTAGTATGTCTCATTCTGTACACACTCTTGGATTAGCAAATATCGGAGTCTTTCGCCTTAGTGATTATTTTTTTCTATGGACTTCTGGCATGGTATCTTTTGTTTTTCTAGAGGAATTGACCGATACTAGCATATCTTGGGTGATGTTGAGTCTCTTAACTACCTTCCATCTTTTTGCATCTCCATGGCTTTCCCCTCTATTCTTTGCAGTCCAGCCATGAGGAAAATGCTACCTCAGAGTCACCAACCAGGCTATCCTTATTATATCCATGCTTTTCTGGTTCGGTTTCCATACTCTTAAGCTTGTCAGCCGCCAATGAGTGTGCAAAAGAAAGAAAAAAAATGTGCAAAAGAAAGAAAAGAAAAGAAAAAGATGTGAAAAAAAAGAAAAAAAGAAAAAAATAAAAGATTCATTGATTGAGGGGGAGCCTCCGCCTTTACTCACCAAATACCCCTTGATTCCTAGTGGTTTGACTTTCCTTTGTTGTGCTTAGATTCTCTTATCGGAGGTTCAACTTTCAGATCACTACCAGGATTGAATCTAGTGTTTGTCGAACTCCAAGAGTCACACACACACTTTTCTCATGGGATCTATGCTTTTCACATAATGCATCATTTTCTTTTATGAGGAATTTTCTAAAGGCTGTGCACATTGTGTTTTTAAGTAATTGTGCTTCTTGGATAATCTTGTGTGTTTCAAGGTTCAAATCTGAAATTTCTTGCTTGCTCCACCATATTATTTTTGTCGTTTTTTTTCTTGTTCATTGTTTTTAGTGAGGGGGAGTTTGGTTTATCATTGCAAGAGTTTGTTAGCATGAACACTTTGTTTTGTTTGGTACGGGAGATTGGCATTAGTTGATTTGCATGTTGCTTTGCATGTTGCTTTGCATTGGCTTCTTTATTGTTTGAGCTTCCTTTGTTAATTCGTGAAAAAGGGGGGGGGGGATTAATGTTGTCCGGTGTGTCTTAAGATTTCATGTATTCATGTCATGTGTCGGGTGTATAAGTCTTAGTTTTTATCTATCCATGCTACATGTTCTTAAAATCTTCAAACCACATCTATTCATGTTTTCTATCTCATGCTTCAAGATAATCTTGTCATATGTTTATTGCTTTTTCATATACTCTTGTGGCACTAATAGTTGTTTTGGAGATTGTGGCACTAATAGCTGTTTTGCAGATCTTAATCTTAAGAAAGAAGTTTGTGTTTGTTGGTTGTAATGGGTTGGGGTGATTAGGATTTTATTTGTTAGGTGTGTTTTGTCACGACATTGCCAAAGGGGGAGATTGTTAAGTTTTATTATTGGCAATCCCGTTTGACAAGGATTTCTTTAAGAAGTTGATTTTCTTCCAAAACTAGGATTACTTTTGGATTTCTATAAGTAATTGGATTTCTTCCAAAACTAGGATTACTTTTGGATTTTCTATAAATAGTTGGTTTTCTCCCAAAACTATTTAATTCCTCCAGATTTTCTTGTTGGATATTAAGGTTTATATCTGGGGATATTTTGTTAGTTTTCTTTGATATTTTATTGAGTATTCAACTCATGGTTTAAAGAGAGTACATCAAAGGTTTTGTTTGTTATACACAAGAGAGAGAGAGAGTTGTTCTTCGGTGGTTTCTGAAGAATTCGAGCCTGAAGCTTCGGTGGATTCTGGAGTGGCTCATCGTAAAGACATTTCTGAGGTAAAGACGGGGTTGGAAGAGGCACATACAGGTTGCTTCAATTAGGCGTGGATTCGCTAGGTAATTGAGAGTATACCTGTGTAATTCCTTTAAATCTTCTTAGTGGATTGTTTTGTGGCTGTTGCCCGTGGTTTTTTAATCACAGTTGGAGGTGTCCAATTGTGGTTTTTTCACGTAAAATCGTTGTGTCGATTTGTCTTTGATTTTTTGATTGGGATTGTTATATTCTGCTTAAAATTGGTACATAATCACAAATCAACATCTAGGGTTTCTAGATTTTTCACCTATGATAATTTGGTTTCTATTTTGATGGAATTGTCTTAGACACTCAGTCAAATTCTTTTTGGTAAGTTAATCGTTGCCAATCTAAATGATGATGCTGATAAAAAAAATGAAAATAAAAACCCTAATCGATGATCAAATATGCAAGCTAATAAAATTTTCTTTGTTTGGAAACTGAATTCCAACTTGGGCTGTTTTTTGCATTTTTTGACATTTGATATAACATGTAAGAAAATACGGGTCACCTTAGGCCGAAAAAAAACCCACGCAATAAGATCCTATACTAGCTATTTGCATTCATTGTGATAGTTCAATGTGGCCAAAACCTGTGCTAATTATTTGCGTTCATTGTGATAGTCAATCTGTGATAGGAAGGACATAGAGCCATATGTATAACGGTAAGTCACGATACATTCGTCGTCAACATAATACTATAAGACAATTGCTCTCAAATAGTATAATCTCAATAGATTATATAAACTCTAAGGATAATATCGTGGATCCATTAATAAAAGATTTAGCAAAAGAGCAAGTGTATAGTTCATCGAAAGGAATGGGGCTAAAGCCTATTACATAAGAGTCATCATAATGGTAATCCTACTTAGATGACTGGAGATCCCAAGAACTAAGTTTAAAGGAACAACTAAGTTATGTGTGGCTCGCCATAAATCACAAAAGGATTGAATTCCCTATTCATTCTTATGATGAGAGTAATATTTGTAACATGTATTATATGTAGGGGATTAAGAGTAAGTTTTGCTTTTAATGATTACTAATATCTTGACTTAAGAATAAACAGTCAAGATGAGTATAAGGGATACTATCAATAAGAATCATTTATGTGAGTGTCGAACTGGGGCCGGTTTTATGAGAATAAAGAGACTAAATTCTTTAGAGCACTCATGAATAACTAGGAACGTTTAGGGCCAAAATGAACACAATTGTGACAACCATGGCATGTCAGAAGATATTTTGTGTGAAATCTATTGTCTTGGCTTACACTAACTTCTGAACAATTCAAGGCATCGCGTCCATTGGTTAGCTAGTAAGTCTGATAGGTTATTACTAGGGAATGTTCAAGGCCAAAAGCTGCTTATTCTGATACAAGATATTTTTAATTTATACTCTCTCGATAAATTCTGCATATTGTTGTATTTCCATTGTCATCTAATTCCATTCATGTAGGGGATTATAATAAATGGTTTTGAGAAAAACTGTTTTTTCTAAAATTTTGGTATATTTTTTAAGTGAGACTCATGTGCCAAAGTTGGCGGGTCTATGTAGTAACGCGTTCTTTTCTACATAACGATTCACGTCGTATATTTGGTTGTTTAAAACTATTATCGAGTGAATGGGGAAGTCAATGCCTCTATAGAAATGGTGTTTTAGTGAGGCTTTCATAAGGAATAGAGAAAATGCTTGTCTCACATTGCTTGAGTGGGCAAACTTGGTGTGGGTTTGTAAATCTTCAGTTTGCATCTTGGGGAGGGCCCCAAAGGGTACCCAAGTTTTATGGAAGGGGAGAGTATGGAGAAAGTGGGCCTTGGCCCATTGGACCAAAAAACTACCATACATGAATGCGCGCGCCGCCACTTGCTTGAACCAGACCGGACCAAGCATGGGCCTGGGCCTAAGCCTGGGCTTGGGTGCGGATATGAGGTGTGCGGTTGGGTTGGGCTTGTGTAGTCTAATGCTTATTTTTTTGGGCTAAAAACATTTGAAGTTTATTTTTCTAAAATTAAATTTTTATTGTTTGGAATTTGAATTTCGGTTTGAAATTCAAAATAAATTCCGAAATGACCCCAACATTTCTGAATGTTGACAGTTTAGTCTAATGCACCTTTCCCTCGGACCCAAATAGGTTCTTTACTCATTCAAATCCAACTCGAACAGGTTTTTTACCTGTTCAAATCTATTTTGAATAGGTTCTTTATCTGTTCAACTTTGTCCTGAATAGCCATCAAGTCTCCTATAAATAAACAAGTCCTCTATTTGTTTTTTAATTCAATTTTCGTTCTTCCTTTTACTTTTCCTTCTTGTATTTTCCTCATAAATTTTCTATAAGAAAGAGTATAAACACGAAGTGTGTTCTCTAGACATTTAGTTTGTAGTGCTACTAATAATTGTCGTTAGTCATTTTATCCTGAGAGATAAACGTCCACATTCTGAAAGTACCGTGGAGAGGACAAATCTGTCTTAAGAAAACAATGTTAAACACTAGACTTGATTGAATTTCCGAGAACTTGAATTTCCGAGAAAGTAATACTATAAGTAGGTTGTTTATTTATTTTCCTCCAGATTCTGTTTTGTTTTTATAACAAAAGTAAGAATCTGTTTTGTTTATTTTTATTGTATTATGTTCTGATTTTAGTAATCAAATAGAATCTCTCATTTTTTAATTTATTCTTCGAATACAGTGAAAATTGGCTAACATTGTCATCATCATATCACCATTACCACTACCTTTTTTTTTTTTTATCAGCAAAAAAGAAACTTTATTGATGACGACAACATATATTTCATATGATATTACATCAATAAAGGAGAGAAGTGCATAAGGCTCAATCATGAGCTAGCACAACCACAAAGGTTAGAGAGGAATCAACACAAGCCAAAGAGAAAAGAAGAAAAAATTAAGAGGTTCAGACCCACAAATCAATCATTACCGTCACCCTACCACCACTCCCGCCAACCCTTCCCTATCACCACCACCACCATGCCACTGCTACCACTAGCACCACTAACACCCCCATCCTACGACCCATCACCACTAATATAACCACTAATATGTTGGTTTCAAAGACACAACCAAAGACACTAATATGTTATAGCAACTCCATGTTTTTTCTACTTGCCTCTTGGAATTTTATTGGTGTATGATGGAATGGTTTTTCTTGATTCTTATCAATAAAATGCCTTAATTTTGCTGATATAGAAAGAAAAATAAGACAATCAAATATAAGAAAATGTTTTTTAGAAAAAAAAATTCTGAATTTTTTTATTAGAAAATATTTTTCACCGAAGCAAATAGAACATAATTAGAAATATTCATTGTTGGTGACTAGAGATAGTCAATTCTGTCCACAGCTATGTAATCATCTAGATTATATATTTATGTGAATTTTTTATTATATAATCACATAAATTTGTAATTTCACTTACTGTTGAAAAATGAGAATAACTTCTCACAAATGGCAAGCGAGTCTATGATTTTTTTAAAGGTTTGAAGAGTATATATATATGGAGGTGCTGATAGCATCTGACCTAAAATTTTATAGTTGTGGGATATGATTGATACCTAACTGATTTAAATTCAAAAAGGTAGTTCTTTGCCGCCAAATAGAGTGACAAAACCCTTAGTAAACCTAAGTATATGAGGTAATCTAGCACTAGGGTTTCTAATAAATTATTTTCCAGTTCTTATTTCGTTTTGATCCATCCGAAAACATGCAGAAGTGCACAAATCTGGTCCATTCATTTAAACGGTACGATCATATATTAAATTAATTAAATCTAGACATGTTGGGAACATTAAAAGTTAAAGATAGTTGGGAAGAGGATGGGTTTGGGGAGGGAGGGGGGACCATTTGTACTGCTATGAATGAACTATATCAACGAAAGCCTTTTATAAGGATTTAATTTTTTTCAAAAGTCACTTCTTACCTGAAAACCGGCTGATGAGCTTTGCAAATCAGTGGATTCGGTCATAATCCACTGCTAAAATTAGAAATGCTTTGTTAAAACACTGACTTCGATTTTGATTTGTTAGCTCAGTCAAAGTCACACTGAGACCTTACCTATATTGAGGTCGAGTGATTCATATGATTTGATTCGACCTAATCGTATGGCCTCACAAAAAAATACTATGTTTTCGGTGTCGCTCATATGTTGACATAATTCGTTTATTTAGTATTTTTTCACTTTTTTTTTTATTATTTATTTTATAAATTGTTTTTATCCCACTTGTTCATTTCTTTTTGTGAGAGTAGATTTTGAAAGAAAATGTATGCCTTTTGTTTTGTTTTATATACTGAAAATGTTTGTTCCCTCAATCTTTTTCGCTTTCTTCTACTTGCTCATTTTTTTTGATCAACAAAAAAGAAAAATTTTATTGATGAAGAAGCTATAAATAAGCGAAGAGCATACATTAATAAAGGGGAGGAAGTGCATCGAACATCATAGCTAAGCACAACAATCCCAACTAGGTTGACACTGAAGGAATAACTTAATCATATCCCAACTAGGTTTCCATTTGTTCATTTTTATTTGTGAGAGTTTATTGGATTTGGATCCTATCCATTACATAAGTGGAATGAAGAGGATATGAATCCAATTACCGCTGCTCACATAGGCATTATTTTTGATCAGCAAAGATATTTTAGTGTTATCTTAGCCTATTATAGTGGGTTTTGGTTGGTATTAGCTGGTCTGGTTTCTACTTGAGTTTTGATCATAGGCTTTGCTTGGTTTGTTTACTTGTTTGTCTTCCTTTTTGCTTTCTGCTGTTGGTTTCTCACCAACTGGAGCTTGGAGCTTCGCCTAGCTCCAAGCTCCTCTTTATTGATGTAATTTTCCTCTCTTCGGATGTTTCATCAATAAAGATTTCTTTTTGCCGACAAAAAAAAAAAAAAAAAAAAGAAACGCTTTATTGATGAATAAAAGCTCACATGGGCATTATGACATATTATTGACACTATGGGCATGAATTCTTTCTCCGAAAATTTTCTGATCTCCTGTTTTAGAACACTCACAATCTTATGTCTCGAGATTCTCATAATATTTCAAGTTTCTGATATGATTCGATGCATGTGAGTGTTTTTGAGACTAGGAAGGGGTACCTTGGCCGACACTATACACATACACATACACATACGCACACACATTCATACGGTTTCATCTGAGTTGAGATCCTCTTCTCATTTTTCCTCTCTTGTCACAAATTCTCTTCTTACCTTACAATATTTTAAAATAAATCACTTTTTAATTGGAAGTTGAGACCATCGTAGATGGGGAGATTGTTTGTGACATGTGACAAAAAAAATGAGGACTTACAGAAGATCTTGTGTCGTTTCTTTTATATAGAAGCCTAATTCGTCAGTTAAAGAATAACGTGTCTGCGTTTGAGAAGATCAATCCAATCAGTATCTGGATATGGTTGATGAACAAGATAGATTGTTGCCAATTGCCAACGTTGGTCGGATCATGAAGCAGATCCTTCCTCCAAGTGCCAAGATTTCGAAAGAAGCCAAAGAGACAATGCAAGAATGTGCGTCAGAGTTCATAAGTTTTGTCACTGGGGAAGCATCTGACAAGTGTCACAAGGAGAACCGCAAAACGGTGAATGGAGATGACGTTTGTTGGGCTCTCAGTTCACTAGGGTTTGATGACTATGCTGAGGCAATAGTGAGGTACCTGCATAAATATAGGGAGTTTGAAAGAGAGAAAGCCAACCAAAACAAAGCCAGCAGCAGTACTGAAGACAAAGATGAGGCATCAAACTATAAAGGTAATATCAAACTTAGCAAACATACTGATAGTCCAACTCCACTAGAGTTCAGAGTTCTTGAAAAGGGTGAAAGCTCTTGAACTTTAAAAATCAAATCTAGGTCTTTATAGCAATAATGAAGATGATGAACAAGATCATGGAAGGGGATGTTTTTCTGCTATTTCTGCTCTTTGAATTGTGGAAGATTCAAAAATCTAGGAATGATTTTTAACAAACTGTTGAATTAACATTGGATCCATCCCCTCAGCTCAATTTGTTTATTTATTTTTTCTTTTTTTTTTTTTCCTTTTTGTTATGGCTTGTGATATTTGGCACTAGAGGGCTGTGAATCTTGTGATATTATCTCTACTTTAAATGGTTTTCTATGTAGTCCGTAACAACTTGCTGTAAGAAGCTTGATTTGTATAGTCGTTTCTGGCTGTGAAGCAAACTTGAGCAACCTATTGTTTTCCATTGTTCAATCAGAAACTTTCTCACTTCTCCAGCCCTTGGTGTGGTGCTAATACATGATTGAGCTTCCTTTTCCGTGCTAACTTAGTTGGGGTCGGAAGTTTTGCTATGATACTTTATGTACTCACCTTTTATTTTTTATGTTGTCTCAATGCTTTATGTACATTGAATTTCATCAATAAAATTTTTTGTTTTGTTGATCATTCCAAAAAATTTATTTGGAAATTGGGCTGGCTAAATACAAGAGAATTTCACTAATTCTCTTTTATTTGATCGGCAAAAGAAAGCAGCTATATTGATAAATATATGAATATATAATCAATATAGACAAAGACGGATGGGTGTGGTGATACACATTCTGTTCTGCTCTAATTCTTTTGCATCAAACCCAAATCTACAACATGTATAAACTGTTCTGCTCTAGTGCAATATTTCCTTAGTGTTATACACATTCTGTTCTCTCTCTCTCTCTCTCTCATGAGTGATCCTGTTCAAGTAGCATAGGTCCAAAAGCACATTCAATTCAAGTACCTAAATTTTCTCTAATGCATGAAACTAGGATCAGTAATTATCGATTAAATTTCAACAGTTCAAAGCATGGTTTTTCAATAGATAATTTTTTGGATGATTATTTTTAACACAATTTATTTTTGATATACTTTCAGGTGCATCAGATCTCCAACAAAACTAATTGTATTTTTCTAGTTATTTTCTGTTACTCATAAAATTTATATAAACCATTATGGCAAGGTTTACAGAAGTTCTTGTGTTAACCCATATCTATGACTATGTGATCTCTGGTTTTTTTATTTTATTTTATTTTATTATTATCAGCAAAGTGAAAATTTACTATGTGATCTCTTAAAATAGTCAAAGTAGATCAAAGATTTCTCACGTACTGGGGTTAGGGCTTTTTAACCCTAGAATCCAGGACCATTATCTCTTTGCTGTATAAATCATAATTAAATTTTAGGGCATGATTATATTTTACTATGAAAAAGATACTGGGCAATCTTCCCATGATAAAGAACTGCCATGAAATATTGTGCTTATTGGATGTTCTATTAGAGTTAGGGTTTTTCAAAAGTAAACTAGGGTTTCTAGCTCATTCGGGACCACTTCTCCAATATCTTCTTTTTTTTTTTGATGTTTTCTGGCATGGAGTTACTAATGGCAACTCCATTAAACACCCAAATCATCTCTCTCTCACATACACACACAGATGAACTTATTGCACTCTTAACAAGAAGAGTTGGGGAAATTCCTGCTGAATATGATTGCTATCAAACAAGGAGTCTAAAGATTTTGAAGAAAAAGTATAGAAGTGAAAATCTCCATATGTTAATAGTATGGGACCATGCTATGTTGATATTTGAATGAGGAGCCATGTATGAGCTACCCACATGCTATGCTCGTGTGTGTATATGATAGAGAGAGAGAGGCAAGGCCATGATCCGAAGCATGAGCAAGAATGAGCAAGAAAAGCTGAAATTCTCTGACATTTTCTATTTGTTTTCTTGAAGAAGTGGTTACTCTTTTCTATTCTCTGACACTTCCATGGGTTTAGACCATGAAATTGTAGCATCATTCTTCATACCCTATTTTTGGCGACATAGACAAGAGTGAATCACAATTATTTACAGTGATCGGGGCTGCACGGAGATTGGCACCGTGTGCCCATTTTTGTGGACAGATATCAGTAGGGCCTAATGAGCTGTTGTATCTTGGCCAATTGCAAGTGTGGCTATATTCCAATTTGCCCCCTTTATATTATAATAATGTTTTCCCTGAAACCGTAATGTTTCATGGAACTTTCTCTGTACGTGTCAAGGTATACCATACCATGTGAAGAAAGATTTGATTCACAGATACAGAGATATGTCTCTTATAGAGATACTGAGGTGCAAAGATTTGGGTTGTTTCACTATGACCCCCCTTCTCCTTTTATTGATGTCTTTTTTCCTTTCTTGTAAGGTTTTCTCTCATCAATAAAGTTTTTTTGTTGATCAAAAAAAAAAAAAAACAGACGGTGTTTGATTTTGAAATTATTTTTAGATTGGGGGATTAAATACAAATGGGATAACATGGGGATAAGTATTTATGGCTGAGATTATATGTACAATATGTTAATTGTACCATGACTCTCTCCATGCAAGGGGTTATGAGTTCCACTCTTAGGAGTGAAATGTGTTGAGTATGTTTCTAAACTCTCATCTCTAACTCACATGGATAGCTTAGTTGTCAAGGATTTTCGGAATTAATTGTAAACTTGAATGTTTTGAGCAATCTTCTTTTTTCTTTCTGGTGATGTGCTTGTACTTAGATACACATGATTGGTGGATTATTATGTGTAACTGGAGTTTATTTTGTAAGGTGAGTCCAATGTTGCTCTGTCTTATAGAAGTTCCTCAATAGCTTAAAAAAAATAAAAAATAAAAAAGAAAGAAAGAAAGAAAGGAAAAGAGTAAGATAAATTAAAAATGAAATAATTTGGGTTTATTTATCAAAATCAAATAAGGTAGCCCCAAGATTAACACTTTCTCAACCAAATAATGAACTAGGAGAAGAGACATGTGAGAGTAATTTAGACCAATGCCTTCCCCAAATAAAACAAGCCCTAAAACCATCTCAAGGGCAAGGGCAACGGCAAGGGCAATAAGGAGTGGTACAAATTTTAATGTCTCTGTGGATTAGTCTCTGATTTGGAGGGATTACCTCATGGTTCATGTTCCACTTCAATGCTACTATTGAACAACAAAAGTTTTCATTTTGATAAAGAATCTCAACCTTTAGATTCGGAATCGGCGATTTCTCAAGAAGTGTGCATATTTTCAAAGAATGGAACCCACTCCAATCATGGTCTTGACTTTCAAGAGTAGTCTTGTCTACCATCTTTTTGTTTAGGGAGTGTTTGGTTTGCCTTATTTTGCTTTGCTTTCCCTAGTGTGTACTTTTATTTTTTCTTTTAGGCATTGACTTGTATTTGATTGGCTTTGCTTCATGTTTCAACCTAATTGAGATATGGTTTTAAACTATGATACTTTTTGTCTTGGCTTTTGGTGTTTTCTTGATGTAATTTGTTTGTACATATTGTACTTTTATTTTACATCGATAAATCTTTATTTTGTCCATAAAAAAAAAAAAAAAAAACCATCTCCAAATTAAGGAGACAACAAAACACAGAGTAAATTATAAATATTGTCTCATACAAGCAAAAATTCATTCCAATGGATATAACAAATAGACATGAAAAATTTGTCATGGTGGATGTCACAGAAAAAAATCAATTCTTTTGATTAAAACAATTTGATACAAAGTTTGGCTATGCCAATTTTTTAGTAACCATTAAGCATCTAATTTAAAAATAATAAAAAAATCTTTTAAAATACAAGTTCAAAAATATATAGGACTTATCGAATCACAAGTATTGCCATAAGATAATGACTAAACAAGTTCCCAAAAAGGGACTTCTGCTAATTTTTCCAAACATAAGTCATACCATAATTATAAGGAGTATATTTTTTTGAACAACAAAAAAAACCTTTATTGATGAAAATTGTCAAAATGAAATTACATCAAAAAAGGAAGAGGCAGTGCAAAAGGCATCAAAGCCAACCTCACGATCCCAACCAGGTTGGCACTGTGAGAACAGCCCAATCATTTGCTAGCACACCACAAGGTTGAAGAGAAAACAACCACAAGAGTACATAGAAAAAACCAAAAACAATCCACCAAGACAAACTCCCCTCTGCAGACAGACTCCCACTGCAATACTGCAATAGTCTACCTACATACACCATCACAGCAGCTGGCCTAGCAGCAGACCATTCTCACAACCAGCACACAAAACTCCCTCTGCATCAGTCCAGTGCATACACCTCCCAAACCCAATCTGATGCCTTAGAGTAGAAATATATTCCTCTGCTAAGAAAGCAGACCAGAGATGCTTGTTTCAAGCAAAAACAATCCCAGCAGATCACTGTCACTACCTAAGCAGAGCAAAACAGAGCAGACCTAAAGCAACCTCACACTGAGCAGGCCTCCCACCCCAGCAGACCTCCCAGCAACCCAGCAGATCCCATCTCAGCAGCCCACCCAGCAGCAAGCTTCACACTGAGCAAACCAGCTGCCCACACACCAATGCAAACCACATTCCAGAGATGCAGCCCTCCCACAGGAAAAAACCCAGCAGACCTCACCAATGCAGACCAATTCCAATGCCTTAGAGTAGAAATACAATCCTCTGCTAAGAGAGCAGTCCAGAGATGCTTGCTCCAAGCAAAAACAATCCCAGCAGATCACTGCCACTACCTAAGCAGAGCAAAACAGAATAGATCCAAAGCAGACCTTCAAACAACCTAGCAGTTCCCATCTCAGCAGCCCTCCCAGCAGCAAGCTTCACACTGAGCAAAACCAGCTGCCCACACACCAATGCCTAACTTAGCCAACACCCCTAATGCAGAACCTTACATGTTGCAGATTATTCACAAAATCAGTTACTGAATAACCTGAGTAGAAAGAGCCAGCATCTTTGCACCACATCGCAACTCACACTTTAATGACCTCACACGGCTCCTCAAAATTTGGATGAATGCCCTTAAGGATACAAACATTTCTTAATTTCCAGATGGACCAAATCACAGCCAGAGGCATGGCCTTCCAAATCACCCTCTCTTGTTTTTTCAGCCTTGTACCAACCCACCAATCAAAAAGACAGTGCACAGTACCAGGTTGTACCCACTGCAAACCCCACCAATTTAGTATATGTGCCCAAACCTTCCAAACAAAAGGGCAAAGAAGAAGCACATGATTTACACTCTCCACTTCTTCATTGCAGAAGGTGCAACTCACATTGGCCTCATCAGAGAGCACTCTAATTCGTTGCAAAAAGCTGGAGGTCTTTAGCCTTCCTTTCCATGCCAACCAACCAAAGAATTGAGCTCTAGGTGAAGAAACATTGTTCCATAACAGATCTGAAACCTTACACATTGTACGAACGGAATTATCACACCACTTATAAACAGAGGACACAGTGAAGTTACCTGATGGGTCTGCTTTCCAATTCAAAGCATCAGCCATACTTTCCCTAAGGGCTGGAGCATTACTCATCAGCAATTTCAATCTATTCAAATCCTTCACCTCTGTAGACAGGCCCACGGGGGACCTCGCTACAGCTCGGACTAGATTTGTTGTCATGGTTCTTAATCTGAACCAAAGAGTCCAAATCCGGCAAATCGTTTTGAGAAAACAGATTTTTGAAAGAAGTGCCAAACATGGACTGCTTTGCCAAATACAGAGTCGCCACCTAAATCTTTTATTTTGGGAAATTTAGGAAACCCTGACTCGTTGCCTAAGGCCACGTGTCCGTCATCACCAAAGTTGCCTCGGCTCGGGAACTTGGGTACGATTGGGGAAGGTCACTTCGTGAGCACCCCCGCTCGCCCGATCAAAGATCGGCCTCTACTAATCATGATATCTAGTTTTGAAAACCTTATGCGCTCTTATTCCGGTTATTAGCCTAGATTACTATGTGATGCGCACAACATACAAGTATAGACTGGATCGCCTGAATTGGAACAAAACATTTCATATTTGTTTGTTTGAAAATGGTTTGATGGTGCTACCCGCAAGTAGGCTAAGACGTGGATTTGCCACCCTCGGGTGGGCTTAGAAAAACATGATTTTGCCACTATCTAGTGGGCTTAAAACACACATTTGATGAATTGTTCCAATACAAATAACCCAACCTTCACCAACAGGCATTCAAGGCAGTTATATCACATAAGCAGTTAGCCTCATGGTAAGCATGCTATTCATGGCAGTCACTCACACGCATGCAAGGATGCTAAAGCATAAAACTCACCGAGTACTCCAAGCCAAAACAGAAGCTTATTAGAAATCATGCATGATCCTAAATATACAGAAATGCCTAATGCAACACATGCAAAGATGCAACTATAGCAGGCTCGGCTATTCTAAACATGGCATATGGAATGCTACAACTAACACGTATTCAATTTGGAATTGAAATACAAATGCAGTTTGTATGATGCGCCGAGCCCGGTGCGTGCAAAACAGATGAATGATGCAAACATGCTGTCATACTGTATGCTAATTGAAATATGCCCTAATCTAACCATCATAAGCAGGTAAATAAAAGGGAAGAAAGATGTGGGGTTGGAAGACATACATCACACTCACCCACACTTATTACAATTATGCCCTCGCGCAGGGGTCCAAATAAATATACAGTCCCGAATGAAAGAATAGTACAGTCCAAATAATACAGTCCAAATAATGTACAAATTCCTAATTAATTTACAAATTAACTAAGAAAATAATAAGACTGGCATGCAAGCCAGGGACTGCCTTGATTCTGCTCTGGATGATGGAATGATGCATGTTTGGGCTGCTTTGCGCGGAAATCTACTAGAATGCCCCAATTAGCCTCTGTTTTGCAATGATTCTTGAAAAGCGCGCCAATCCTCGGAAGACCGCTGATTCTTGATATGCTGCAACAGAGAGCAGGAAAGAGGCATAGCAATGTATTTCACGAATGTATGCATGCCTCGATCCTCGTGCCACCAACCACGCATCTCGATGCATGATGGCCAAGGAGCCGAATTGCACAATTCAATATGGAATGAATGCACATGACAACTACAACAAGACCAAGACTCCATCATGGATAATCCGGAGTGTCGGTGACTGGGGGATTGAGACACGTTCCGTTACTCGGAGTACGAAACGCACCTCGTTTCCCGTGCCCGGGCTAACTCCTATCCCGAACACAATGCAATATGCATGATATGCATGAAATGCAACTAAGATACAACCTAACATGTGAAAGGCTATGAAATGGCATACACGATGCACGAAGTGAGATGGCATGCACAATGCGCTAATATACAACCTAGCATACACAATGCTATGGAATGCAATGGCATACACAATGCATAATGGACTTACACTAACATGAGTGGACCTCAGCCACACTCACACAAGAGGCCATCAGATGAAAACAAGGCAACTCGAAATGCCACTCTAATGAGACATGGCAAAGACATGGAATATGATATGCAAACATGCAAGAATCAGTAGCAAAATGAGGGGCAAAACAGTCCCGAAACAAGGCGAAATGACACCCGATGCATGGAATCTCTCCCGAAATGCAAAACTAGGTACATGAAATGGCTTACAGCTATACAAAACATGCATAATTGGTACATGGAATGAAAATACAGAAGCAAGGCAGACCCAAAATAAGCATTTTTACAGTTCAAAGCATGGCCAAACAGTAAGCACAAGTGGGACTAAATTAGCATACAAAAATGGCTCCGCAAGGGAGGCAATGAAGCAAGTGGTAGATGAAAAGCCCAAACAGAGAAAGACCCTTCTAAAACACTGGAGAGGGACCAAAAATATGACTACTTACAGTTTATGGAAGCCCCCAAAACAATATACAAACACACTCAAAATGTCATGCAAGATGAGACTCAAAAGAGGCTATAACACAAAGTATACAAAATATTCATCAAACAGCCAAAGACCCTTAATGAAACATGACAAGGGGGTCAAAATATGGCCACTTTTAGTTCTGATCAAGGTCGAAAAGCAGAAGCTTAATAAGAAAATAAATCATGCAAAAATGGAGACCAAAGAGGGGTACAATGGCAAGTGATACATGGAGGTCCCCAAAAGTGTTGAGCCCTTCTTCAATGTTGAAGAAGGGCTCAAAATAAGCCTATCTACAGTTTATGACATGCTCCAAAACAGATCACTCATGGGCTAAAAATATCATGCAAAATAATGGCATTCAAGAGGATAATGAAGCAAGTGCCAAAAAGAAGCTTCAAACTGCAATGAGCCCTTAATAAAACATGGAATATAGCTAAAAAAAATGACATTTTCAGTTTTGGCCAGAGCTCAAAACAGTAAGCAAAGAGGGCTAAGAAATAGACCAAAAAAATGCAAGAAAAGGGGAAAGTGGGACTCACCCTTGAAGACCAACCCTTAGCAACCTCTTGGACCAAGTTTGGGTGCTCCTTGCCTTTGGAAAACAGCTTCAAGCTGCTGGAATGGAATGAGGTGGAGTGGTGTTAGGGCTTGTAGGGAAAAGGGTGTAGGAACTTGAGGGTTTTTGAGAGTTGAAGTGTAGAAGGAGAGAGATACAATACAAGAGGCTCAAAGAATTTTTTCTAACCCTCAAAACCAGACCTGGGGCTGCTGTTATATAGGCAAAATGGGTGGAAAAAGGGGGGGAAAAATGGAGGGAAAACAAGCCAAGTTTCCCCCCAAAATGGCCAAACCCTCGGACATGGGTGTAGTGGAAAACAAAATTCACTTCTAGGACACACTTGGGGAGGGGGGCATGGCCAGCTAGTTTGAAAGGGCAAAAAATTCATTTCACCAGCTAGGTGGCCGGCCGGCTAGGTTTTTTGGCCGGCCAGCTACTTTTAGGATAAAAAAATGGGCTTCCGGAAAGAAATGTGGCCGGTGGGTGCTAGAGAAGTCCAATGGTGGCCGTTCAAGTGTCCAAATTGAAGCCCCGGAAGTTAGCTTTCCAATGGCACAAACCTTGCATCAAAATTCCTCCTGTGAAAAAAGTTATGCCCTTCTTGGTGAAGCCGCGCAGATTTCGGTCCAACCGGAGTGATCCCCCACTTCAATCAACCATATCTCCTCTATCTGGAATTGAATTTAGGAGATTCTTGAGTGGAAAATGAAGCCCCGGGAGTAAGCCTTCCAACGGTAGTGGCCTCATAGCTTGATTCCAAGTATCCAAATGAATAGGCCCGATTCGGCGAGGGCTGCTCGACTCTCTCTTAACGGTTCATGCCCATTTTCTCCCCCGACTAGATTTCTTCCCTCTTCTTTTCTTTTCTTCAACTTCAAACCCTAAGTAAGGTGTTTTGAAAGATTTTTCAAAGATTTCATCTCTCTTTCATTCATTTCCACTTTGTCCTTGCTCGGTTACCGAAAAGCGCAACATTTGACAAAATGCGAGCCTCGGAACATCGTAAAAACTTTATTTCAAAAACGTTTTGAAAGAGAGGGTTTTAAGACTAAAATCTTTTGATCAAGATTGTTTTGGTCTAGAACAGGGGTATGAAGTTGAGATTTGAATCTCTCCTTGCCGAAGAAACTGAACCTTTCCCTTGCACACCTTTCTCTACCATGTAAACTATCAGTCGCGTCCAAGTCTTAAAGACAGTCAAAAATGGGGTGTCTACAGTTGCCCCTCTTAGACAGAACTCGGAAGTCAAGAAGTGACGGGAGTGAATGTCAAAGCCCAGAGACGACCCATTTTTGACAAGGCCGAAGACTTGGACAAACAAACAAAATATAGATAAATAAATGGTTGTGCCCGCAGGCTGCCTACGTATCCCTTGCAAGGAATCAAACCAGCGTAGTTCAGGGTCAGGATGCAAAATGATATGCAGAAAGATTTTGATAATTGGACTTATACGCTACGCGAAGCCGGTTTGAAAGTTGGACTTACACGCTACGCGAAGCCGGTTTGATAATTGGACTTATACGCTACGCGAAGCCGCTTTGAAAATTGGACTTATACGCTCCGCGAAACCAGTTTGAAAATTGGGGATTCATGCAATGCACTGCAATGTAGTGGCTAAGATGCAATGTAATAGCTAAGAGATAAAGGTACCTTACAGGGGCAATTGGCAATGACTTACCTCGGCGATGTTCTACCTCATACTGATGTGGGAATCTTCCTCTTCTTCTCAGTTGAACCACAGGTACTACTTTTCTCCCTGACTATGGTTGCAGTTTCCCTATTCTCCAACAGGGTGACAGACTAGGTTGGATCAGTATCCAGAATTGAGGCGCATACAGATGCTATCTCAATCTATGGGGCTGCCATACAGATTTCAAGCCGAGGATATACCCCTGGGTATTTAAACCAGACTTTAGTCTCGGAAATCCCGAACCTTTGTGTTCTAGGCATGAGCCATTCGAACTCTAGTTTCCACCGTCTCAGTTGGTCTCCTAGGAACTCACCGCTAACACAAGCAGGTGGCTATACCAGACCACCGGAAGTCGTTCGGGCACGACAAACACCAAAGGAATTGCACCTTTAGAGGATTTAAGGTCTCATAGACCGGACAATAAAATAGATACGATGCAGATGTGATGCAATAGATAATAGATGCGATGCAACAGAGAGTATAATAGATGCAAAAAGGCGACATACACCAACCACGCTGGACTCGTGAGTGGAGGAAGAACAAAGAAAATCAATCAGAAGCGCATTCCACGCAACCTAAGATAAATTCCAAACACGCTGAAATCGTGTGCGGAAGGGGAGGCTCCAATCACGCTGAAATCGTGAGAAGAGGTAAACAAAAACAACCCGCCCAGCGCGTCTACAACGCAACCTGGGATAAATTCCAAACACGCTAAAATCGTGTGAGGAACAGAACACTCAAACCACGCTGAAATCGTGAGAAGAGGTCTGAAAACAACCGCTCAAGTGCGCGCACAACGCAACCTGAGATAAGATCCAAACACGCTGAAATCGTGTGAGGAACGGGACACTCAACCACGCTGAAATCGTGAGAGGAGGTCCAAAAACAACCGCCTAGGTGCATACACAACACAACTTGAGATAAGATCCAAACACGCTGAAATCGCGTAAGGAATGGGACACTCAAACCACGCTGAAATCGTGAGAGGAGGTCCAAAAACAACCGCCCAGGTGCATACACAACACAACCTGAGATAGAGTCCAAACACGCTGAAATCGCGTAAGGAATGAGACACTCAAACCACGCTGAAATCGTGAGAGGAGGTCCAAAAACAGCCCACCCAGCGCGTCTACAACGCAACCTGGGATAAATTCCAAACACGCTGAAATCGTGTGAGGAAAAGAACACTCTAACCACGCTGAAATCGTAAGAAAAGGTCCAAAAACAACCGCCCAGGTGCATACACAACACAACCTGAGATAGATTCCAAACACGCTGAAATCGCGTAAGGAACGGGACACTCAAACCACGCTGAAATCGTGAGAGGAGGTCCAAAAACAGCCCGCCCAGCGCGTCTACAACGCAACCTGGGATAAATTCCAAACACGCTGAAATCGTGTAAGGAAAAGAACACTCTAACCACGCTGAAATCGTGAGAAGAGGTCCAAAAACAACCGCCTAGCACGTCTACAACGCAACCTGGAATAAATTCCAAACACGCTGAAATCGTGTGAGGAAAAGAACACTCTAACCACGCTGAAATCGTGAGAAGAGGTCTGAAAACAACCGCTCAAGTGCGCGCACAACGCAACCTGAGATAAGATCCAAACACGCTGAAATCGTGTGAGGAACGGGACACTCAAACCACGCTGAAATCGTGAGAGGAGGTCCAGAAACAACCGCTCAAGTGCGCGCACAACGCAACCCGAGATAAAATCCAAACACGCTGAAATCGTGTGAGGAAAAGAACACTCTAACCATGCTGAAATCGTGAGAAGAGGTCCAAAAACAACCGCTCAAGTGTGCGCACAACGCTACCTGAGAAAGTCCTGGAGGACAACGATCCTAAACGCTGCTCAGCGTAAAAGGATAAATGGTAGAAAATAACACAAGATGCAAATAAATGCAAGTAAGGTGTGCATGACAATACGAGCGGAAAAGTGCATAACAATGCAGGTGGAAGGGTGCATAACTTTGAAGCAGGCTTGATCTTGCACTTGAGGTGGAGGCACACTCATACTTCGGAGCACTGACAAGGCTTTGAAAAGGTACATCCGGAATACAATCACGGAATTTTCTGAAGTTGAAGCACACTCAGATGCTTCCATTTTTCCTCTTTTCTTTTGCTTTATAGTCCGGAACTTTCATAGCTTCAGATAGGTCCTTGTTTTACTGTTCACACTTATCGGGGGTGAACCCTGCAGTTTTATGAAAGAACAAATACTGTTTTAAACAAATGTGGAGAACGGAACGGCACGGCACTCGGAGCACAAAACGATTTTATTTTTGAAATTGAGAGATGAGTTTTCGACTAGGTATTGAGCCTACGACTGAACACAGCAAAACGACTCAACAAGGAAATAAAAGGCACACAACTTAGACACATCGAGTAACACTCGAAACGACTCAAAACAAGAATCGAGATAAAACAAAAAAGACACGACACTCAGACGTGTTACAAAGATAAGAGACCTCTCAGTGCACGAGGAGCCAGTTTCTCTGGGTATTATTTCCCACCATTTCTCATTTGTGATTCTCACATCACTCGGCCCTCAAGCTCTGTGTTTCTGGAAAAAAAAGCCCTTTTTCCTCACTTTTCCTCTCAGCGCACATCTCTCTATTCTTCAATCTCTCATTTTAAATCCCTCCCCTGGGTGGTTGATGGATAAACAGCAAGTTGTGGCCTCGTGCCCCTAGCATTCTGCTAGATTCTTCTTCTTCTTCTGCGCGCAGCTAGTGAGTTTCTCCCACAAAGGGGCTGTGCTACAACTGGGTGTGTAGCAAATCTGCAGCTGACCTCGGTTGACGATGCTCTGCTGGGGAGTTTGGACGTGATCAGATATGTCCAGATGAGGAAGTGGAATATCTTGCCCCATTCCAGTTCGTGCTTCGCACGCGGCTTGATACCTCGTTGCTTGGAGGGTGAGAGAGCTTTCAGCCCTTTGTTGTTAGCTTCAGTTGTGCCCTTTTCTGGCAAGTAGAGTGCCCTTTTCTGGCAAGTGCGTTGATAAAGGGAAAAAGACAGAGAACCTAACTCAACTGTGCCCCTAGTTCATCATGTTGACCATGTTTTGTTTTTGCTTTCTACTAAAACAATCTTGACCAAAATGAGAGTTAGATTAACATGCTTGTTCGATTTTTGATTTGAAATCATGCAAGTCAGGCTATGAGCACTGAAAATTTTCCTTTTTTGGGTCCAAGAAATGGTCTAGTTTTTGGAAAAGATGAAACAATTTTCGAGAAAATTAGTCAACCTCAGTAAAAATTCTCAAAAACTATTTTTGCAAACGGCCACTGCTCAACGAGCATAGACCCCACTCTCGAGATGTACAACCTCAGATTCGAAGGAAAATTGCCCCTTGCTGGAGGGGAGCTACATGGCAACGGAAAGTTGCCCCTTGTTTGAACGGCACCGCGGCGCATTGAATGGCAACGGAAAGTGTCCCCTTGTTTGAATGGTGCCGCGGCACACTGAATGGCAACGAAGAGTTGCCCCCTGTTTGGATGGCGCTGCAGCACACTGAATGGCAACGGAAAGTTGCCCCTTGTTTGGATTGCACCGCGGCGCATTGTAGTCAGTCCTCAGAGTGACGAACACAACCAAATCCTCAGATACAGAGAAGACAAAGATGACCAAAACCATCGCATGGACACAATCAAATTGAAGCATTTTACGGTTGGACTTCAGGATGAAGTTGCCTACGTATCCCAAAGATGGGAATCAAGCCTTACGTAGTTCGAGGTTAAGGTACTGTAACAAGCCCGCGGGGGACCTCGCTACAGCTCGGACTCGATTCGTGTCACGGTTCTTAATCTTGAACCAAAGAGTCCAAATCCGGCAAATCGTTTTTGAAAACAGATTTTTTGAAAAGAAGTGCCAAACATGGACTGCTTTGCCAGATACAGAGTCGCCACCTAAATATTTTTAAAATGGGAAATTTAGGAAACCCTGACTCGGTGCCAAAGGCCACGTGTCCGTCATCACCAAAGTTACCTCGGCTCGGGAACTTGGGTACGATTGGGGAAGGTCACTTCGTGAGCACCCCCGCTCGCCCGGTCAAAGACCGGCCTCTACTAACCATGATATCTTATTTTGAAAACAATGTGAGTTCTTATTCCAGTTATTAGCCTAGGTTACTATGTGATGCTCGCAGCAAACAAGTATAGACCGGGTCGCCTGAATTGGAACAAAACATTTCATGTTTGTTTGTTTGAAGATGGTTTGATGGTGCTATCCGCAGGTAGGCTAAGACGTGGATTTGCCATCCTCAGGTGGGCTTAGAAAACACGATTTTGCCACTATCTAGTGGGCTTAAAACAAACATTTGATGAATTGTCCCAATTCAAGTAACACAGCCTCCACCCACAGGCATTCAGGCAGTTATATCACATAAGCATATAGCCTCATGGTAAGCATGCTATTCATGGTAGTCACTCACACGCATGCAAGGATGCTAAAGCATAAAACTCACCGGGTACTCCAAGCCAAAACAGAAGCTCATTAGAAATCATGCATGGTTCCTAAATATACTGTAATGCCTAATGCAACACATGAAAAAAATGCAACTATAGCAGGCTCGGCTATTCTAAACATGGCATATGAAATGCTACAACTAACACGTATTCAATTTGGAATTGAAATACAGATGCAGTTTGTATGATGTGCCGAGCCCGGTGCGTGTAAAACAGATGAATGATGCAAACATGCTGTCATACTGTATGCTAATTGAAATATGCCCTATATCTAACCATCATAAGCGGGTAAATAAAAGGGAGAAAGACGTGGGGTTGGAAGACATACATCACACTCACCCACACTTATTACAATTATGCCCTCGCGCAGAGGGTCCGAATAAATAATACAGTCCCGAATAAAAGAATATTACAGTCCGAATAATACAGAATCCTAATTAATTAACAAATTAACTAAGAAAAACTGTAAACTGGCATGCAAGCCAGGGGGTGCCTTGACTCTGATGAATGCTGCAAGTTTGGGCTGCCTTGCGCGGAAATCCACTGGGATGCCCCAATTAGCCTCTGTTTTGCAGTGTTTCTCGAAAGGCGTGCCGGACTCTGAAAAGTTGCTGATTCTCTATTTTGCTGCAACAGAGAGCAGGAAAGGGGCATAGCAATGTATTTCACAAATATATGCATGCCTCGATCCTCGTGCCACCAATCACGCATATCGATGCATGATAGCCGAGGAGTCAAATTGCACAACTCAATATAGAATGAATGCCTATGAATGCTACAACAAAACCTAACTCCATCATGGATGATCCGGAGCGTCGGTGACTTGGGAATTGAGACCCGTTCTGTCGCTCGGAGTACGAAACGCGCCTCGTTTCCCGTGCCCGAGCTAACTCCTATCCCGAACACGATGCAATATGCATGATATGTATGAAATGCAGCTAATATGCAACCCTAACATACACAATGTCATGGAATGGTATACACGCTATACGAGGTAATATATAACTGGGCATACACAATGCTATGGGTGAAATGGCCTATAGCCATGCAATGCAAGGAATGGTCCTGAAATGCGAATTTAGGCACCCGAAATGGCCTATAGCCATGCAATGCATGCACAATATGGACATGGAATGAAAATACAGTAGAAAGGAAGCCCAAAAATAAGCATTTTCCAGTACAAATCAAGGCCAAACAGAAAGCATAGATAGGGCAACAATGGCATACAAAAATGGGGGCCAAGAGAGGGGCATTGAAGTAGATGGTAAATACAAAGCCCAAACAACAAAATACCCTTCTACAACACTGAAGAAGGACCAAAAATATGAACATTTATAGTAGATGAAATCCCCCAAATCAGTATGCAAACATGCCAAAAATGCAATGCAAGATTAAGGATAACAAGAGGTTATAACATGAGGTACCCCAAACATTCATCAAACAAGCAAGGACCCTTAAGGAGACATGCCAATAAGGTCAAAATATGACCATTTTCAGTTCTGATCATGGCCGAAAACAGAAGCTAGATAAGCCTAAAAAGCATGCAAAAAAGGGGGCCAAAGGGGGGTATATTGGTAAGTATAACATGGAGGCCCCAAACAAGGTTTATCCCTTCTACAATGTTGTATAGGGACAAAAAATAAGCCTACTCACAGTTCATGACATGCTCCAAAAAAATTTAAATATAGGCCAAACAAATCATGCAAATTTACGGTAAATAGGAGAGATTATGAAGCAAGTGCAAGATAGGGGGCCCAAACAGGGTTGAGCCCTTCTTCAATGTTGAAGAGGGGCTCAAAATAGGCCCACTTACAGTTTACATTATGCTCGAAAAACAGATCAAACATAGGCTAGAAATTTCATGCAAAAATGTGACATACCAACGGGTATTGAGGCAAGTACCAAATGGAGGGCTCAAACAGGGTTGAGCCCTTGATCAAACATTAGAATAGCTCAAATAGACCTAGTTTCAGTTAAGGTCGGAGCTCAAAACAATAAGCAAATAGGCTAAGAATTGGTGCAAAAATGGGCTACAAAGGGGAAAGTCTACTTACCTTGAAGACCAATACTTTGACTACTTCTTGGACCAAATTTGATGACTCTAAGCTGCTGGAATTCCTCCCTTTGCTGCTGGAATGGAGTGGTGATGGTAGAGCTTGAAGATGATGAAGAAATGGAGCCTAAACTTGGAGGAAATGGAATGATATGTATGTATATGCTCAAGCCAATTCTTGTCACCCTTTCTCTAGAGTTGGGAGGCCCTCTATATAGACAAGAGAGGGAGAGGAGAATCCAAGCCAAAGTGGAGGGAAATGAGCCCTTATTTCCCTCCAAAAGGGTCCCCCGGATAGAGATATTTTTGGGGGAAAACCAAGGCACAGCTGGAATGTACTCACACTGAGGAAGTAGGCTGACCAGGTATTTTTGTTGCAGGTGGCCGGCCGGCCACCCCCTATGGCCGGCCGGCAAGGGCAAAAATGGAAAGTTGATTTAATGGCCGGCCACCATATAAAGGTGTCCTCCCATGTGTCCTCAACAAGACCCTGTGGTTGGAAATTGGCAATTGTAAAACAAGAGAGAGAATATGCCATTTTTCAAAGGGGTTAAAAAGTGAAAAAAGGAATTACTGGCCGGCCATAGACTTTTAGGGTCCTCCCATGTGTGTACAACACAAATATGTGGTTTGGGTTTGAAGAAAGTGGCCCTAGGGTGGTCAACATTGGCTCGGAAGTGAGAAAAACGGGCGTCGGAGGGCGCCGGAGGAGCATAACTGATTGCTAAGACAATTGCTGGCCTCCCACCCTTCAGTGACCTTCCTGGTGATAAAACAGAGGTACCTGCCAAAAATGAACGAAAACCGATGCAAAACGAATGTTCGGGGGCCAAAACACGCAGTTCGGGGTCCCGAAAACAGGCTGTTAAGCATCGAAAGTGGCATTCGACAACGAAGTGGGTCTCTTAGACCTCAGTGTCCCCCAAAAGGGAGTAAATGAGATGCATGCCAAAAATCAGAGCAGTCGGAGATGGTTAGGTGGTCCCGAATCGAGGCACACGGCCTGACGGCTCCGAAAACCGGGAACCGGGCTCCGAAATGGGCAAAATGGCCTACAGCCATAAAATGTAGCCCACGGCCACTAAGAGATGGTCTACAGGACCTCTCCCTCCCTTCAGGAAAAGAAACAGAGAAAACCGAGTCTGGTTCGCAAACCGAGGCAAGGCACAGAAGAGGGTTCGGAAGTCCGGAGGCAGGGCTCACGGCCGAGACTCTGAGACTTCTGAACGAGCACAATATGCAACATCACCGAGCGCTCAATCCGTGACGTCTGAGTCTTAAGGTTGGTCAAAAATGGGGTGTCTACAGGTACACTCGTGTATTAACCTCTCCTTTTTAGGCTCTAACTTTTGCCAAGGCGCCGTTGCAGGTTTTCGACCTTGCGAGATTTGTTCTTTTTTCTTTTCTTTTTTTTTTTCCTATTCTTTTCATTCCTTTTTCTTCTTCTTTTTTTGAATTTTTTCATTTTCTTTTCATCACATTTCTTTTCTTTGTATATTTTTGCATTTTTTTCTTGTTTTTTTTTTTTTTGTTTTTTTGTTCTTTCTTTTTCTTTTTCTTGCTCTAACTTTTGCCTGGGTCGCCCTTCTGGATTTTCGGGCCAGCGAGCCTCTCAAAGGGTAAAAGTGTAACAAGTCCATGCCAAATGGTTTTAGGATCTCGAAGCCATCTGTATCCAAGAGAGTGGCTGTTGTATCGATTTGCAGAAGGATCCATCTTCGGCTCTTCGAGCACATCGGACATTTTCTCCCCTAGGTCGAAGGGTACTTCTGTTCTAGCTTTGCAAGCTTCTTCTGATCTTCCGATCTTCTTGATCCGACTCTCCTGGCCTTTTTGTTCAAGGGCTGCTTCAAATCTGGCCACACAGGCCTCACATTGTAGTTGACCGTTGAACATTCTGAATTCAAGTTCAAGGTTTGGAAGCAAAAAGGGTTGAGTCTCGAGGCTGAGAGCGATCCTAGGCTGCACAATCTCAAGAGTGACTCCACACAGGTCTTCGCAGGACTGCGCAAAACATTTTGTTTTTGAAAATTTTTAAGAAAGCGACAAATCGCTCGTGCTGAAGATAGTGTGAAACCAGTCTGGATCAAGCCAGGGTCCTTCTCAGTACTCACTCCAACAAGCATGATTTCATTCATTAAGGGCTTAGCACGCCTCTTTCTCTCAGTTTGATCAAAGTTTTGCAAATCCCGAGGAATTCCTCCCTTTTTGTTTTTACCGCAGTGTTCAAAGGTTTCGAAAAACTCAGGTCATTACAATGACTTCAAGGCACAAGAGAGCAGGTGGAATGCACTGCCATTTCATTCAAATCCCGGCACAACTAGCACACGGCAGAAGCAAATGTGAGAGCGTGAAAATCACTGCTGTTTCATTCAAAATCTGTTGGCATAACTGGCTCCCTGGCAGAAACAGACTCAAAACAAAACAAAAAGACAAAACAAAACAAAATGGTGACGTCCGAGGTAACACCCCCGGAATCGCCCGACTCCTATACAACAGGACTGACTCGATACAACAAGACAGACCCAAAACAAAAGAGACTGACTCAAAACAAAAAGACAGACTCAAAACAAAACAATAAGACTGACTCAATACCCAAGTCAGAATGTACAAATTAACAAAATTTGCAAATGTGCTCAAAACAGTGCATGCCATCCACCATATCTGGAGTTAATTGAGTGCCGCCCGCAGGTGGTTCATCCCCCGATCACATCACATTATCCCCCACAAGTTCACTGATCAAGTGCCGATAGACTTTGCAGAGCTTGGCGCGGCAATGACCCAGTTGTCAAATAGATCCTGTACTTCATGGCGAAGACGGAAGCAGTTGTCGGTAGTATGGCCAGTTTGCTGATGGAAGGCACAGTACTGGGCGGCATCATGTGTAGCCGGAAGAGGATTTGGGAGAGGCCGAGGCTCAAGGGGTTTGAGATGGCCTTGTCCAACAAGGATTTGGAAAGCTTTGGACAACGGCATGTGGAGGGCATGGAAGACCCTCTGACCTCGGGGTTGGTACTTCTGGGTTTGTGGATTTTTGCTGGACGCACCAGTAAAGGGATTGGCAGGTGCTGGCCTGGTTTGTTGATCTCTTCTGAGCGCAGGATTATAGCTGAAAGGAACGTTTCTGATACAACGACCCTTCTCCCGGCTTGCCCCTTGATTCAAACTGCCCCCAACTTGAGTGGCGAAAATGTCGTCCACAGTTTTTGCAACAACTGCGAGCACTTGCTCTTTGTTCAGTCCCTCGGCTTTCAAAGCCTCAACAGCCAACAGAAGATGTTCATGGGGATCCATGCCCGCCCCTATCTTGTTCTTTCCACTCGCCTCCACTTTGCCAAGGGATTGTCATTCCTCAAATGCAGCCTGTTCCAAGACTGGGGAGCCTTTTGTCGTGAAACTCTTAGCATGTGCTGTGGTCGATGATGGAGCCAATGTCCCAGAGGCTAGATCTGTCACAGTTCTTTGAAGATCTTCGATCATTCTCTTAGCTCAGAAGTGGTGGGCTCACGGGTTTGAGATGATTGGGGTCCAGGTGCATCCATCATGCATAAGTTCATGCTTTCTGGAATGAACACCTCAGGCTTGGGTAGATGGGCTGGGGTGATGTATATGCTGGGGTCGAAGGTGGATGGTAGTGTATGGATGAGGTTGAGGTGGGGAGGTGACGAGTCAGTACTAACCTGAGGTCCTTTGGGTGGAGCTGGGTTTCTTCGTCAATAAGATCCTGAATCTTATGACGGAGGCGGATGCAACGGTTCGTATCATGACTGGGTTGTTGATGATAGGCACAGTATTTAGATGGGTCATATCTTGTTGGAAGAGGGTTTGGAAGGGGTTGGGGTTCTAGGAGTTCTAGGTGCCCTTCTTCTTGCAGCTTTTTCAAAGCTTGGGAGAGACTCATGTAAAGAGGATGGAATTTTCAGGCTTGGGGTCGAGTTGAAGTGGTTGGTTTTTGGCCATTGAGGGAAGTGGTGATAGTATCTACTCTTCTAAGCATTTCGCAGTTGTGCTACCATCAGTAGTAGCATTGGAACTGCGAGCAATATTCCTCTTCAAAGGCTCATTATCTTCTGCAAAGATCCCTTGTCTGATGGCATCCTCGATTTGAACCCCCATCTCATGCAGATCTGAAAAGGTAGGGAAGGGAAGAACAATCATTTTCTGCATAAGCTTGGGCTGGAGATTGCGCACAATCATCCTAATCTGATCTTTGTCAGTGGGCCTAGTGGTCATTATTGAGGCTTTTGCTCTCCATCTTGTCACGAACTCTGAGAAACCCTCCTTTGGTTCTTGGCGGGTGACTTCGAGATCACGAGTTGTGACCTCGATCTGTGTATTATAGGAGTATTGAGCAATAAAGGCCTCAGCCAACTCTTCCCAGTTCTGTTTCACAGAGTTCTCCAATTTTGCATACCAGATTGCGGCTATCCCAGACAGGGTTCGACCGAATAGTGACAATTTCTGGGCTGTGGTCAAACCCATTGGCCTCAAGATATCAGAAAACAGTTGGAGGTGCACCATTGGGTCTTCAGAGCCATCAAATCGATCGATATGCGGCATTTTAAACCGCTCCGGCAAGGTCACCACTGAGTCGGTATAACCATCCTCTATATCAGGAATAGAGCGGGCCCCCTGAGACTTTTTGAACAATTTCTCAAGCTTGCTCACTTTCAATGCTGTGGGGTCCGTCTTGAACTCAAAAGGGGAGTCTGGCAGGTTGGTGGGTGTTTTAGACAGCTGGGGTAGAACCGGGGGCGGAGCTGGCCCGCCTGGAATGTCCGTATCATCCTGGACGTGGGTTGCCTCCCCGAGTGTGGGAACTCTTGGTAGGGGAGGAGCCTGGTGTGAAGTAGATACTCCAGTTTGCTGCTCTAACCTGGCAATTGTCTCTGCCTGTTGGGCTATGACCACGGCCTGTTGCTTGGTGAATTCCGCTTGACGGGCAGCATCTTGCTGCATGGCTTTCATACTATCCTGGAGTTGGCGCACCATCTCTTCTCTAAGCCTAATACTGTCCTGATCTGATTGAACCACCAGTATATCTATCTCTGTAGTAGACTCGAAATCTCAACCTGGCTGTTCAAAGGCCACTGAGCTGGTAGCTGCTGTACTGGTGGTCTGTG
>JAPPVO010000029.1:115697281-115746918 GCA_030407325.1 Camellia japonica
ATAGCTTAATTAATTTGTTTAATTAGTTAAATGTTGTGTAATAATTAATTAACTTGTTAGTTAGTTAAATTGTATTATTCTTTCAGTCCCTCCGTCGAGAGTGTGCAATTGTGTAATAAGTGTGCGTGTGTATGATGCATGTCTTCCAACCTTCACTTCTTTCTCCCTTTTACTTAACCGCTTACGTTGGTTAGTTCTAGGGCATGTTTCAATTAGCATCCTTATGCTATGCATGTTTGCCTTATTCATTTGTATTACATACACCGGGCTCGGCGCATCATACTAACTGCATTGTATTTCAATTCCAACTTGAATACATGTATCGAATTGTTGCATCTCATATGCCATTTTAGAATAGCCGAGCCTATCTCTAGTTGCATTTTGCATGTGTTGCATTAGCCATCTTAACATGAGCTAGGATCATGCATTAATTACTAACTAGCTTTTGTTTTGGTTCGGAGTACTAGGTAAGCTTTTATGCTTTAGCATCTTGCATGAGTGTGAGTGTCGCCATGATAGCATGCTTGCCATGAGGCTATTTGCTTATGTGATATAATTGCCTGAATACCTGTGGGTGAAGGTTGGATTGTTGAATTAGGACAATTCATTGAAATCCGTGTTTTAGCCTACTTGCGAGTAGCAAACATCAAACTATTTTTCCAAACAAACGGATATGTGATGCATTGTTCCAAATTAGGCGATCTAGTCTATACTTATGTAAGTAACCCACACTCACATCTTAGTCATGTTCATGTGCATTGCATGATTTTGTCTTGTTAAGCTGCATTTGTAGACTTAGACTTGTTTTGCCTAAGTAAAGGTCCCTGTCTTGTTTAGTGCTTATGTGATTTGCCTAAGTGTAGTATGCATGCTTGTTTCCTTCCTTGCTGTGTTAAGCCTAAGCCATGCCAAGCCTAAGTTGTGTTAAGCCTAGGTTGATCTGATCCAAGCCGAGGTCACCTTACGCCTAGAACTATCTTGGAACCACTTTGATTGACCTCCACCTTCACCAAGGCATATTGGCCGAGATGTCATCATCTAGGCCGAGGTGTTTATCACCAAGGCCGAGATGTGTATTATCTAGGCCGAGATGTTATCCTTGCACCCAAGTGATCTTGTTCCTGGATTGGTACGACCTAGACTGAGGTGTGGCACATCTAGGCCGAGTGTTGTCCTTCCTAGCCGAGATCATTGTTCCCTTACTTGCCGATGCCTTGTCCGTAGCCGAGATCATTGCTTGCCGGAGTGCCTTGCCGCCTTTGTCATAGTCTTGTCTTGTCTTTCAATCACCTTTTTGAAGAGAACCAACCCGGTAGTGCCACGTGTCTGAGCTGAGTGTTAAGTCAGCCAGCAGACTTAGAAATGTATCATTTGCTATGTGTTTGTTGTTCTTGAGGAGAGAGAAGCTTTAGGAAGAGAGGAAGAAGAGTTCTTGAGTGAGAGTAGATTCCAAGCTTGATCTTCACACCTTGAGCCGTTAGATCCGTGTTTTGAGGTTAGATTCTTGATCTGCTCTTGCTATTCTTATTGTTCATCCAGCTGCATTGCATGATCTAGCATGTTTTGAAAGCCATGCATTGCTTTGAAGTTCGGTTTAGAAAGAGAATATGATATTCATGTGTTCTTGAGGGAAAGCCATGATTTGATTCGAAAGCTTGCATTAAGATCCATGTTTTTGTGTTTGTTTTCCAAGATCTTCAAGTATAGGTACCCAGGTCCATGTTTTCCAACTCATAACATGAAATCCAGAAATTGCATAAACAAGTTATGATTTTAGCATTCACATTCTTTATGTTCTTCATGTTCATCAAGAGGGAAACCCAGATTTTCCCGACTTCATTTCCCTGTATGTGACCATCGGACCACACCTCGGCAAGGAGGTGTGGGACCTCGGCAAAGACCTGGTTAGTACCCAGCATGTCTTCTTGACGTATAAAATAGTGTTTTAACTCCCAATATGTTTTCCCGAGATCATTTGCATGCATGTGGGACTTGTTTTGAGAAGTGCATTCAGTAGACTTTGCCATGTGTTTGTAGGACTTGGACCTTTGCTTTGATCCCGACGTCCCAAGAACTAAGTGAGTGGTATTTTTAATAAAGTTATGTTATCATGTTTTGATAAGCCTTGCTTTGCTTTGTTTTGAAAAGTATTTGTTAAGCATGAATGATTACTCCTATTTTGTGTATCATGTATAAGTTTTGCGTATCAAGTATAAGCTTTGTTTTGGATGACATTCTCGGGAAGTCCGTACGTGCCAGGGGACTTTAAGCATTAGTGGCACCAGTCCGTACGTGCTAGGGGACTTTAAGCATTTGTAGCACAAGTCATCGACGGCCTATGAACGGATGACTCCGTCCTCCCGTGCTAGGGGACGTTAAGCTCAGGTAGCATAGTCCGTACGTGCCAGGGGACTTTAAGCATTTGTGGCACAAGTCCTCCCATGCTAGGGGACTCTAAGCCTAAGTAGCATCATGTTTGAAAGACATCGGCCATCGACGGTCTATGAACGGGTGTGCTCGATTCAGAGGTGATTAACCCTTGTTTTGTCCGGATGTCATCACCCCAAGTATTAAGTAGATGTTTTAAACATCCCAGCAAGATTTGAAAGCTCAAGTACATGTTTTGATACAAGTTATGCCAAGTGCATGTTTTGAACAAGCTATGATATATGTATTGTTTTGACAAGGACCTCGGGAATCATTCATTTAACCCTTTATTACTTGTACCATTCACTGAGTATCCAAGCTCACCCTCTCTATATATATGTAGGTAACAAGCATGAAGGCGGTGATGCTGAGATGTGATATTTGCAAGATGATGTTTGTTGCATGTTACGTCGGCAATTTTTATGTCGGCAACCTTGAAGATTATGCTTCTTGACTTGTACTTCGTGTATTTTGTTATGTCGGCTTGAGAAGCCTTTTGATCAAGATGAAAAATGTATTTTACCTTATTTGTATTCAAGTTGTAAAGCTATGTAATGATGTATGCCATTCCACTTGATCTAAGCATAACTCTTATGGACTAATTTGATTTGAATTTATTGCTTCCGCACATGTAAGCCCCATATGTATACTCTGATTGTGTGTGAATCCTTGTAAGTTGGCCTTCGGTAATCTCGGATTACTGGCCATCACGACACCATTCTACTAGGGGCGGAATGGGGTCGTGACAACTTGTGTGTTGTGCGAGATGTGATTACTGGCCATCACGGCACCATTCCTTGTAAGTTGATGACTCTGTATGTGGCAAAGCAGTCCATGTTTGGCACTTCTTTCTTAAAAATCAGTTTTCAAAAACGATTTGCCGGATTTGGACTCTTTGGTGATTTATCAATCTCACATCGCACATTGTGAGATCAGATTAAGAACCGTGACACTTTGAGTCTGAACTATAGCATGAGGCCCTCAGGGCGCGTCTACAGACGTACCGGAGTGCTTTTAACCAAAGGGAGTGGTGTAAACACCGGGACGCACTCTAGTGCTTTTAACCAAAGGGGGTATAAACACCAGGACGCACCCGAATGTTTTTAACCAAAGGGAGGTGTAAACATCGGGACGTACCCGAGTGCTTTTAACCAAAGGGAGTGGTGTAAACACCGGGGCACACCCGAATGCTTTTAACCAAAAGGAGTGGTGTAAACACCGGGGCGCACCCGAATGTTTTTAATCAAAGGGAGGTGTAAACACCGGGACGTACCCGTGTGCTTTTAACCAAAGGGAGTGGTGTAAACACTGGAACGCACCCAAGTGCTTTTAACCAAAGGGGGTATAAACACTAGGATGCACCCGAATGTTTTTAACCGAAACGGCGACCGAAGGATACAAGTGATTCTACCTGGAACACCTCTGAATGAACCGTACATACAATATCGTATCTACATAAGAAAGAAACTTAACAGGTACAATATAGTAAGAATGCATGTTCTATGCAAGACGAATAACCAAGACACAATGTTAAAGGCATGTTTTATGCACAACATGCGAGAAACAAAACAGAAGCATATTCTATGCGGCGAGAGTCAGAGCATGTTCTATGCTACATTGAGATGCATGTTCAATGCAACAGTACAAAATGCATGTTCTATGCACGATCAATAGTACAAAATTCATGTTCAATACGAGATTAACAACATGTTCTATATAAAATACCAAATGCGTGTTCTATGCGAATGGGAAATAGAAGCATGCTCTATGCAAATGTGAGAAGTGCACATTCTATGCAAGATCACATGTGAAATGCACGTTCCATGCAACGACAAAGAGATGCATGTTCTATGTAATGACAAAAGCGTGTTTGATAAAACCGACTCAGTTGCAACTTCTGATTTACCTCTCGGAAGAGTTTCAATATGTTTTAAAAGGATACACCTCGTTCATATTGACTAGCACTGAACATCATGTTCTGAAGACACGATTTAGAGCTTCCGCAGAGGCAATTGGAACTTAAAAGTGAACTTTTCTTGCACTTCTTGAGAAATGAAGACACAAAACAGCATCAAAATTCAAAGGAGGAGCACTAGGAACTTGACGGCCACCAGGGGAGGGCGTCGGCCACCTGTCGGCCACCCCCAAGCACTGTCGGCCACCAATGTGGCCTGTCGGCCACCGATGGCGGATTGGGGCCATTTTGGCCTTTTCTCCTCGGGCCTTCAAGTAAACACACCCAAACTTCATTTCCACATTTCTCCATTGCCGAAAATCCATCCTCTCCCTCTCTAGACACTTTTCCCCTCTAGATTCGTGCTTTATATGCATTTTCTAACGCCCCACGGACATTTGATTCGCTAAATCCTCTTTGTATACTCCGTTTTGAACCGATTGAAATTCGATTTCGGTCATTTTTCTTGGAGTTTCACCATTTGAGGCTTGTTTCCCTCGAGTTTCTCTTGGGTTTGGTGCCTTTTTCCGAGCTTTGACTTTTTCTTCCCTTTTCTCTCTCATATGGTTGAATTTTGTTGACTTTTGGCATTTTCCACCCATCTTGCTCATTTTCGCCCACTCTCTCACCTCTTTTCCAGATAGCAGACGACATACCACATGACGGAGCTTCTTCGGGGATGGAGGCGAATCTCAAGCCTGTGTTACTACCACCCGGCGACATATCATCCTAAGACGCATGTGCTAGCACCCGATAGTATTTGTCAGTTCAGAGGGTTTGCATGAGGTGTGCCAGAGGACCTCTTGCTACGAGAGTCGGAGTCCCATTTATCTTATGGCGCCACCGAGGTATACACTGTATTCTTACATTTTCCTCAATGTACCTTGCATTTCTTGCATAAATCACACTCTTGCATTGTATTTCTTACATTGTTTTTCATTTGCTTGTCTCAAACACATTCTTGCACTGTATTTCTTACACTGCCTTTCATCTGCCCATTCTGATTACAGGTGGACTCACACTTTATCAGAGAATATGGAGCCACATCCACGAGGGAGTGATACATGGAGCTCCCCGTCGGCATCCGCTAGATTATTGATGAGGCTGGCTTCGGTTCGTTCTGCATGGGGCTGTCGCGCCTCATAGCGAGTAGGCCCTTACTTGGAGCACTAGTAGAGAGGTGGTGGGATACCACCAACTCTTTCCACTTCTCTACTACGGGGGAGGTGACGATGACTCCCTATGACTTCTCTATGCTCACTGGCATAGAGGTAGGGGGTCGTCCGATCCCTTATGATACAGACATGGGCAAGTGGGAGGCCGCATGGATCTACCTGCTAGGGGCACGCCCATCTCTCTTCCGGTCGGGGATGGTGCGATACACTTGGTTTTCAGAACATTTCAGAGGGACAGAGCCAGAGACCTTAGATGAGATCAAGCAGTACACCTGAGGCTTCTTGATTTTCCTTTTTGGCACCACCTTGTTCGCAGACAGGGCGAATACTGTAGGATTATATCTCTTAAGTGCCTTGGTGGACTTGTCTCAGGTTTGGCTTTACAATTGGGGTGTCGCTGGCCTTGCTACATTGTATGGCTACATGAGCTCAACATCCCGCAGGAGCGGGAACAGAGTCGGTGGCTACTGGAGAGCCTGGGAGGTATGCTTTACTTTTCTGCTTTGCATTTCCTGCTGTGCTTTCTACTTTGCACTTTCTGTACACTGCACACACATAGTCTGCTCTCTGCTTTACACTTGTACTTTCTGTATGCAGTACTACACGTTATGCTTTCTGCATTCTCTATATTCTACGTACACATTCTGCTTTCTGCATTGCTTGTGTTTATATGTTGTATACTCAGTATTTCGTTTTTGCTTCTTGCAGCTGTGGGTATATCCATACTTCCTGACCCTTGCCCCAGAGCCGGGGGTAGAGATGTCTCCTATTGTACCATACTCTCATTGGTACGACGACAGGTGCTTGAGGAGGACCAGGGAGACCTTTCCATTCTTCCGCCGGTACTTCGACACTGTGACTGCGATAGAGGTAACTCAAAACTCACAGTTATTGCTACTTTACTTCAGCTCTGATTCATATTGCATATCTAATGGCAACTAACAACCTGTGTATTCTCTGTTTGCAGATCTCTTGGCAGCCTTAGGCAACGATGCCTAAGGGAGTCAGGGACCAATTTGCCGGTGCTCGAGTGGCTTCCTGCTTCTGACTTGTGCTCGAGGGCCTGGTATGCCGAGCCTGGTTCTTTGGTGAGTGTTTCATACGCCAGACCTTGGGTTTGTCGTAACAGGTAGTTCCTGTGGTGCCTCTTCCATCTATGTGAGCTACAGAGAGCCTCTCATCCCAGGAGGTGATTGACTTTACTTGGGGCGTGGACGCCGACTACTTTCTCGGAGAGGGGGACTATGTGACATTTATCCAGACGCGTCTCAAGCCTCCCTTGACGGGTACTCGTGCTCGTGCAGGGAGAACAACAGAGGCCCCTTCGACGAGCAGGGCTCGAGCGTTGAGGGGTAGGGCCAGAGGGGTGCCCCCCGCTAGACAGGGCTTCGGTTAGCCAGAGCTTCCGACTGAGTTGACATGCTGGCGGTATATCGACGAGGCTTACCAGATTCCGATTGAGCTTCCAACGGCTGGTTATAGATATGTCAGAGCTCCTAACTCACCTCTGATATGTATCATAATTTTTCATTTTTTCCATTCTCTCTCAGATATTCATTCCTTCCGGACACTGATCATTCCCAAATACATTTGCAGGCACCTTCAGGGTACACTGAGGATTTACTGGACCTATTAGCCTCATTTGAGGGCATGATCTTGAGGAGGGAGGCACTGCTCGGCTTCCACAGCATTCAGGTAATTTCTTCAGTTTTCTTACATTCCAGTCATCACATTTCCACCGACACACTGAAACTAACATTTCAACTAAAAATTTTCCCACGCTGCACTGATACACTGTATCTAAATTCATACATTGTACCTGACTTCTACATCTACACATTCTGCACACCATACTTGCATCTGATACACATACTGTGGCTGATATGTACCAACTGCCTTTTTAGGTCCCACCTATACCGACAGCACCAGTGGTAGCAGTACTAGGACCATCAGTAAAGCCTTCAGTAGCAGGGAGAGAGAGACAGGCTCCAGCGCGCAGCCGAGGCCGAGCTAGGAGCGCTCGAGCTAAGAGTGGCCCTTCAGAGCCTATTCTGAGTGAGGATGATATTGAGACCAGCGAGGTCGAGGAGGCGGCGAGTCAACATTCAAAGTCGTCAGAGAGCGGAGACGATGATGCTGGCTCAAGTTCTGCTAGTGGCGATGATGCCGAGTTAGGATCTGAGGCAGAGAGCGACGATGACTCTGGTTCCGGTTCTAATTCAACATCTGGTTCAGATAGTGGCGCAGATGGAGACAACTTTGCAGAGTCTGCTCCGCCGAGGAAGATGACGAAGAGGGCCTCTAGAGCTTAAGATAGCTGGTGCTGATCTACCTATTTTTTTTTTTTTGCTTAGTATCTTTTGTAAGTAGTGTTAGCACTTTGTATAGCTTCAGACGAGTTTTATTTGCTATAAAAACTTGTATTGCACTTTTTGTAAAAACAACCATGATCGGAGTGGAAACTAGTTTTTGTATGAAAAAGTGTTGTATTTTGCATACTGAGCATCGCATAGCATGGAAATGAGATTGAACTTGATTGATGGAAATTGCACATTGTATTGGCATAACCTTCTTGATCAAGTAATGAATCGACTAACAACAAAGCAAGGAAAACAATGAACAACTCGATAAATAATCAAGTAATATGTAACTTGATAAAAAGCACACAATATACAACAACTCAATAAGCAAAACAAATACAACTCGATAAGCAAAACAAGACAAATACAACTCGATAAACAAATTGAAACAAAACGGCTCAACAAAACTAACTAAAACAAGACAACACAATGCACAAAGAGCAGAACAAAACACAGGATCTCAGCACTCTCAACACACAGGTAGACCACAGGACAAACCAGGAGGTCATCAGCCATAAATAGAGGCTGTCGGCCACCAAAAGAGGTTTGTCGGCCATCACCACTAGCTGGTCGGCCATCAATGTGAGGGATCTCCAGATTGTTGCCACCTGTCTTTCACTCAGTGCCTTATCTTCTACAAAAGCTGGGACTTTGTAGTTTCTTTATTCCAGCTCTATTTTTGCCACAAATGGAGCCATTCTTTGCCAAAAACTCTCAAATTGGATTGCAACCTTAGATGGCTCAGAAAAAGTGAATTTCTGGGGTTTCGGGATAAATACACTATTCTTTCTAAGTCGTTCTCCGCTGTGTTTTCCGTTCCTTCATGCCATGGCTAGATGTTGGAATCCAATTACACACGTTTTTAACTTCGGGGGACAAGAGCTATGCCCAACAATCGAAGAATTTCAAGTGTTGATGGAATCCTGGCGTGATAAGAAAATCTTGCCTCAGTCCCATTTTGGTCACATCCAAACTCTGGGAAGGATGTGTAGGCTTACTTCACATGAGGCTCGATCCTTGGTTCACAATAGAGAGCTGGATATTCCCAGCCTCATTCATCGATTTTCTAACTTCGGTGACCGCGATGACCGTCTTTGGTAGAGTTTTCAGCAGCATGCCCTTTGTTTGTGCATGCTAGCACATTTCCTTCTTGCCCCTAGTTTCGGCGGGTCTAGCATTCGGCTAGTTGAAGTGGCCCAAGGTTTGAAAGAGGGCAAAAGCTGCATCGGCTTGACATTAGCCGAGACTTTGACGGGCCGAGACGCCTTCTATCGGCGAGAGACCACCAAATTCGCGGGAAGTCCACTACTTCTTCAGGTAATGTTTCCCACCCTTTCTAATATGTGTTTCTCACATCACTCGGCACTCAGGCTCTGTTTTTCTCTCAAAGCCCTTTTCTCACTTTTTCTCTCAATGCACATCTCTCTATTCTTTAATCTCTCTTTTCTTTCATCCCTCCCCAGATATGGCTCATGGATAGGTTGAAAGTAGTGGATTCTTGCTCCGCATATTCAGCACGAGGCTATTTCTTTTGCCAACAACTAGTTGACTTCCCGAACGAAGGGCGGTGGTGCCATTGGATGTGCAACAAGTCTGCTGTTGACATTGCTTGGCGCTGCCCCTAGTTTGATCTGCCCAAGATGAGCTACAGCATGGCTCGGCAACCCGGCATTCAACTGACTGGCTTGACACACTGTGTTTTCTACTTTCCGCTCTGTTTCAGGCGTTAGTTCAGACATGACCAGACTTGCCCAGAAGGTAGAGTACCCGACTTCATTCCCAATCCGAGGTTCACTATTGGCTCGATACCCCAATGGTTAGAGGACAAGAGAACTTCTAGCTCTCACTCCCAATTTCAGTTGTGCCATTTCTAGTACATGTCTGGCTTGGTTTGAAGAAGAAGCACAGACCGGGCCTACTTTAGCACCGAAAGCTTCCACAAGCGCATGGAGAGGATGCAAGAACACCTGACTCATCTATGCCCCAAGTTTATCGCTTTGATCTAACTTTTCAAGTTTTCTTTTTGAATGTAATAAAAACAACTTTGATTTGTATTCAGAGTTGGAGAACTTTGTATTGAAATCAATGAAATTGAAGTTGTGGACACTGAAGATTTTCCTTTTGTTCAAAAATGGTCTAAGTTGTAAAAAGATTAATTTGAACAAAATCAACTTTTTAAAAAACTTTTCAAAATCATTTTCGATAAGGATCACAACTTGACACACATGGAATCTATCCTTGAGATGTACAACCCTACATCCAAAAATGGAAAATTGCCCCTTGACTGAATAGCACTGCTCAGCGCTATAGTCAGCTCTTCTCTCAAGGTAAGGATCACAACCGATTTTTCAAATAACGAACAGACAAGGATGCCTTGATCAAACACATGGACACCGTTGATTTGGAGGTATTTACGGCCGAATTTTGAGATGAAATTGCCTACGTATCCCGAAGATGGAAATCAGGCCTTATGTAGTTCAGTTCGGGTTTACTCGGGTATTAACGCTCTTCTTTTGCACTCTAACTTTTGCCAAGGTCGTCCTTTAGGGTTTTCAATCTTGCGAGCTCAATTTTTCTTTTTTTCCAATTTTTTGTGCTCTAACTTTTGCCTAGGTCACCTTTCCGGATTTTCGGCCTAGCGAGCCTCTCAGGGGTAATATTTCTTCAACTTGTCCATGTTGGTTGGTTGGGAAAATTCTAGGCCATCCAGGTCCATAAGAATAACAGCTCCACCCGACCAAATGGTTTTGATAATGTAAGGACCAGTCCAATTAGGTCTGAACTTGCCCCTAGGGTCATGGATGGGAGCTCAGTTGTCTTTCAGTACCAAATCCCTTTCCTTAAGATTCCAAGACTTAATTTTCTTGTTAAAAGCCCTGTCAATCCTACGTTGATACCCTTGAACATGGTACAGTGCTTTTAGCCTCCTCTCATCGAACAACATTAGTTCATCGAACCTGCTCTGCTGCTAATCCGCTTCTGCTATCTGGCACTCAGCCATAACCCGCAGTGACAGAACCTCTATTTCAATCGACAAAACAACTTCCATCCCATAAACAAGAGAGTACAGAGTTGCCCCAATAGATGTCCGAATTGAGGTCCTGTAGCCCCAGAGAGCAAATGGCAATTTGTCTGGCCAGTCCCTATAAGTCTCAACCATTTTCTGTAAAATGTGCTTGATGTTCTTGTTGGCGACTTCAACAGCTTTGTTGGTTTGCGGCCGGTATGTGGATGACTTATGAAAAGCCACGTTATATTTCTCCAATAAGTCAATCACTTCTCTTTTGAAATGGGAGTCATTATCTGAAATGATCTCATTCGGGACTCCATAACGACAAATGATGTTGTTGCAGATGAACTTAGCTACATGCGCTGCTTTCAACACTGCATAAGACTGAGCTTCCACCCACTTAGTGAAATAATTAATTGCCATCAGAATGTACTTGTGTCCATTTGACCCTGTCGGTGTAACTGCCCTAATGACGTTAATTCCCCAGACTGAGAAAGGCCATGGTGAAGTCATGTTGTACAGCTTGGACGGCGGGATATTCATGCAATTGGCATTTGTGGCATCGCCGAACAACACCAATACAATCCTCCTCCTTGGTAGACCAGTAGTAACCTTGCTTGAGAATCTTCCAGGCTAGCATTACTCCGCTCATGTGTGCTCTATACTCTCCCCCATGGATGGCCTCCATTAAGCGCTTCGACTCTTCTGCATCAACACACAACTTGTGCATTCCCAGATGACCCCTCTTATACAACTTACCCCCGCAGATGATAAATTGAATGGCTATCCGCCATATTGCCCTTTTATCTTTGGCATTTGTCCCTGGTGAATAAACCTCCTTTTCCAAGAAGTTCCAGATATCATAATACCAAAGGTTTTGATCTTGCACTTCATTTATTGCGGCGATCAACTCGTAGGCCGGTGTATATCTCTATTCAATAATGATCGGACGCATCCGGACTCCCAACGGGATGTCTATCATAGAAGATAGAGTTGATAAAGCATTAGCGAACCTATTGTTCTCTCTTAGTAGATGAGTGAAGGTTAGCTTCTCGAACCTAGAAATTAGAACATCTAAGGTCTAGTGATAGATTTTCATCTTTTCTTCTTTGACCTTCCGGTCTCCTTTTGCTTGAGATATAACCAGGTTTGAGTCCCCAATGACGTCCAACCTTTTGCCCCTAGTTCCAAGGCGGCTTCCAAACCAGCGATACACGACTCGTATTCTGCTTCGTTGTTAGATACTCTGAACTGGAGTTTAAAGGCTAAGGGTATATGGGAATTGTCGGGTGCTATCAGCAACACCCCTATCCCATAACCGTACTAGTTAGACGCTCCGTCAAAGTACATTGTCCAGGTTTCTTCCTCAACTTGCAGAATAGCCACATCTGGGAACAGTTATTCTACCACTTCATCCCTTTTCATTGGTGTGGACTCGCCTTTTTCCGCGCCCGCCTTTTGGAAAGGGTTTAAAAAGAAGGCCTCACAGTTCAGACTCTCGTGGTTCTGAATCTAGTCTCACAAAGTGCAATGTGAAACTGATAATCACCAAAGAGTCCAAATTTGGCAAACCTTTTTGGAAATTCGATTTTAAATCAAATAATGCCAAAATTGGATTGCTTTGCCAGGTACAGAGTCACCACCTAAATATTTATTTTTTTGGAAAACTCGTGTCAAAGGCTACGTGTCCGTCATCACAAAAGTTGCCTTGGCTCGGGAACTTGGGTACGAAAGAGCACTGCTACAAAAATAGTTAAAGATCACATTTTGACAAAAAAAATATCTCACTATTATTGGAAGTGTGATAAAAAAAAATTAGATTGATATTTTAATCACACTTAATTTGATTGAGTGTGATAATATTCATTTTTTATGTCACTTTTCAATTAAGTGTGATTATATATATATTTTTTAATCACACATTTTAATTAAAGTATGATTATATATACACTACTACTTTTTAATCACACTTTTTAAATAAGTGTGATTAGATATATATTTTTTTAATCACACATTCTAATTAAAGTGTGATTATTTATATATTTTTTAATCACACATTCTAATTAAAGTGTGATTATATATATATATTTTTTAATCACACATTCTAATTAAAGTGTGATTATTTATATATTTTTTAATCACACCTTCTAATAAAGTGTGATTATATATACATTACTACTTTTTAATCACACTTTTTAAATAAGTGTAATTATATATATATATATATATATATTTAATCACACTCCACTACAAGAAAAAGCATATTTGGCAACTAAAAAAGCACATTTGGTCGCTGAAAGTATAGGTTTTGGCGACTAAAAAAGCATTAGTAGCCAAAAGTAAAGATTTTTGGCGACTAAAAAAATTTAGTAGCCAAAAGTATAGATTTTGGCGACTAAAAATCTATTTGGTTGCCCATATATGGCTTTTACCGACTAAAAAAATTAGTAGCCAAAAGTGAGGTACTGGGTGACTAAAAAGATGTTTGGTCGCCAAAAGTGAGGCTTTTACCGACTAAAAAAATTTTAGTAGCCAAAAGTGAGATTTTTTGGCGACTAAAAAAAATTTAGTAGCCAAAACTGAGGCATTGGGAGACTAAAAAGATGTTTCGTAGCCAAAAGTGTGGCTTTTTGGCGACTAAAAAGAAGTTTAGTCACCAAAAGTATAGAATTGGCAACTAAAATTATGTTTAGTCACCAAAAGTGGTCTCTTTTTTTTTCTAGTAAATAATTTATTTTTACATAAATTATGTTCAATAAAAAATAATTATCTTTATATATATACTTTTATATTAATACGGGTCTATGTACTATATAAATAATATATGTTGCATATATAATCATATGGTGTTATAGAGGTGTAGTGGAAAGAGTGTGTTATATAAGGTTTATGGTGTGAGAGGGTTGATGGTTCGAATCTCCACAAGAGCAAATGAGAAGCTAGTGAGTGTAATATATATATTTTTTTCACATCTAAATGTTTTTAATCACACTTAAAATGTGTGATCTAAATGTTATTAATCACACTTAAAAGATGTGATTAAAAATGACCCCTTTTAAACACACTCCCAAAGATCACACTTTAATAAAACTTAAAAGGTGTGATTAAATAACATACATCACACAAAAAAAGTGTGATCTTTATCTGTTTTTGTAGTAGTGGAGGAAGGTCCTGAAATGAGTACCCCCGCTCGCCCGATTAAAGATCGGCCTCTACTAATCATGATATGATGTTTTATAAACATTATGTGTTCCTCTTCTGGTTATTAAACTAGCTTTACTATGTGACGCACACAAGCAAGTATAGACTAGTCGCAAGACTTCGAACAATTCAACTCATGTTTGTTTTCAAAAATGGTTTGAATTTGCCACCCTCAAGTGGGCTTAAAGATGCGGATTTGCCACCAAACATAGTGGGCTTAAAACATGATAATTGCCACACCAAAGTGGGCTTAAAACGCACATTGGTTGAATCGTTCTAATTCAAACAACAAGTCTTCATCCACAGGCATTCAAGTAGTTTAGCATTTAAGCACATAGCCTCATGGAAAGCATGCGAAACATGGCAACATGGCAATCACACTCATGTAAGTATGCTAAAGCATAAAACTCACTGAGTACTCGAAGCCAAAACAAAAACTAGTTAGAAAAATGCATGATTCCTAACTATGTTAAATGACTAATGCAACACATGCAATGATGTAACTAAATAGGCTTGGCTACTTAATCATGGTATTTGCAACACTTTGATAGCATGCTTTGAAACATGTATTCAAAGAAGTATTGAATTTGCAATGCAGTTCGAATGATGCGCCGAGCCTCGGTGCATGCAAGACAAATGAATGGATGCAAACATGCGAGCATGAGGCATACTAATTGAAAATGTCCCTAATCTAACCATCAAAAGCGATTAAATAAAAGGGAGAACGACGTGGGGTTAGAAGACATACACACACGCACGTACACTTATTACAACATTACGCCCTTGCGAAGGAGGGTCTGAATAAATAAGCTAACTAGCTACACTAATTAAGCTAACTAACTATTATAACAATTGAAATGAATTAACTATTCTAATTAATTAATTATTACAACAATTGAAACGAATTAACTATTCTAGTTAATTAATTATTACAACATGATATTTAACTAACTATTATAAGCTAATTAAATACAAAGCAATTAAACTAATTAATTAGCTACCACTAATTAACTAGACAAAGCAATTAAATGGCCTCGAGGGGCGAGGGATGCATGCTCAGTTTCTCCACCCGAAAGGCCACCGCCTTGCCATTGAACGCCTCTGTTTGCACATTTTTGAACACCAAAGAAGCTTCTAACTTCCAGAACAACTCTGCTCCCCTTTTTCATCACACTGAGCAACTTTCTTCATTGATGGCCGGTCGGCTACCAATGGTGGCCGTCGACTACCATTGGTGTTGGTCGGCTACTGCTGGTGGCCAGTCGGCCACCCCTGCCCTGAACTTTCTTTTGCTACAACAGGGAGCAAATAGAGGCAAAGTAGTGTATTCTCAAGCAGTGTTTGTACTGATACGCTCCTTATCATCACACAAGTTCAAAAGAGTGTAACTCTCGGCTCTCAAACCATCAACCAAGCATTTTCCATGCAGGATGGCTAAGGAACCAAGCTTGTACAAGCTTAATGAGTGCAAAACAAGACTCAAAAGGACCACCACCCTATCATGCATGATCAAGGGTGATGGTGACCAAGGAAAGTGGCACATTTCATTCATCACTTTGAGTATGAAATGTCCCATTTTCCTCATGTTCGAATTAACGTCCGATTCGAACACATGCATTGCAACATGAAAGATGCTTATCTTGCCTCTTTTACTTGTTCATTTTGTTTACTCAGTTTACATTACCGATTCATTCTTTAATCGATTAAGTCCATTGGTGAGTGTCTTCTAAAGTAAAAGAAGTGTCAACCAAGGGGTAGTTCAAGGCATGAAGCAAGCTTCATGCCGTTGGTAATGAACCCTCAAAACAGGATTAAACCATTAAGCATGAGCCTTAACCTCAAGCTTAAACAACCCTAAGGTTGAAACAACCCTCAAACAAATGAAAAAGTGAAGCAAAGAGGGAGGTTGTAGAGATGTTAAGTGCTAGAATTAGGCATGAAAAAGCATTAAAACATGCAACCAAGACACACAAATGATGCTCAAAGCCTAGAAACACTAAGCTAGTGAAGGAAATTACACCACAACTATACAAAACAAAGCTCAAATCACACAAAGAGCCCAAAAGAGAGCTAAATCAGGTCAAAACAGAAGCAAAAACATGCTGGACTAAAGCTAAGTTAGGCTAGAAAAACATTCTAACATGTGAACCTAACTAGGCATGCAAGCAAGACACAAGGAGGGGAGGCTAACCCCTCCAATTTTAGACTTCAAAAGAAGGTTTTTGTCACTAAAAAACCTCTGAATTTCAGTGGTCAAAAGGCCCAAAAATTTTGATTTGAATGTGATGAAAAATGGTGCAAAAGTCTAAACCATTAAGCAACAAGAATGGTGGATTACCCCTTAACACAAGATAGCCTCAAACCATCATTTTAAGCCTCAAAAATAGAGTTTTTTATAGTTGAAAAGCAGCCCAAAAACATTACAAAAGGATGGCAAAACAAGTATTCAAAGCAAGTATACTAATCAAGTAAACTACCTCTTGAAGCTCAAGCACAAATTAAGCAACAATCCAAGCTCAAACCTTTTTCTAGAGCACAAACAAGACTACAAGAGACCTGAGCTCCAAGGTGGCCAAGTTTGATTAAGGGTTGATGTGAAAAAGTGTAGAGAAACTAGACTTTAAGGCACAAAATAACAAGAGGGAGAGAGAATTCTAGAGAGAGAAAGAGATTTTTGGTCTAAAATGTCTAACCCTCCAAAATGGGGGAGGAACCCCCCTATATATAGAAAATCAAGTCTTGAGCTTGAATACATCCTACCATACATGTGTATGAAGATGCAGCTCAGTGAACAACAGCTGGCACAGCTGACAAACAAATATTTGGAAAAAGGGACCAATGGCCGTCGGCCATCACTGGTAGCCGACAAGGAGAATCCATGGCCGACAGATCCCAGGGCTGGTCGACAGGTCACCCTCTCTTCCAGGCCAGAGACAACAAGCTCTTGGTCCAAAAACATGCACAAAACAAGCAAGGTTTAGAGGCTCAAAGACAAGGCGCTCCGCCGAGGAATTCGGGAGCTCAAAACGAATACAAACAAGCACAATCATCAAGTGCACAAACGATGATGTCCAAGTCTTGAGGTCAGTCAAGAATGGGGTGTCTACAGTTGCCCCTCTTTGACAGAACTCGGAAGTCATGAAATGACGTGAGTGAATGTCAAAGCCCAGAGACGACCTATTTTTGACAAGGCTGAAGACTTGGACAAACAAAGAAGCAAGACAAAAAATGGTTGCACCCGCAGCCTGCCTACGTAACCCTTTGCAAGGAATCAAACCAACGTAATTCTAGGGCAAAATGCAAGTGATATGCACAATGCAAGAATATAACTTATGATCATGCAATGGGGCTGTAATGAAACATCTAGATGCAAATGTTATGCAAAGAAATGCTACATTTATACAAACCGAAACATGGTACAACAAACTCAAGCATAAGCAAGAAAACATTAACCAAACCACATTTCATGCAGAAAGGATGTAAGAAAATTATGCAAACTTAAGTACGCGTCATGCAGGAAAAGCAAAGAACAACACAACCGTCAGGCGCACTCGAGGTGTCAAACAAGATCCTAACGTGTCGCACACAGAAGGCGAGAAGGAAAGGTGTGAACACTGGGGCGTGCCCGGCTGTTCTTAACCAAAGGTGTAGACACCCCATTTTTGACCGTCCTCAAGACTTGGACATCATCGTTTGAACACTCGATGATCATCCATCGTGTTCGTTTTGAGTTCCCAGAGGCCTTGGTCACGCGCCTTGCCTTAGGATCTCTCAACTTGTCTATTTTGTGCTTGGTTGTGGACCAAATACTTGTTTTTTTGCTTCTGGGGGAAGAGGGTGGCTTGTTGGCCATCCCCTCAACCCATCGGCCAAGGCATGATGCCATCGGCCTTGTGTTCTTGCCATCGGCCAAAAGTTTTGGCCAATCGGCACTCTTTTTGATCGGTCGGCACTTATGTTGGTCGATCGGCCATATTTTTGGGCCAAGACCTTTCCATCTGCTTTTTGCAGATATTTTTTGCCAGCTGTGACAGCTGGTATCCACAATTCACATCCTCCATACACGTGTATAGAGGGATTTGTTTCAAGACTCAAGCTTGCTCAACAAGCTTGAGAATTGGAATTCTATAAGAAGGGAGCCCCTTCTCCCTTCTCAGGGGTTCAGAAAATGGAGTCTTGAGAGATAGATATACATTTGTATCTATATCTCCTTGTTGATCCTTGTTTTGTGCTCTAAAGTGTCTTTTTGTCTTACTATTGCACACAAATACCTAGTAGAACACCATCCTTTGGTTGCTGAGGTCCTTAGGAGTTGTTTTTAGTGTTCTTGAGCTGGTTTTGGCCAGAGGAGGCTACTGGAGTAGTGTTCTTGAAGGTGTTCTTCAATTTTGAGCTCTTAACCTTTTAATACCCCATTCTTGCTTAAGCTTTTAGACCTATTTGATTATTGTTTTAAGCTTAACTCTTAACTGATAAAAGTTCTGATTTTTTGTGCTTAAGACCTTTGTTTAAGGTCACTTTTGTGTTTGGGGTTGTTTACCCCCCTTAGGCCTTGTTTAGCCTTGCTTTTGTGCCTTCTTTGTGAGCTTCGGGATCACCTTGTTTTGGCCTTCTCACCACTGAAATCCAAGGGATTTCAGTGGTGGAATGGTGTTTTAAGGTCCCAAAAAGGAGAGGGTCATCCCCTCTCCTTGTGTCTTCAATACTTGCCTTGAATGCCTCATGTGTGAGCATGTTGTTAAGCTTTGTTTTAGCTTGTATATTAGCATGTATTTGTGGTTATTTTGCTGAGGCTTACCACTATTTTTGCTTGGATTGATCACTCTATGCATGGTTTATACACTTGTAGTGTAAATCACACACACTAGTCTTGTATGCTTCATGAAGTAGTATATATTTCTAGCTTGCTTGGAGTCCTCTTCAGCATGTATTTGGTGTTGTCTTACCATGTCATACCTCTGTTTAGGTTTGGTTTGGTTAACCTTTGCATGTCTCATGCACTTGTAGTGCATTTCCATGAAATTGCCTTAACATGCTTTGTGCTTTAAGCCATGTTTTTAGCATGATTTTGGCTTGACCCAAAGAAGCTTTTAGCCTTGTTTTACCATGCTTAAGGTCTGTTTGGTGTTGTTTTGGTCATGCTTGCATTGTTTTGTATAGCCATGGTTCAACCTAGCTTGTTGGCTTTGAGTGTCCAAGTCATTAGTATGCATTGCTAGGACTATTCTTATGATTTGGCATCATTCCATATGTGTTTTCAGTCCATGTTTCATGCTCAAATGCTTGCACTTATCACTCCTTTAATGCTTTAAAGAGTTGCTGTTTTATGCCTCATGAATGGATCATTATGCATGCCTCCATGCTTAGGTCTTTGGGATGCCATCTAAGTGGGTTTTTTGTCTTGTTTTACCATGCCATAACTCTGTTTTTCATTGGTTAAGTCATGCCATGTTTGGTTTTGATAGGTGTAGTATAACACCTCTTTTGTAGCCTTGCATGCCTCATGCTTTTGGACTTGTGTTCTAGCTTGTGTTGGCTAGTTTCGAGCTTTTTTTTGGTCTCTATATTGACCTGCCTTGGACTGTTTTGGGTGCCCTTGGCCCTTTGGGGCTTGCCTTGCATAGCCATGGTTTGAGTCCCTTGGTTAGCCTGAAGCTTTAGGCTTTCTTGCATGCTATACTTGCTTTGTTTGGTTGATTTGGCATCATTCCTCACATATTTTCAGAGCTTATTGCATTGCCACATTCTCATGTTTGTCACACCTTGCTCATGTTTGAGAGTTGTGTCTTGTTGCCTAGCTTATGGGCCAATTGGCATGTATGTTTGTTTTGCATATTGGTACCATCATTTTAGCACTTTTGGCCACTGATTTGGACATGTTTGAGAGCTGTCCATTTTAGTTTAAGTCCATCTTCGCATGTTGTTGCATGCTTGCCTTACATGTTGTTGCATGCTTGTTGCATACTTGGCACATTACATGTTGTTATATGCTAATTCCATTACATGTTGTTGCATGCTAATTTCATCGCATCATGCTTGCATGTTTGCATAGCATTGTGTGTGCATGCCTTACCTGTTGATCAAACATGATAGAGGTTGAGGCCCCCTTATGTGTTTTGTGCATTCATTCCACATTGAATTGCACACTTGGCTCCTTTGGCCATCATGCATTGGAATGCGTGATTGGTGGCCTGAGGGTCGAGAACTACACACCTTTGAGCCTTAAACATGATAAGGGGTGTAGTTGCAAACATTGTCTTGCAAATGTATTGCCATACCTCTGTTTGTCCTCTGCTGCAGCAAAACAGCATTTTGCAGGAAAAGATGGCCGATCGGCTATCTGGTGTGCCGATCGGCTAAAAGTGTTTGGCCGATGACCTCATAAATGGTCGATGACACCTTTCCTTTGGCCGATGGCTTCACCATTTGGCCGATGGCCTCTCAGCATGTCCATGAAGTGGTTCTAGAGCATCACAGGACTTTTCACAGTTTTCAGAGGTGCAAAACAGTGCAAACAGAGGCAACATGAGGCATGGCAACGGATTTCCGAGCGAAGCCGATCGAGCATGCATTTGTCCCTCTTATCGAGGCCGCTTTACTGTTTTTGTAGCTTAATTAATTTGTTTAATTAGTTAAGAGTTGTGTAATAATTAATTAGCTTGTTAGTTGATTAATTAGTTGATTTGTATTATTCTTTCGGACCCCCCGTCGAGAGGGCCAATTGTTGTAATAAGTGTGTGTGTGTGTGTGTGTGATGCATGTTTTCCAACCCCACGTCTTTCTCCATTTTACTTAACCGCTTACGATGGTTAGTTTTAGGGTATATTTCATTTAGCATCCTTATGCTATGCATGTTTGCATCATTCACCTGTATTGCATGCATCGGGCTTGGCGCATCATACTAACTGCATTGTATTTCCATTCCAACTTGAATACATGTATCGAGTTGTCGCATCTCATATGCCATCTTAGAATAGCCGAGCCTATTTCTAGTTGCATTTTGCATGTGTTGCATTAGCCATCTTAACATGAACTAGGATCATGCATTGATTACTAACTAGTTCTTTATTTTGGCTCGGAGTACACTGTGAGTGTTTATGCTTTAGCATCTTGCATGTGTGTAAGTGTTGCCATGATAGCATGCTTGCCATGAGGCTATTTGCTTATGTGATATAACTGCCTGAATGCCTGTGGGTGAAGGTTGGATTGCTTGAATTGGAACAATTCATTGAATCCTCGATTTAGCCTACTTGCAAGTAGCAAACTTCAAACCGTTTTTTTCAACAAATATGCAATGCTTTGTTCCAAATTAGGCGATCTAGTCTATACTTGTGTGTTGTGCACATCACATAGTAATTCTAGCTAATAACTGGAATAAGAACGCATGTGTTTTCAAAAACAAGATATCATGCTTAGTACAGGCCGATCTTTGATCGGGCGAGCGGGGTGCTCATTGCATGACCTTCCCCTCTCGTACCCAAGTTCCCGAGCCGAGGCAACTTTGGTGATGACGGACACGTGGCCTTAGGCAACGAGTCAGGGTTTCCTAAATTCCCCAAAATAAATATTTAGGTGGCGACTCTGTATCTGGCAAAGCAGTCAATGTTTAGCACTTCTTTACAAAAATCAGTTTTCCAAAACGATTTGCCGGATTTGGACTCTTTGGTGATTTATCGGTCTTGCATTGCACTTTGCGAGATTAGATTCAGAACCGTGACATTTGAGTCCTAACTGTAGCATGCTAGAGAGCAAACGAGATTTCGCGCCTTCGCAAGCACGGAGCTTCGAGAGTCCTCGGGGCGCGTCTACAAAAGGGAACGGTGATAAACATCGGAACACGTCCAAATGTTTTTAACCAAAATAGGGAGTGGTGGTAAACATCGAAACGCGTCCAAATGTTTTTAACAAAACAGTGAGTGGTGGTAAACATCGGAATACGTCCAAATGTTTTTAAGCAAAACAAGGAGTGGTGGTGAACATCGGAACACATCCAAATGCTTTTAACCAAAACAGGGAGTGGTGTTAAACATCGGAACACGTCCAAATGTTTTTAACCAAAACAAGGAGTGGTGGTAAACATCCGAATACGTCCAAATGCTTTTAACCAATACAAGGAGTGGTGGTGAACATCGGAACACGTCCAAATGCTTTTAACCAAAACAGGGAGTGGTGGTAAATATCGGAACACGTCCAAATGTTTTTAACCAAAACAAGGAGTGGTGGTGAACATCGGAACACGTCCAAATGCTTTTAACCACAACAAGGAGTGGTGGTAAACATTGGAACACGTCCAAATGTTTTTAACCAAAACAGGGCCAAAGGACAGGAATGATCTCACCTGGAATTCCTCTGAATGAACCGTACATACAATATCGTACCTGTATAAGAAAGAGACTTAACAAGCATAACATAGTAAAAGTGCATGTTCTACGCAAGACGAATAATCATGCAATGTTAGAGACGTGTTTTATGCAAAACATGCAAGAAACAAAACAGAAGCATATTCTATGCGGCGTGAGCCAGAGCATGTTCTATGCCACATTAGGATGCATATTCTATGCAATAGTATAGGATGCATGTTCTATGCAGTGATCAATAGTAGAAAATGCATGTTCAGTGTGAGATTAACAGCATGTTCTATGCAAAACACCAAATGCATACTCTATGCGAATGGGAAACATAAGCGTGTTCTATGCAAATGTAAATAGTGCACATTCTATGCAAGATCTCATGTGAAAGGCACGTTCTATGCAACGACAAAGAGATACACGTTCTATGCAATGACAAAAGCGTGTTTGATAAAATCGATTCAGTTGCAACTTCTGATTTACCTCTCAGAAGAATTGCAATATGTTTTAAAAAGGATACACCTCATTGATGTTGGTTAGTGATGAATCGTGCACTGAAGACACGGTTCGAAGCTTCTGCAGAGACAATTTGAGCTTAAAGTGAACTTTTCTTGCACTTTCTCGAGAACTGAAGACACAAAACAGCATAAAGACCCAATGTAAGAGTACTGGGAACCTGTCGGCCACCAAGGGAAGTCATTGGCCACCCGTCGGCCACTCATGAAAGTTGTTAGCCATCAATGGTGGCCGGTCGGCCACCGATGGCAATTCGAGGATATTTTGGACATTTCATGTCGGGTCTTTAAATGAACACATCCAAACTTCATTTCCTCACTTCTCCCTTGCCGAAATTCCTTCATTTCTCACTCTAGACACTTTTCCCCTCTAGATCCGAGCTTTGTACCCTTTTTCCAACGCCCCAAGCAAAGTTGATTCGCTAAAACCTCTTGATTTCCTTCGTTTGAATCGATTGAAATTTGATTTTGGCACTTTTTTCTTCATTTCCACCACTTGAGGCTTGTTTCCCTTGAGTTTCTCTTGGGTTCTGTGCCTTTTCCCAAGCTTTGACTTTTTTTTTCCATTTTCTCTCTCTTAGGGTTGACTTTTGGCATTCTTAACCCATTTTTCTCATTTTGGCCCACTTTCTCACCTCCTTTCCAGATGGCAGATGACATTTCCCATGACAGAGCTTCTCCAGGGATGGAGGCAGATCCCAAGCATGTACCATTACCACCCAGGGTTCGTCCCTTTGACTCGGAGACATATCACCCTATGGTACACGTGCTACCGCCCGATACTATTCACCATTTTAGAGGTTTTGCACGAGGCGCGCCAGAGGATCTCTTGTGACGAGAGACGGAGTCTCATTTATCCTATGGCGCCACCAAGGTATACACTATCTTCTTACATTTTTCGCAATGTACCTTGCATTTCTTGCATAGATCACGCTTACGCTATCTTTCATCTGTTTATCTTGAACACATTCTTACACTGTATTTCTTACACTACCTTCTCAAACACATTTCGATTACAGGAGGACTCTCATTCTATCCAAGGATACGGAGCCACATCTGCGAGGGAGTCATATATGGACCTCCACGCTGGTGTCCCCCAGATTGTCGACGAGGCCAGATTCAACTTATTCTGCATGGGGCTATCGTGTCTCATAGCGAGCAGGCCCTTACTTGGCACACTGGTAGAGAGGTGGAGGGACACCACTAATTCTTTCCACTTCTCTACTGCGGGAGACATGACGATGACTCCGTATGACTTTGCTACGCTCACCGGCATCGAGGTAGGGGGTCGGTCGATCCCTTATGATATAGACATGGGCGAGTGGGAGGCCGCCTGGATCTTCCTGCTGGGGGCATGCCCACGTATCTTTCGATCAGTGATGGTTCGATACACTTGGTTCTCGGAGCACTTCAAAGGACAAACCCAAAGACTCTAGAGGAGATCAAGCAGTACGCCCGAGGCTTCTTGATGTTCCTCTTTGGCACCACCTTGTTCACTGACAGGGTGAACACTATCGGGCTATATCTCTTGAGTGCCTTGGTGGACTTGTCTCGGGTCCGGCTTTACGATTGGGGTGGCGCTGGCCTCGTTACCTTGTACGGTTACATGAGCTCGACATCCCGCAGAAGCGGGAACAGAGTCAGCAGCTATTGGAGAGCTTGAGAGGTATGCTTTGCTTTTCTACTTTACACTTCCTGATGTGCTTTCTGCCTTGCACTTTCTGTACACTGCACACACATAGTCTAATCTTTGCTTTGCATTTGTACTTTCTGTATGCTGTACTATACACTCTGCTTTCTGCACTCTACATTCTATATTCTCTATTTTCTACATTCTCTGGATGTTGCACACATATTCTGCTTTTCGCATTACCTGTGTTTATCTGTTGTATACTCACTGTCACCCTTTTACTTTTTGCAGTTATGGGTATATGCATATTTTTTGACCCTCGCCCTAGAGTCGGAGGTGGAGATGCCTCATGTTATACCTTACTCTCATCGGTACGACGACAGGTGTATGAGGAGGACCAGGGAGACCTTCTCATTCTTCCGCCGGTATTTTGACACGGTGACTGCAGCAGAGGTAACTCGAAACTCACAGTTATTTCTACTTTACTTCAGCTCTGATTCATATTGCATATCTAATGGCAACTAACAATTTGTGTATTTGCTGTCTACAGATCTTGTGGCAATCTTGGGCGACGATGCCTGAGGGTATCAAATACCAGTTTGCTGGTGCTTGGGGTGTTTCCCGTTACCGGCTTGTACTCGAGGGACCGGTAGGCCGAGCCTGGTTCTTAGGCGAGCGCTTCATGTACCAGACTTTGGGTTTGCCGTTGCAGGTGGTTCCTATGCTAACTTCGCCATCCAAGCGGGCTACAGAAAGTCTCTCCTCGCAAAAGGTGATCGACTTTACACGAGGCGTGGATGCCGACTACTTTATTGGAGAGGGGGACTATGCGACATATATCTAGACGCATCTCATGCCTCCCTTGACGGGTACTCGTGCTCATGCATGGAGAGCAGCAGACACCCCTTTGACTAGCAGGGCTCAAGCACCGAGGGGCGAGGCCAGACAGGTGCCCCTTGCTAGACAGAGCTTCGGTTGGCCAGAGCTTCCGACCGAGTTGACATGTTGGCGACACACTGGAGAGGCCTATCAGATTCTTATTGAGCCTGCTTCGGCAGGGCATAGATATGTCAGAGCGCCTGATTTACCTCTGGTATGTACTACAATTCTCATTTTTTCCATTCTCTCTCAAATACTCAGATATTCATTCTTTCTGGATATTGATAATTCCCAATACATTTGCAGGCACCCGTAGGGTACGTCGAGGGATTGCTCGAGATGTTGGCCTCATTCGAGAGCATGATATTGAGGCGAGAGGCACTACTTGGCTTCTATAACATTCAGGTACTTTCTTCAGTCTTCTTGCATTCCAGTCATCAAATTTCTGCTGACACACTGAAACTGACATTTCAACTTAACACTTCTCCACACTGCACTGATACACTGCATCTATAGATCATATCTGACACACTGCATTTACATACTATATCTGACCTCTACATCACATCTGATATACCTGCTGTTACAAATATGAACTATCCTTTTAGGTTCCACCCGTACCGATGGGACTAGCAGCACCTGCAGCACCAGCACCAGTGGTGCCCCCTCCGGCAGTAGGGAGGAGAGAGGGACAGGCTCCGGCACGCGGCTGAGGGAGACATCAAGGTCGAGATCAGAGGAGCCCTTCAGAGCCTATCATGAGCGATGACGACGATGAGACCAGCGAGATCGAGGAGGTGGTGGGTCAATACACCGAGTCATCCGAGAGAGGAGACGATGACGCTGGCTCAGGTTTTGCTAGTAGAGATGACGCTGAGTCAGGCTATGAGGCAGAGAACGGTGATGACTCTGGTTCAATTCTGGTTCAGAGGGAGGTATAGACAGCGGCGTTGATGGAGACAACTCTGAGTCCGTGCCCAGGAAGAGAATGAAGAGGGCCTCTTGAGACTATGATAGACGGCGTTGATTCATATGTTTTTGCTTAGTTTCTTTTTGCTAGTAGTGTTAGCACATTGTACATCTTAGAAAGTTTTATTTTCTTTAAAAAGTTGTACTCTTTTGTAAAAAGTAACCATGATCGGAATGAAAATTGGCTTTTTGTATGAAAAAGTGTTGTTTTTGCATCTTGAGCACCACACGAGCACCACATTGCATAAAAACAAGATTGATGGAAATTGAACACTGTATTGGCATAACCTTCTTAATCAGGTAATGAACCGACCAACACTTAACAAACAGAGTAAAACAACTCGATGAACAACTAATAATAACGACTCGATAATCAAAACAATACAAATACAACTCCATAAGCAAAACAAATACAACTCAATAAGCAAAACAAGATGAATACAACTCGGCAAAAGGATTGAAATAGAACGGCTCAACAAAACTAACCAAGACAAGAAAACACAACGCACAAAGAGCAAAACAAAACACAGGTTCTCAGCACTCTTGACATACAGATTGACCACAGGATAAACCAGGAGGCCATCGGCCATGAACAGAGGCTGTCGGCCACCAATGGTGGCCGGTCAGCTACCAGCACTGGCCAGTCAGCCATCAGTACAGGGAACCTCCAGATTGTTGCCACCTGTCTTTCACTCAGTGCCTTATCTTCTACAAAAGCTGGGACTTTGTAGTTTCTTCATTCTAGCTCTATTTTGGCCACAAATGGAGCCATTCTTTGCCGAAAAACTCTCAAATTGGATTGCAACTTTAGATGGTTTTGAAAAAGTGAATTTCAGGGGTTTCGGGATAAATGCACTATTCCTACTAAGTTGTTCTCCGCTGTGTTTCGGGATAAATGCCACTGATGTCAAAAATCAGATTTTTTGCAGATATTTACCTCCAGCTGTTTCCAGATTGCTCTAGCTGTCCATTAATGGATATTTTCGACCAAAGCTCATGGTTTTCTATATATATATGGCCTATCTCTCATATTTCAAGGTTGGAAGAATTTTGGGAGCCTCTCTCTGCAATTCTCTCTCTCTAGATTTCTCTCTCTCTAGAGCTTTTGTGCTTAGAAGTTTGCATACATCAAACTTTAACCTATCAACCCTTAATCAAACTTGACCATCTTTGGGCTGAGGTCCTTTGGAGTCTTGTTTGAGCTCTAGAAGGAGGTTTGAGCTTGGATTTGTGCCTAAGTTGTGCTTTGCTTCAAAGGTATAACACTTACCTTCTTTGAGCTTGTTTTGCACACTTGTTTTGCCACCTTTGCAAATTGTTTTTGGCCTGGTTTTCAACTATAAAAACCTCTATTTTTGAGGCTTAAAAATGGTGGTTTGAGGCTATTTTGGAGTTAGGGGTGGTCCACTCTTCTTGTAGCTTGCTTGCTAAGTTGTTGTGCCATCTTTCAAAGTTGTTTTAAATCAAACTTTTTGGCCTTTCTAACCACTGAAAATCAAAGTTATTTCAGTGGTAAAAACTCTATTTTGAAGTCCAAAAGTGGAGGGGTTAGCCTCCCCTCCTTGTGTCTTGTTAACATGTGTGGATAGCTTAACATGTGACCATGATTTTCTAGCATTTTGTGACTTGATCTCAACATGTTTTTGCTACTATTTTGACTTGTTTTACCTATGTTTGGGGCTGATTAAGTCACTTGAGGCTTGCTTTGTATGCTTGTAGTGCAATTGTGCTTAATAGTCTAGTTTGTGCTATGTGTTGGCCCTTCATTCTAGCCTTTTTCTAACTTACTTCAAGCATGTTTTAGGACTCCTTTTAAGCTGTTTTAGGACTGTTTTGGACTGTTTTGGACTGTTTATCCCTTTTGAGCTTTGTATTGCATGCCTATAGTGTAGTGATCTTCACTAGTTTAGTGTTTTTGGCTTTTGAACATGTTGTGCATGAGTTGCTTGCATGTTGTAGTATCATTTTTCAAGCCATTTCAGCACTAAAATATCTGCAACCTCCCTCATTTCTTCACTTCTCCATTTGTTTTGAGGGTTGGTTAACCTTAAGGTTGTGTTTAAGCTTGAGTTTGAGCCTGTGCTCAATGGTTTTAATTCTCTTTTGAGGGTTTCTACTAACCAAAGGCATGATCTCTCTTATGTCTTAAATCATCCTTTGGTTGACCCCTCTCTCATTAGAGGACAATCACCCTGGACTTAACCGGTTAAAGAATGATTTGGTAATGTAAAATGAGTAAATAAAACATGACAAGTAAAGCATGAACAAGATAAGCATGTTGTGTTTACATCGCATGTGTTCAATCAGACGTTATATTGAACACAAGGGAGATTGGAGCATTTCATACTCAAAGTGATGAAATGAGCCAATCTCCTTTGTCTCCATTGCCTTTGATCATTCATGACAAGGTAGTGGTCTAGAGTCTTGTTTTTGTGCATTTATTGAAAGTGTACAACTCGAATCTTTGGTCATCATGCATTGAAAGTGCTTGATTGGTGGTTTTGGATCCAAGAATGCCACTCCTTTGATGTTTTGATATAATAAGGAGGGGCACAATACAAACATATCCTTGGAAAACCCTTCATTATTCTCTGTTTGTGCTCTGTTGTAGTGTGGTGATTCAGCACACCAGTGGCCGCAGTGCTTCATCCTTGGCCGGCATGGCACATTTTTGGCCGGGAGGGGGCTAGCAGCAAGCATTCGTGGCTGGCAGGCCACTGGTGTAGTCCTTAGCATTGGTTTGGTAAGGTGGAGCAAAAAGTTTTGGAGTGTAGTCAGCCCTGCAAACAGAGCCTCTCAAGAGTAAACCAGAAGGCTTTTCGAGGCAAAAACCGAATGCATGCATCCTCCATTTCCTAAAGCAGAGCTGTGGCAGCATAGTTCAATGCTCTAAATGTTTAATTGGTGTACATTTGTATTGTAATTAACTAGTTGCTAATTAGTTAAGTGTTGTAACAATTAAGTAGCTTAGTTTAGCTATTTCTTTATTTTGTTTTGTAATAATTAGTCTAATTAGTTTAATTAGATTAGCTTAATTAGCTTAGCTTAGTGTAGCTTAGCTTATTCATTCGGACCCTTCTTCGCGGGGGGCGTAATGTTGTAATAAGTGTGCGTGCGTGTGTGTATGTCTTCCAACCCCATGTCTTTCTCCTTTTTATTTATCCGCTTTCGATGGTTAGATTAGGAACATTTTCAATTAGCATACCTTATGCTCGTATGTTTGCATCCATTCATTTATTTTGTATGCACTGAGGCTCGGCGCATCATTCAAATCGCATCGTCATTTCAATACACTTATTTGAATACGTGTTTCAAAGTATGTTATCAAATTGAATCATATGCCATATTAGTAGCTGAGCCTATTAATTGCATATTGCATGTGTTGCATTAGGCATCCTGTATAGTTAGGATCATGCATTCTTTCTGACTAGTTTTTGTTTTGGCTTGGAGTACTCGGTAAGCTTTTATGCTTTAGCATGCTTGCATGAGTGTGATTGCCATGTTGCCATGTTTCATATGCTTGCCATGAGGCTATGTGATTATTTGCTAAACTGTATGAAATGCCTTTGGATGAAGGCTTGATTGTTTGAATTGGAATGATTCAACGAATGTAAGTTTTAAGCCCACTTTGTGAAGTGGCAAATCATGTTTTTAAGCCCATCATGTTTGGTGGCAAATCCGCGTTTTAGCCCACTTGAGGGTGGCAATTTCAAACCATTTTTGAAAACAAACATGAGTTGATTTGTTCCAAGTCTTGCGACTTAGTCTATATTTGATTGTGTGTGCGTCATATAGTAAAGTTAGCTAATAACCGGATAAGAACACATGAGGTTTATAAAACAATATATCATGCTTAGTAGAGGCCGATCTTTGATTGGGCTAGCGGGGGTGCTCATTTCAGGACCTTCCCCTCTCATACCCAAGTTCCCGAGCCGAGGCAACTTTGGTGATGACGGACACGTGGCCTTTGGCACGAGTCAGGGTTTCCTAAATTTCCCAAAAACAAAACATTTAGGTGGCGACTCTGTAATCTGGCAAAGTAGTCTAATTTTGGCATTATTTGATTCAAAATCGATTTTCCAAAATGATTTGCCGGATTGGATTCTTTGATGTTTATCAGTTTCACATTGCACTTTGTGAAATTAGATTCAGAACCGTGACAAGAGTCCGAACTGTAGGACCAATTTGAGCTCTCCAAAAAGGGGCTGCGAGAAAAAGGCGAGCTACAGTTTCTGGCGACTCTGCTGGGGATTTAGAGAACTTGACTCGAACTCATGATATATTGTTTTATTTACACTTATTTGTTTCTTTGCATTTGCATTTGCATTGGTGCACCTAAGTCATAGTGTTTTCCATCCACTATTCCTAAGTAGTTTGCCAGAGGCTTGCTTGGAAAAGCGTGCCATAAGGCTGACCGGTTCGGGGCTCTGCCACGATGGGAACACAAGCCTTGGATCTGGACTACCGCTGTACTATTTGATCCTTTTTTCACTTCTCGGTGTTAGGAGTGAGAGGTATATTAGGTAGTCTTGCTGAGGTACCCTTTTTGACCAATCGGCCTAGTTGCATATCAGAAGCCATAGAGACTGTTCCAAACTAGGACAGGTTGCTCACCCGAATGCAGGATTGTATGAAACCGCTTGTTTGCGTAGTAAACGCCTAGCTCCTGACGAGATTAGGACAGGGCAACCCTACCCCATCATAGGGGTGTTTTTGCTCACATTTGCTTGATACGTGTTTTTAGAGTGAAACTCTGCAGGGATGTATGTATCAGTTGCAAGTCTGGGTGTCAGTTTTGGGTCAAAATTCAGTAAAGAGTACAGTTATTCAACTGTGATCATATCTATTCTCGTGAATTAGGCTGAGATGCTGCGTATTTTCTCTTTTGCAAGGTAGTCCTAGAACCAGAGCTTCAGAAGGCTCCAATATCCCCCAGGTACTCTGGACTTGTGTCGATAGACTTTATCAGGTCGGAGATTCAGTTCAAAAGAGCAACTAGTGTTTCCTTCGCCGGTGGCAGGGCAAAGAAGGGCCAGACAAGGCTCATTGGTTCAACTGATCCAGCAGTCACCAGTTAGATCGCCTTCATCCAACTTAGCAGATCCGTGATGGCACAGAGTCCAGAAGAAGTTGTGGCCATGATAGCGGCATTAAACCAGGGAATTGCCATGCAGGATGAGACCAATGCTGAAATGCAATGCCCATCTAGGGCACCAACCACGCATCCAGTCTCGGGATCCCAGTCGAACTTTGACCCACTTCCGCCAGTTGAAGATTCGCATGGTTCGGATCCTCAAGAAGGGTTGGCTCAAGCTCGAGTTTTCAGACCTTGGTGTAGCCTAATGAGAGGCTTTATCCCCTTGATATTAATGGGCTCGACTCGAGCTCATTAAAAATTGCTAACCTTGAGAAGCAATTCAAAAAGGCACAGGGCTTTAACTCCATTCCCGAAATTGAGGATGGGTACACCAAGGCTGCCGTATGACTCCCAGACAGATTCAAAATGCCACATATTGACCGTTTCGACGGGTCTAGAGATCCTATGGTACATATCCGGCTTTTCATGGACGTCCTGAAACCGATGGGTCTGATTAAGCCGTAGAAACTCTCTCTGTATGGAAGAACCCTGTCGGGCATAGCAGCCACTTGGTACGCCAAGTTGGAGGATAAAGTGAAGCAGAACTGTGAAGAATTGGCTGAGGCCTTTGTCCATTAGTATTCTTACAATACCCAAGTTAAAATGTCCACTCAAGACCTTGAAGCTACCCACCAGAATCCTAGAGAATCTTTTGTGGAATTTGTTACAAGGTGGAGAGCAAAGGCAGCACAGATGACAAATCGACCTTCTGAAAGGACCAAGTGCGGATAGTGGTGTAGAATCTTGAGCATGATATGTTGCAAAAGTTAATAGTCGCTTCACTATTCACTTTCAAAAGTTTGCATGAATTGGGGGTTCAGATTGAGAGTGCATTTAATAGAGGGATTATTCCCAGAATAAGTGAACCAATAAGGAGGGTTTTTGCCGGGAGTGCCCGTGCTGGCGATAGCACTATTCCCAAACCCACTGAAATCAATACAATCACCACAGCCAACCCTTTTGCCAAATCAACCCTACAAACAGCCAGCCCAGCCTGAGCTCAAGGCAGAACTTTCACCCCCCTCTATATGAGCCTAACTAACGCACTAAAAGTCCTGATGGAAAGAGGGTATCTCAAACCCTTGATCCTCAACCTCTGCCTGACCCACCCCCTGCCAGACATAATCCCACCAAATACTGCGTGTATCATCAGCAGCTTGGTTATGGCACCGATCGTTGCTATCGCCTTCGTCATGAGGTCCAGAATCTCATCGACAATCAGACGATATCTCCACCTTAAGACCCTAATGACCAAGTACCTCATCCACACCTCAATCTAATCCATACATTGCCATCCACCTACAACCCCAACATCTACATCACCCCGGCCCATCTATCCAAGCCTGAGGTGTTTATCCCAGAAAGCATGGACTTATGCATAATGGACGCACTTGAACCCCAATCATCTCAAACCCATGAACCCACTACTTTTGAGCTAATGAGAATGATTGAAGATCTTCAGAGAACTGTGGCAGATTTAGCCTTTAAGGTTTTGGTTCCATCATCGACCACATCACATGCCAGAAATTTCATGCTAAAAAGCTCCCCAATATTAGGACAGGCTGCATTAGAAGAAAGCCAATCCCTTGGCAAAGTGGAGGCAAATGGCAAGAACAAGGTAGGGGCAGGCATTGGTCCCTATGAACACCTTCAGTGGGCTGTTGAGGCTTTGAAGGCTGAAGGACTAAACAAACAGCAAGTGCTCGCAGTTGTTGCAAAGATTGTGGACAGCACTTTCGCCACTAAGGATGAGAGCATTTTGAATTAAAGGGCAAGCCAGGAAAAGGGATGTTATACCAGAAACACCCCTTTCAGCATCAATCCTATACTCGAAAGAGATCATCAAACCCAGTCAGTACCTACCAATCCCTTTGGCGGTACATCCAATACAACCTCACAAACCTCGAAGCACCAACCCCAAGGCTAGAGGGTCTTCAATCCCCTCTACATGACTTTGTCCAAAGCTCTCCAAATCCTCGTTGGACAAGGCCATCTCAAACCTCTTGAGCCTCGGCCTCTCCCGGATCCCCTTCCAACTAAGAATAATCCGGCCAAGTACTGTGCCTTCCATCAACAAGCCGGCCATGACACTAACAGTTGCTTTCGTCTTTGCCATGAAATACAAGATTTGATTGACAACGAGGTCATCGCCGCACCAGGTCCTGCAAAGTCTATCAGCACTGGATCGATGAACTTGGGGGATAATGTGATTATATAATTGAGGGACGAACCACCTGCTGATGGCGCTCATTTTACTCCAAATGTGGTGGATGGCATGCATTGTTTTGAGCAATTTGCGAACACTGTTATTTTACTTTCTGACTTAGGTATTGGGTCAGTCTTGTTGTGTTGTATTGAGTCAGTCTTTTTGTATAGAATCAGTTGAGTCTGTCTTGTTGTATCGAGTCAGTCCTGTTGTGTTAGAGTCGGGTGATTTTGGGGGTGTTACCCTGGGCATCACTTGCTTGTTTTGTGTTTGTCTCTTACACCCTTTCTTTTGCATTTGTTTCTGCCATTGAGTCGGTTACGCTAGAAGATCTGAATGAAACAGCAAAGATTTTCACCCACTTTTCTGTGCCTTGAAATCATTGCATTGACCTAAGTTTTTCAAAAAAAATTTCTAACACTGTGATGAAAACAAAGAGGGAGGAATTCCTCGGGATTTGCAAAAATTTGATCAACTAAGAGAAAGAGAGGCATGCTAAGCCCTTAATGAATGAGATCATGTTTGTTAATGTGAGTACTGAGAAGGATCTTGGCTTGATCCAGATTGGTTCTACATTGTCTTCAGTGCGAGTGACTAGTCGCTTTCTTAAAAGATTTCAAAAAATGTTTTGCGTGGTCCTGTGAAGATATGCGTGGAATTGATTTTGAGATTGTGCAGTATAGGATCACTCTCGGCCTCGAGACTCGACCCCTTTTGCTTTCAAATCTTAAACCTTGACTCAGAATGTTCAAACGATCAATCACAACATAAGGCTTGTATGGCCGGATTGGAAGTCACCCTTGAACTAGGGGTAATAAGTTCAGATGTCATCAAAGGAAGCTTGCAAAGCTAGATCAGAAGTAGCCCTTGAACTAGGGGCAAAAATGTCAGATGTGCTCAAAGATTCAAAGGATGGGTCATTCCGCAAACCAATGAAGACTGGCAAGAAAGCCAAATTCTAGAATCTGAAAGAAGAAAAGTTTTGCTGAAGGACAATCGAGTTCCTATCCACAACACTAGGGACAAATTCAGACCCGATTGGATGGGCTCCTATATCTTCAGCGAACCGCAGCCATTCTCCTAGATTCAGATGGCTTCAAGATCCTATGGCCAATCAACATGGACAAGTTAAACTTTTCTATCCTTGAGAGGCTCGCTGGGCCAAAAACCCGGAAGGGCGACTCAGGCAAAAGTTAGAGCAAGAAAGAAAAGAAAAAGAACAAAAGAAAAAAAAAAGAAAAAAGAAGAAAATAAAAGAAAAAAGAGAAAAATAGAGAAAAATGAAAAGAAAAGAAAAATAGAGCTCACAAGGTTGAAAACCTAGAAGGGCAGCCTTGGCAAAAGTTAGAGTGCAAAAGGAGAGTGTCAACACCCGAGTGAACCTCAACCCGGAACTACGTATGGCCTGATTCCCATGTTTGGGATACGTAGGCAACTTCATCCTAAAGTTCAGCCCCAATCATTTTCAGCCTGCTTGGCTCATCCATGTTGATTGATTTATCCTTGTTCAAACTCGGCTACTTTATCCATGTGCAAATTGGCTCAGCTTCATTCAAAATTGGACTATCCTATTCCGTTAGAAAGATTCAGCTGCAAGACAATTCAAGTTCAGATATGAGATTGTGCATCTCAAGGGTAAATTCTATGTTGGTTAAGCAGTGGCCATTTGCAAAAATAGTTTTTGAGAATTTTTAATGAGGTTGACTAAGTCTCTCGAAAATTATTCCATTTTTCCAAAACTAGACCATTTCTTGGACCCAAAAAAGGAAAATTTTCAGTGTTCACAACCTGACTTGCATGATTTCAAATCATAAAATCGAACAAGTGTGTTAATCTAACTTTCATGTTGGTCAAAATTGTTTTAGCAGAATGCCAAAAACAAAAAATGGTCAAAATAATGAACTAGGGGCATAGGTGAGTCAGGTTTTTTGTATTTTTCCCGTTGTCAACATACTTGCCGGAAAAGGGCAACATACTTGGCGGAAAGGACACTGTATTCGCCAGAAAGGGCACAACTAAAGTTAGTAGCAGGGGGCCAAGCGCTTTCTCATCCTCCAGACAATGAGGTATCAAGCCAAGTGCAAAACACGAACTGGAATGGATTAAGATATTCCACTCCCTCATCTGGACAGGTCTGATTACATCCAAACTGGCCAAGGACATCGTCAACCGATGTCAGTTGTAGATCTGCTACACATCCAGTCGTGCCACGACCCCTCTGTGGAGAAGCTCACTAGTTGTAAGCCAAAGAAGGAGCATCTAGTAGAATACTAGGGGCAAGAGCCCACAACTTCCTGTTTATCCATCAACCACCCAGGGAAGGGATAAAAAATAAGAGACATTGAAGAATAGAGAGATGTGCGCTGAGAGAAAAAGTAAGGAAAGGGATTTTTCAGAAAACTAGAGATTAAGTGCCAGAGTGATGTGAGAATCACAAATAAGAAAGGGTGGGAAATAATACCCGAAGAAACAGGCTCCCGTGAACTGAGAGGTCTCTCACCATTGGAACACATTCGAGTGTTGTGTTTGTTGTTTTTGTTTGTCTCGATTCTTGTTTTGAGTCGTTTCGAGTGTCAATAGATGTGTTTAGGTTGTTTTACCTTTGTTTTTCCTTTGTTAAGTCATTTTGACTGTGGACAGTCATAGGCTCAATACCCGGTTAAGAACTCATTCTCACTTTCAATTTAAAAAAAAATTCATTTTGTGCCCGGAGTGCCGTGCCATTCTCCACATATGTGCAAAACAGGATTTGTTCTTTCATAAAACTACAGGGTTCAACCCAGGTCATGTGAGAACAATAAAACTAGGACCTATCTAAAGCTACATTGGTTTCGGACTGCAAAGCAAAAGAAAAGAGGGAAAATTTGGAGCATCTTAGTGTGTTTTGACTTCGGCAAATTCCGAGACTGCATTCCAGGTGCATCTTCTCAGGCCTCGCCTTTCTTTGGAGTATGAGTGTACCACGACCCCAAGCTTAAGCCTGCTTCAAGTCAGAATGGTAGTCCAAGCAGCACCCGTGGTTTTCACACGCAGACGTTACCCCTCGCCAATATGAACATGGTGTGTCCTTTTTGAGTTAAGCATGCTGCAAAGTCCTCTGAGAGGTAAATTGGAAGCACCAAAGTACATATTTGCCTCCCTTCTTGCATAGAATGTACATTTTCATATACACTTCTGTTGCATGCGTGCCGCACATCATTTGTGATTCTTGCAAAGAATATGCTTTCAATGTTGCATAGAATATGCCTGTCTCTTGCATAAAATATGCTTTCAGTGTTGCATAGAATATGTTTTTGTCTCTTGCGTAGAATATGCTTGTTTCATGCATAGAACATGCTTTCAATTAACATCATACATCTATCGCACAATAATCTCACTCAGTGCATCTATTTCACAACTTCATATCACTCGCATTGTCTTGTGCACTTTGTGGTTGTGTATCACTCGCACTGTCTTGTGCACCTTGTGGTCGTGTATCACTCGCACTGTCTTGTGCACTTTGTGGTTGTGTATCACTCGCACTGTCTTGTGCACCTTGTGGTCGTGTATCACTCGCACTGTCTTGTGCACGTTGTGGTTGTGTATCACTTGCACTGTCTTGTGCACTTTGTGGTCGTATATCACTTGCACTGTCTTGTGCACTATGTGGTTGTGTATCACTCGCACTGTCTTGTGCACCTAGTGGCTGTGTTCACTCGCACTGTCTCATGCATTTACACTTTGTGTCTCACTCGCACTGTCTTGTGCATTCTTTGGTCTGGGAGACCTTAAAATCCTATATTTACACTCGCGCTTTCTTGCGCATCGCGCTTACACTCGCGCTTTCCTGTGCATCGCACTTTTTTGTGCAGTTTACACTCGCGCTTTCTTGCGCATGGCACTTTTTTGTGCAGTTTACACTCACGTTTTCTTGTGCATCGCACTTTCTTGTGCAATTTACACTCGCGCTTTCTTGCACATTTATTCACTCTTTTTCCACTCGCGTGAGGCGTATGTGGACGCATTCACATTTTCTTGTGCAACTTACATTCGCGCTTTCTTGCGCACTTATTCCCTCTTTCTCCACTCGCGTGAGGCGCGTTTGGACGTATTCACACTGTTTTGTGCACTTTGCATATTGCACTGTCTTGTGCATTCATATCTGTTTCGTGCATTCACTTGCATCGCACTGTTTTGTGCATTTAACCCATATTGCACTGTCTTGTGCACACCTACATCGCACTGTCTTGTGCATTCACCCTGCATTGCACTGTTTTGTGCATTTACTCTGCATCGCACTGTCTTGTGCACTCTCTGGTCTGGGAGACCTTAAATCCTCTAAAGGTGCAATTCCTTTAGTGTTTGTCGTACCCGAACGACTTCCAGTGGTCTGGTATAGCCACCTGCTTGTGTTTGCGGTGAGTTCCTAAGAGATCAACTGAGATAGTGGAAACTAGAGTTCGAATGGCCGTTGCCTAGAACGCAAAGGTTCGGAATTTTTGAGACTAAAGTCTAGTTTAAATACCCAGGGGTGTATCCTCAGTTTGAAATCTGTATGGCAGTCCCATAGGTTGAGGTAGCGTGTATGCGCCTCAATTTTGGATACTGACCCAACCTAGTCTGTCACTCTACTGGAGAATAGGGAAAGTTGCGAACATAGCCGGTGAGAAAAGTAGTACCTGCGGTTTGGAAGCACAATCAAAAGGGGAAGATCTCCAGCAGCATAAGGTCAATCATCGCCGATTGCCCCTGTAAGGTACTTTCACTTCCTAGCTGCTACATCATATTTAGTATCTATTGCATCACATTACGTCTGTTACATTGCATATAGCATTTATTGCATGCATCTACTCCATTATTTATTTTATCGCCTGCATCCTTTCCATGTTAAGCTTAGTCTGGCATGTGCTCATACATTTCCTTCGTTGAAGCATGGTTCTGTGATAATGTGTATGCGCCTATTCCACAAAGAGAATTGTGGTCTGAGGGTGTCGGCACCTTTTCTGTGTTAGACGTGGTCTGTTTTGTGTCCATGCCTTTTCTAGGCAAAATGTGGTTCGGCTTGCGCCTTATTCATTGCATCCATTGCATCCATTGCATTGTACCTTGTTTTGTTACATTCAGCATTTAGGATCGCGATCTTTCCATAACAGATCATTCCTCATTTATATCATCCCACCCAATTACTTGTATTCTTTCTACGAAACACATAGTTCTGCATGTGCATGCACCTATTCTGCAAGAATTGCGGTTAGAATGCTCCAGCACCTTTTCTGTGTTAAACGTAGTTTGATTTTGCATCTCCATCTCTTTATAATATTTGTGTGGTTTTGCACTGCTTGTGGTTTGATTATTTCGTTACATTGCATATCTTTTATAGTGTTTCGTTGCACTGTATATCATTGCATCGCTTTGTTATATTGCATATCATTTTGCATCATGCCCCTGAACTACGCTGGTTTGATTCCTAGTAAAGGGATACATAGGCAGCCTGCGGGCGCAACCATTTGTTTCTACATCTGTATTTTCTTTGTTTGTCCAAGTTTTCGACCATGTCAAAAATGAGTCGTCTCTGGGCTTTGACATTCATTCACGTCATTTCATGACTTCGAGCTCTGTCAAAGAGGGGCAACTGTAGACACCCCATTTTTGACCGCCCTTAAGACTTGGGGGCCTCTGATTGTTTACTTGATGGTGAAAGTTGTGTAGTGAAAAGATTAGATTTCTTCAGCAAGAGGAGCTTCAAATCCTAACCTCACACCCCTTTTTTGGACCAAAGCCTTTTCACTAAAATGTTTTTTTAGACCTTAAAACCCTCTCTTTCAAAATATTTTTGAAAAATGATTCTACGATGTTCCGAGGCTCGCATTTCGCTAAATGTTGTGCTTTTCGGTAAACCGAGCAAGGACAAAGTGGAAATGAATGAAAGAGAGGTGAACTCTTTGAAAAATCTTTAAAACATCTTGTTTAGAGGTTTGTAATTGAAGAAAAGAGGAGTGGAGAGAAGAAAACTAGTTTGGGAGAAGTTCGGTATGAATCCGAGTAGGATCGAAACTGAGCAGTCTTTACTAAAAGAGGCATATCCCTCTGCAGACTTGGAATTTTGATGTGAGGCTGCCACCATTGGAAATAAGAATTCAAGGGCTTCAATTTAGGCTCAGGAATGACCTGCAAATGAGTCTAGATGAAGAAGATATTCTCATTTGAAGTTGGGCCCAAAAAGCAGATTTTTCTGGCCAACCAATGGTGGAGCTTGCAGGCCATGGATGGGCTTTTCTGGCCACGTGCCATCCAAGAATGGACCTGTGCCGGCCACTGATGTCAAAAATCAGATTTTTCGCAGATATTTACCTCCAGCTGTTTCCAGATTGCTCCAGCTGTCTATTAATGGATATTTTTGACCAAAGCTCATGGTTTTCTATATATATATGGCCTATCTCTCATATTTCAAGGTTGGAAGAATTTTGGGAGCCTCTCTCTCTGCAATCCTCTCTCTCTAGATTTCTCTCTCTCTAGAGCTTTTGTGCTTAGAAGTTTGCATACATCAAACTTTAACCTATCAACCCTTTAATCAAACTTGACCATCTTTGGGCTGAGGTCTTTTGGAGTCTTGTTTGAGCTCTAGAAGGAGGTTTGAGCTTGGATTTGTGCCTAAGTTGTGCTTTGCTTCAAAGGTATAACACTTACCTTCTTTGAGCTTGTTTTGCACACTTGTTTTGCCACCTTTGCAAATTGTTTTTGGCCTGGTTTTCAACTATAAAAACCTTATTTTTGAGGCTTAAAAATGGTGGTTTGAGGCTATTTTGGAGTTAGGGGTGGTCCACCCTTCTTGTAGCTTGCTTGCTAAGTTGTTGTGCCATCTTTCAAAGTTGTTTTAAATCAAACTTTTTGGCCTTTCTAACCACTGAAAATCAAAGTTATTTCAGTGGTAAAAACTCTATTTTGAAGTCCAAAAGTGGAGGGGTTAGCCTCCCCTCCTTGTGTCTTGTTAGCATGTGTGGATAGCTTAACATGTGACCATGATTTTCTAGCATTTTGTGACTTGATCTCAACATGTTTTTGCTACTATTTTGACTTGTTTTACCTATGTTTGGGGCTGATTAAGTCACTTGAGGCTTGCTTTGAATGCTTGTAGTGCAATTGTGCTTAATAGTCTAGTTTGTGCTATGTGTTGGCCCTTCATTCTAGCCTTTTTCTAACTTACTTCAAGCATGTTTTAGGACTCCTTTTAAACTGTTTTAGGACTGTTTTGGACTGTTTATCCCTTTTGAGCTTTGTATTGCATGCCTATAGTGTAGTGATCTTCACTAGTTTAGTGTTTTTGGCTTTTGAACATGTTGTGCATGAGTTGCTTGCATGTTGTAGTATCATTTTTCAAGCCATTTCAGCACTGAAATATCTGCAACCTCCCTCATTTCCTCACTTCTCCATTTGTTTTGAGGGTTGGTTAACCTTAAGGTTGTGTTTAAGCTTGAGTATGAGCTTGTGCTCAATGGTTTTAATCCTCTTTTGAGGATTTCTACTAACCAAAGGCATGATCTCTCTCATGTCTTAAATCATCCTTTGGTTGACCCCTCTCTCATTAGAGGACAATCACCCTGGACTTAACCGGTTAAAGAATGATTTGGTAATATAAAATGAGTAAATAAAACATGACAAGTAAAGCATGAACAAGATAAGCATGTTGTGTTTACATCGCATGTGTTCAATCAGACGTTATATTGAACACAAGGGAGATTGGAGCATTTCATACTCAAAGTGACGAAATGAGCCAATCTCCTTTGTCTCCATTGCCTTTGATCATTCATGACAAGGTAGTGGTCTAGAGTCTTGTTTTTGTGCATTTATTGAAAGTGTACAACTCGGATCTTTGGTCATCATGCATTGAAAGTGCTTGATTGGTGGTTTTGGATCCAAGAGTGCCACTCCTTTGATGTTTTGATATGATAAGGAGGGGCACAGTACAAACATATCCTTGGAAAACCCTCCATTTTCTCTGTTTGTGCTCTGTTGTAGTGTGGTGATTCAGCACACCAGTGGCCGGCAGTGGGTCACTGATGGCCGGCAATGCTTCATCCTTGGCTGACCTGGCACATTTTTGGCCAGCATGGGGATGGAAGCAAGCATTCATGGCCGACAGGCCACTGGTGCAGTCCTTAGCATTGGTTTGGTAAGGTGAAGCAAAAGGTTCTGGAGTGTAGTCAACCCTGCAAACAGAGCCTCTCAAGAGTAAACGAGAAGGTTTTTCGGGGCAAAAACAGAATGCATGCATCCTCCATTTCCTAAAGCAGAGCTGTGGCAGTGTAGTTCAGTGCTTTAAATGTTTAATTAGTGTACATTTGTATTGTAATTAACTAGTTGCTAATTAGTTAAGTGTTGTAATAATTAAGTAGCTCAGTTTAGCTATTTCTTTATTTTGTTTTGTAATAATTAATCTAATTTGTTTAGTTAGATTAGCTTAATTAGCTTAGCTTAGTGTAGCTTAGCTTATTCATTCGGACCCTCCTTCGCGGGGACGTAATGTTGTAATAAGTGTGCGTGCGTGTGTGTATGTCTTCCAACCCCACATCTTTCTTCCTTTTATTTATCCGTTTTCGATGATTAGATTAGGGACATTTTCAATTAGCATACCTTATGCTCGCATGTTTGCATCCATTCATTTGTCTTGCATGCATTGAGGCTCGGCGCATCATTCAAACCGCATCGTCATTTCAATACACTTATTTGAATACATGTTTCAAAGTATGTTATCAAATTGAATCATATGCCATATTAGTAGCCGAGCCTATTAATTGCATATTGCATGTGTTGCATTAGGCATCCTGTATAGTTAGGATCATGCATTCTTTCTAACTAGTTTTTGTTTTGGCTTGGAGTACTCGGTAAGCTTTTACGCTTTAGCATACTTGCATGAGTGTGATTGCCATGTTGCCATGTTTTGCATGCTTGCCATGAGGCGATGTGCTTATGTGCTAAACTGTATGAAATGCCTGTGGATGAAAGCTTGATTGTTTGAATTGGAATGATTCAACGAATGTAAGTTTTAAGCCCACTTTGCGAAGTGGAAAATTATGTTTTTAAGCCCATCATGTTTGGTGGCAAATCCGCGTTTTAGCCCACCTGAGGATGGCAATTTCAAACCATTTCGAAAACAAACATGTGTTGATTTGTTCCAAGTCTTGCGACTTAGTCTATATTTGATTGTGTGTGCGTCATATAGTAAAGTTAGCTAATAATAGAATAAGAACACATGAGGTTTATAAAACAACATATCATGCTTAGTAGAGGCCGATCTTTGATCGGGCGAGCGGGGGTGCTCATTTCAGGACCTTCCCCTCTCGTACCCAAGTTCCCGAGCCAAGGCAACTTTGGTGATGACGGACACGTGGCCTTTGGCATGAGTCTGGGTTTCCTAAATTTCTCAAAAACAAAACATTTAGGTGGCGACTCTGTAATCTGGCAAAGTAGTCCAATTTTGGCATTATTTGATTCAAAATCGATTTTTCAAAATGATTTTCTGGATTGGACTCTTTGGTGTTTATCAGTTTCACATTGCACTTTGTGAAATTAGATTCTGAACTGTGACAGGAGTTCGAACTGTAGGACCAATTCGAGCTCTCCGAAAGGGGGGCGTGAAGAAAGGCGAGCCACACCACATTAATTGCAATGATTTCATCGACTAGGGTTTTACAAACCTCTCCTCCTCTCGATCAATCAAATGTTTCAAAACCAGAGGAATTCCTTGCTCATCATTTTTATCAAAATTTTGACAGTCATGATCAATGCAAGACACAAGTGGCACAAAGAAGTACTCAGAAACTGCAGTGGTATCATTCTCATTCAAAGGTTCCAGCTCATCCAAATCCTCGGTTATAACCGACTCAAAAGAAAAGGAAAAAGAAAACTTGGACAAAACTACGGCATCCAGGTTATCAACCCCAGGAATACCGGATTCCGACTCAAAAGAACTGGAATCTGATTCTAACTCCACAGACTCTGTGGAATCAGATTCTGGGTCACTACCTGATTCAGAATTGCTGGACAAAAAGCCCTCTTCTAACTGCCAAATGAGAGAGGGTGTGTTAGATGCATTCAGAATACCACCAGAAGGGTCCATACCTGATTGGTCTCCGATCATGGAAACGGTGAAGTCATCCCCCAAGCTCTTCGGTTTGATCTGAGGATCCGAAAGGAGACAAGCCAGTGTTGCCCCTATCTCAAGTTCACTGCTGTTGGACTCACCCACTATACTCTGTTCAGCTTCAATAGTTAACTCAGTCTGTTCCTTTGAGGCTTCATCCTCTTGCAGCTGTAGGTCGAAGAAAATCTCAAAGCCAGGCAGACGCCGCTTCTCAGAGTTCAACCATCGCTCAGGAAAGCCACAAAATGGGAAGTCTTTTCCCTCCCGGACAAAGCGGCCATTCAGAGTTCCCTGAATTAGTCTATGTACAAGCTCATAGTGCTTCCCACTTTGTTTAGCTTTGGCTCTCCCGGCCATTTCATTCCCTTTTCTCACCTAGTCCTCCTTGGTGGGCGTATAGCCCAAGGCAAAGGCATGAGGGTTATGTGGCACTTCGGCCAGTGCAGTAACGCCCTTCCGGCCACTCTTTCCTAATCCTATCCCGAGTATATGTTATAGCTTGTTCATGAGGTACACTGATTAAGCACTGACGTACAACCCCTCATTAATAGCTAAGATGTTTTGCACCGCCCGGGCCTCGGCGAAGGTAAAACCAGACAAGAAATCATCCTCATCGCCATGTACAATCTCCATTACTAGTGTAGTGACCTCCGGCGGAGGATGTATAGAAGAATTCCCAAAAACAATGGCTACCCCTTTTCCAAGAGGGTATTTCAGCATTTGATGCAAGATGAAAGAAATAGTTTTTACTTGGTGCAGCCAGGGTCGCCCAAATAACAAGTTGAAGGTAGCTGGAACATCCAGGACGTGAAACTCAAAATCCTATTGGGCCGGTGTAACATCCCCGGGGGGGTACCCGCGCGCGTTAAACAGTTCGGACCCTCGATCTCTTTGATCTAGTCTCACTAGTGCAATGTGAAACGTAGATGAGAGTCCAGATTTGGCAACTTTTAGAAAATCCATTTTATTGCAAAACCTTTTGCCAGAAATGGACTGCGTCATCAGATCTCAGAGTCGCCACCTAATATTTTGGGAAATTAGGAAACCCACGACTCGTGCCAAGGCCACTGTTCGTCGTAACCAAAGATGCTTGGCTTGGAACCTTAGGTATGAGAGGGGAAGGTCAATAATGAGCACCACCACTCACCCAATCAAAGATCGGCCTCTACTAAACCATGATATGAACTTTATTTTCTTTATATGTTCATGTTCTGATTATTTAGTAAATCCTAAAATTTACTATGTGAAGCATACAAGTATAGACTAGTTTGCTCGAATTGGAACAATTCAATTTCATGTTTGTTTGTCGAAAGGGGTTTGAATTTGCCACTTGACAAAGTAGGCTTAAAGTTTGTGAATTTTCCACAACAAAGTGGGTTTAGAACGTGCATTCGTTGAATCATTCCAATTCAAGCAACAAGCCTTCATCCACAGGCATTCAAACAGTTTATCATTTAAGCAATTAGCCTCATGGTAGGATGCTAAACATAATAAGAAAAACACACACAAATGGGATGCTAAAGCATAAAAACTCACATATTTACCGACGTCCCTCGAACAGCTACAAAACAAAGTTAGAAAAAACATGCATGATCTTATATACAAACGCCTAATGCAATTCACTCATGAGATGCATCTAAAGGTTCGGCTTCTAAGATATGGCATGTGAAACATCTCAAGAACATGAGGTAGCGCACATAATCACATAAGAATTAATGAAATCCACAAATGCAAATTTAGCCGAATCTTAATGCATGAAACATGGATGCAAAGCATTGATATGCATGGTATGTCAAATATATACATATGTACAGTTAGGGAAAGTGATTAAAGAATGGGATAGAAAGAAGCGGGGTGGGAGAATTATTACAACATTTTAAATATTACGGATCCGAGGGAGATGAATAAAATAAAAATCCTCACAAACACTCAAAAGAAAAATAAAAGTTTTAAACCCCCCGGCCATTCATAGCAAAGATCCCTGTGTCCTCAATCTAATCCAAGTTGGCCTGCACACCTCAGCCCATGTACTCATCTTCAATGGAGGGCCCCATCAACACTTAAACAAAATCGGCCCATTATCAAGCTGGGCCGACCTCTTCAAGACCAACCCATTGGCCAATCAAAAAATGTGCCAACCCAACATGAATGATATCCACATGGGTTATTATTCTGCAGCACCAAAATCCCACAACTTTACGGCCCAATAACCATGATTTTTCTCCAAGTGCTGGATTGTTAAGCTCTCTGTTTTGTTTGAAGCCTTAGCAGAGGGAGAGATTAGTTTGAGCCTCCGAAAGAGAGTCCGTGAGATCGGTTCAACCGTGTGCGGCGGAGGGGAGACCAAGAGTGAAGAGGGGCTACTGCTGCTGCCATGATGGTGGTGGTGGTTCGGTTACAGAGAATAGGGAGAGAAACATGCACTTGTTTTCTATGAGAGAGAGCGAGACAGTTTAGTGGTCTTCATTTCTGAGAGAGAGTGCATGTGTGAGAGGTCTCCGTGAGAGAGAATTGCAGAGAGAGAAAGAGTTTAGCCCCTCCTCTATGAGCTTTTGGACCGAAAACAACCCATGCTTGGATTGTTTCTCTCCCAACCGAGACCCAGAGAGAGAGTCATAGAGAGAGAAAAGTTGGTATGTTGTGTGTATTTTGTGTTTTTTTAGATTAGAACCTCATCCCCCCATGTGTGTGTGCATTTGTCTGTGTGTATGGTCTGCCTGTGCTCTGTGTGTGTGTTGTACGCTGGGTGTCTAGTGTGTACCCTCTCCTCTGTGTATGTTCTGTGTGTGTTTTACAGCTTGCGAGAGATCGAGAGATGGGTTGGCCTCTGTGTGTAAAATGGTGTGTGTCTGCTGCGTGTCAATGTGTGTGTGTGTGTGCATGGTGTATGTCAATGGTGTGTGTGTGCTGGGTGTGTGCCCGTGTGCATGGGTCTGCCGTGTATGTGGGGGAGAGAGTGGTAGTGTGTTTTTGTGTGCATGCGTGTATATGTTGTCCTCCCTCTGCGTGTGTGTGTTGTTGTGTGCTCCAACCCGAAAGAGAGCTATAGAGAGAGAGAGGTTTATGAATTGTGTGTTCAGCTTTGAACCTCATCCCCCCCCATGTGTGTGTGCATCTGTGTGTTTTTTATTCTCCACCATCTCTATCTTTTTCTCCCTAACCCAAAGACCCACTAAAAATAATTTATCCTTCACCTTTAAATCCTACTTCCACCGAATTGAACACATAGATCCATCAGCTTTTGAACCACTTCCTGAAATTCTATCTCACTCTCTCACCTGCTCTCCTCTCTTTTCAATATTCTCCACCTTCCCCCTGACCATGCATGCTCTCTCTCTCAAAATAATTTTCAACCACTCTAAAGATCATCATCCTCAAACCCTCTCTTCTACCACTCACCGAAAGTCATAATAATATTTTATCTATCTTTTCTTTCTCTTCTTCCCAAAAATACCCCTGACGACACTCTAACTTTTCTTTTTTGTTTTTCATTATTTTCTTTTTTTTTGTTTTTTTTTTTTATTATTTTCTATTTATCAAATAGCTAAAATTATATAATACCACCTCAAAACATGTGCAAACACATAACATTATAAAATACTACAAATTAATAAAATATTAGTGATGGAAAATAATTTAGCCAAAATGGGTGAGGTTTGGGATTAAAGCTTTGATCTGAGTTTTCGGCTACGAAATTCATAAAATGCACGTTTCAATTTTCATCATGGGGTGGTCAAAAGAAAGCGCCCAAGTCTTAGGGCCAGTTAAAATGGGGTGTCTACAGTTGCCCTCTCTTTGACAGAGCTTGAAGTTATTTCATGACGTGAGTGAATGTCAAAGCCCGAAGACAACCTTTTTGACAAGGCCGTAAGACTTGGGCAATTATACAAGATGCAATGCATGTGGTTGAACCAGAAGGTTGCTTACGTATCCCTTTGCAAGGAATCAAACCAGCGTAGTTCAGGGGCAAGATGTAAAATGATATATAGGAAGATTTTGAAAACTAGACTTATACGCTACGCGAAGCCGATTATTTTTGAAAAACTTATGATCATGCAATGAGCAATGTGAATCAAAACAAAAAGCAAGCCATGTCTCACATGGAAAAAAGTAAGCGAATACCGAGACAGTGTAACCAATCGGAAACATCTCCTCGCGTTGCATACGAAAGGAGAGGGAAGACCTAACGCGTCTCACACGAAAGGAGGAAAAATAGTGTAAACAACAGGCGCACCTAATGTTTTTAACCGAGTGAAATCAACAACCTAACATGTTTCACACGAAAGGAGGAAAGATGGTGTAAACAGACAGGCACAGCTGTTGTTTTTAACCGATTTGCAATCCTAACGCGCCTCACACGAGAGGAGAAAGGGATGGTGTAAACAAACAGGCGCACCTGCTGTTTTTAACCGAATTGCAAAGGAGAAGGGGTGGTGTAAACAGACAGGCGCACCTGCTGTTTTTAACTGATTTGCAATCCTAACGCGTCTCACGCGAGAGGAGAAGGGGTGGTGTAAACAGACAGGCGCACCTGCTGTTTTTAACCGATTTGTAATCCTAACGCGTCTCAGGCGAGAGGAGAAAGGGTGTGTAAACAGATAGGCTCACCTGTTGTTTTTAACTGATTGAAATCCTAACGCGTCTCACGTGAGAGGAGAAAGGGTGGTGTAAACAGACAGGCTCACTTGCTATTTTTAACCAATTTGCAATCCAAACGCGTCTCACGCGAGAGGAGAAGGGGTGGTGTAAACAGACAGGCTCACTTGCTGCTTTTAACCGATTTGCAATCCAAACACGTCTCACGCGAGAGGAGGAGAGGTGATGTAAACAGACAGGCGCACCTGCTGTTTTTAATCGATTTGTAATCCAAACGCGTCTTACATGAGAGGAGGAAGGATGGTGTAAACAGACAGGCTCACCTGCTGTTTTTAACTAATTTGCAATCCTAATGCGTCACACGCAAGATGAGGATGGGTGGTGTAAACAGACAGGCACACCTGCTGTTTTTAAGCGATTTGCAATTCCTAATGCATCTCACGCGAGAAGAGAAGGGGTGGTGTAAACAAAGAAGCTCACCTGCTGTTTTTAACCGATTTGCAATTCCTAACGCGTCTCACGTGAGAGGAGGAATGTATGGTAGAATGGTCAAATGCTGACAAGGGGTAATCTCTATATGTAGAAGCCGTGGATGCCGCTTTTCTTTTGATTATATTCACAACTTTCCCTATTCTCCAATGGGGTGACAGACTAGGTTGGTTCAGTATCCAGAATTGAGGCGCATACACGCTACCTCAACCTATGGGGCTGCCATACAGATTTCAAGCCGGGGATACACCCCTGGGTATTTAAACCAGACTTTGGTCTCGGAAATTCCGAACCTTTTGCGATCTGGGCCTCAGCCATTCGAACTCTAGTTTCCACCGTCGCAGTTGGTCTCCGAGGAACTCATTGAAAACACAGGTAGATGGCTATACCAGACCGCCTGAAGTCGTTTGGATATGACAAACACCAAAGGAATTACATCTCTAGAGGATTTAAGGTCTCCTAGACCAGGGAGTGCACAAGATAGTGCGAGTGAGGTGTACAAAACAGTGCGATATAGGGGAATGAATGCACAAAACAGTGCTATGCAAGGTGCACAAAATAGTGCTGTATGAGTGCACAAGACAATGTGATATGGGTGAATGCACAGGATAGCGCAATGCA